>CM076581.1:976995158-977575761 GCA_034641835.2 Pinus albicaulis | reverse complement strand
TATCATATTATGTATATCATGGAGATCATATGAAAATCTCATACAAAGCATACAAATCTTATCACAAGCTCTCAGTACAGTACAATAGTCATACACTAGTCAGGAACAATCTTGCAAATCCATGCACCGATCTTGCCCTCCTGCTAGCCTGCCTCCACTGTGCAATCCAAGCTGATTACAAAGACCAATTCAATGTAATCCCACTCTCATTGACTGTGTGATTATCATTAGCAACTCCAATGTATATGTAGATGAAATTCATGCATCACTAGTAGTCACAAAAGATAGTCTATCTTGCCCTTTCACCTATCTCTCCACTTGTCTCCACTGAAACTGTCCATGCACTGTAGTTAACTGATGTATTCTTCAGCTGATTAATGATTTATTATTTAGTTAATTAATTAACTAATTAATTCACACCACTCTCACTAGTGTATCAATCAGTTAGACTAGATACAACTAGCTCAACTGAGTCTAACTGAGTTAAACTAAATACAACTCCACCAACTACTTCTCCAACTCCACCAAACTCTGTCACATGAGTTCTAACTAAAGTCTCCATGCAATAGCTCCACTTAACCCTTAGTAATAGCGTAATTCCTTCTGTCAGCTCCTGTGTCACATATGTGCACTTAACTAAAGTGCTCCAAGAGAATAAGATAATGTTTATAGTCCAAATATTATTAAGAGCTAATAATATTTGACATATCTATTTTTAGGTTGGCAATCTAAAAATAGATTCCGCCTAGTATGTCTAAAAATAGAAGTCCATCTATTTTTCCAACTTGACCAACCATCCTGAAATAGCATCCCGCAACTCATAGAATATGGTCAACATGTCTAAAAATAGACATGTCTAAAAATAGACTTTGCACCAGAAATCACCTGTGTGGGCCCCACTTAGTTTAGGTGATTATTTTCCAACTAGGATTAGGAATGATGTTTTAGGATACCTCCTTCACTATTTCTTGTTGCAATATTCAACACTCCCTCTCAAAAAGAAAGGACTTTCTTTGCATGCGACATGCAACTCCATGCATTCGCCACTATGACCTTTACGGGTGCCACTATGACTCCATGCATCTGCTTTCTGTGACTCTTTCGAAACTAAATAGGCTCAAAAAAACTCAGTACGGTATAATGCATCTATCGAAGTCTTTCCGACCTATGCTTAGCTACGCATGTCTTCGGGAACCCTTCTGTTGTTGAACTCTGCACCATACTCTTGCACTAACTTTGTCAACTCCGACAGCCCTCCGATCATCCCACACTATCACTTTGATCTCACTACATCAATCCAACTGATCATCACTCTGCACTATGTGGGCACCTCGTAGCCGGGTTGAATTCATGTGATTCATGAGATCACACCATCTCCATGAATCTATAAGATTCTTCAATTCTTCTGCATCTCCGGTTGTTTGCTCCACAGCAGCACGAGACTACTTCTCCTGCTGCATGTTGAGAGGGTCCCTCTCAACCACCAAGTCACTAACCTCTACTTTGCTCCTCAAAGCTTTGCATGCATCTTGTACCTTAGTGCATGTAGATTCTTGGCTCGCACACATTGCAATTGTCCCGCCGCCGCAAAATTTTCTAACAAAAAGAGCTGATTTTAAATCGATGATATATCCCTCATCTGGGCTCCAATTCGACCGATTTTTTTTCAATTTAGGTATTTTTTCAAAAGGAATCCAAATATGCTATTTGTTTCTGAAAATATTTCACCAAAATTTTCATATATTCTCTGCAAACTCGCGCACCCAAAAATTCATGCTCTCATTCCATGTAGAAAATATATAACACAGCTCTGATACCATGTAGAAATTATATACAATATGAATGTATATATCCAGACTCTCCTGATCTAACAATATTTATCTTCTTGCTAAATACAGAATCCTTCCACTGTAATTCTTGCGGAAATTTAATCAACAATTGCAAAACACATGAAGCAATAAAAACACACATGACACAGTTGTTAACCGGGAAAGCCTGAAGCTAAAAACCCCAACTATCATATTATGTAACATGGAGATCATATGAAAATATCATACAAACATACAAATATTATCACAAGCTCTCAGTACAGTACAATCATCATACACTAATCAGGACCAATCTTGCAAATCCATGCACCGATCTTTGCCTCTTGCTAGCATGCCTCCACTGCGCTGTCCAAGCTAATTACAAAGACCAATTCGATGTAATCCCACTCTCATTGACTGCGTTATTATCATTGGAAACTCCAATGTATATATAGATGAAATCCATGCATCACTAGTAGTCACAATGGATAGTCTATCTTGCCCTTTCACTATCTCTCAACGATCTCCCTTTGTCATGCAGCGTGGTTAGCGTGCATTCTTCGAGTTGATTAATGAGTTATTATTTAGTGAATTAATTCACTCCACTCTCACTAGTGTATCATTCGATTATGTTTTGGATACTCATAGGCGAACTATGTTTAACTAAAGTTCAAGTAGTTAAACTGAACACAACTCCATTAACTTCCTCAATCAACTCCACCAAACTCTCTCACATGAGTTCTAACTGAAGTATCCATGAAATAACTCCACTTAACCCTCGGGAATAGCGTAATTCCTTCTGTCAGCTCATGTGCCACATCTGTGCACTTAACTGAAGTGCTCCAAGAGAACAAGATAATGTTTAGAGTCCAAATATTATTAAAAGCTAATAATATTTGACATATCTATTTTTAGACTAGCAATCTAAAAATAGATTCTGCCCAATATGTCTAATAATAGAAGTCCATATATTTTTCCAACTTGACCAACCATCCACAAATAGCATCCTGCAACTCATAGAACATGATCGTGACACTAGTAAAAATAGACTTTGCGCCAAAAATCACCTGTGTGGGCCCCACCTAGTTTAGGTGATTATTTTCCAACTAGGATCAGGAATGATGTTTCAAGATGTCTCCTTCACTGTTTCTTGTGTAGAAATTATATAACTAATATGTTATACATTCGAGATTCCCATGATCACACACTATTTGACTTCATGCACAATACAAAATCTCTTCTACCATTGATCATTAATTACGGAAATAAAATCAATTGCATGCACACATTAAAACCATAAAAATTCACACATATGAACACAGTAATTTATGGGAAAGCTTAAAGCTGAAAACCCCCAACTATCTGTATATTATATGTCATAGAGATCATGTAAAAATCATCATACAAAGCTCCTCACAAGCGCTCAGTACAATCTCCAATTGCTACACACTAATCAGGCCCTAATCTTACAAATCCATGCACCGATCTTTGCCAGCCTTTAGCCTACTTCTACTGCGCAATCACTGCTGAAGAATGGCTCTGGATGAGTTCGAATTTCCCCAGCCTTGCTCACGCAATCTTCATAGGCATCTCCAACCACTGTGTGTTGCAAATCATGCAACACTATAGTCACAACTGACAGTCACACTGCTCTTTCACCTACCTCTGCACTGGTCTCCATTGAAACTGTCCATGCACTGTAGTTAAATGATGTATTCTTCAGTTGATTAATGAGTTAATAATTAGTGAGTTAATTAATAATTAATTCACACCACTCTCACTAGTGTATCAATCAATTAGACTAGATACAACTAGCTCAACTGTGTCTAACTGAGTTAAACTGAACACAACTCCACCAACTACCTCAATAACTCCACCAAACTCTGTCACATAAGTTCTAATGGAAGTCTCCATGCAATAGCTCTAGTAAACCCTTAGGAATAGCGTAATTCCTTCTGTCAGCTTCTGTGCCACATCTGTGCACTTAACTGAAGTGCTCCAAGAGAATAAGATAATGTTTATAGTCCAAATATTATTAAGAGCTAATAATATTCGACATATCTTTTTTTAGACTGGCAATCTAAAAATAGATTCCGCCCAATATGTCTAAAAATAGAAATCCATCTATTTTTCCAACTTGACCAACCATCCAAAAATAGCATCCTGCAACTCATAGAATATGATCGACATGTCTAAAAATAGACTTTGCGACAAAAATCACCTGTGTGGGCCCCACCTAGTTTAGGCGATCACTTTCCAACTAGGATCAGGAATGATGTTTCAGGATGCCTCCTTCACTGTTTCTTGTTGCAATCTTCAACATCTTGTTGCAATCTTCAAAAAAGGCCATGACATGTTTCACAAAAGGTAATTTCAACTTCTTCCTTAGCACTTGAATTTTAGTTTTTTCCCTTTGCAAGAGTTTTTGTACAACAATTCTATCTTTAATATTAACACCGATTTTGAAAATTAGCTTCTTTAACTCCTCATTTTGATTGAGTAAAGGTCTAGAATTTAATTTATCCAACTTCAAATAATTTACAACTTTTCCAAATAAAGCTTCTACCTTACTAGGAGTTAGAGATGTTTTACTTAGATCATTGTAAATCAATTTCCCATTTTTCTTGTGCAAATTTATTTTGTCAGAAAATGGAATTTCTCATGCATCCACAGTTAAATTAACAGTCTTAAAACCTGTTGATGATGAAACAGTTAGAGCAGGAGCATGAGAAAAATATAATTTCAATTGATTTCTTTCAAGATCCATGGCAGACAACAATCTGGTGTGATATTCTGAAATGAATTGTGCTTCAAGCTGAGATACAACACTTTCTTTTATCTTCTTATTTATTTATTCAATTTTACTATACATTTCCTTTAGGATAGGAATAGAGCTTTGAGAATTTTCTTTAGGCATAGGGGAAGAAAATGTACAAGTCACTTCTCCCAATGGTAGTTGAAAACCAATTGTAGTTGAGGATCTTCCAGCCAGAGGTTTAGGCTCCTTTTCCTTTTCAGACAACCTTGGATTTTAATTAGAGATTTGATTGGTCTCACCTTCCAAATTAAATATTTCTTCATTGTCTCTTTTCAAACCCTTTTTTGTAGGATGTGGAGTTTCAATACCCATTCCCTCTTGTGCTTCTACCTTGCCACCATTAGCCAATTTTTCAATATCTAGTATGGGTTCATGTATGTAAGGGGCATAATAATTCTCCACTCTCCTTTTGGAAATGATTGATAAGGATAATAAGACCATTTCTCACCGTGTTGCAACTGCATGCACTTGAGAATTTTCTCCACTTCTTCAATGACCTGTCTATTAATAAAAATGAAATGCCCAGCAATTTTGGGAAATTTGAACAAATTCCCCTTCTTTGATGGTACAAAATGAATTTGGTCAACATTCAAGCTCTGTCTGATAAATTCCAAAGAAAACAGTATCATGGGTACAAATGTAGGAAGCTTATAAGGGAAACCTCTACTCCATACAGCTTGATCTCAACATAATCTTCAAATTAAAACCAATCACCTACTTTGACATCTTTACTAAGCTGCAGAAGGGATTAGAATTTTGGAAAAATGCAAGGTGGAGTAGAACTATTTATGATGGAATAGAAAACTGACATAAAATAAGTAGTGAAATATGTGAATCCTTCATAACTGGAATGGCTCCTCAGGATGTATGTCTAGTCCCTTATTGGTTGCTTTATTTTATGCACATCCGTGATATTTAGACCCAAATGCATGAAACTATCAACATGAACATAAAGGAATAGATGAGTGACTAATGACGGGAATCTAAAGCATCCAATAATAATTAGATTTGACAACTGATAATTGACCAATCTCTCTCAGTAAGTTGGTATGTCAACAAGAGTTTCAATCTGTAAAATTAATTTGGACATCCCAAAAACAGCTCAGTCGATGATAGTAGTATATTCCCTTCCCATAACCCTAGCAATTATTTTTAAAATTGGTCTCACGTCCTCAAAAAAAGGTTTTAAGAGGAAATTTATTTGGTTCTAGAGGTAAATGTTGTCTTGTAGGCATTATAACGAAGGTCATTTGGGCATAATCCTTCACAGACAGATTCTGAAATATTGTCAGCATGGTTTCCTCTGAAAATGAAGTGTAAATATTTAAGGATGCAAATACTAGAGCTTGATGAATCATAAGAGCAGATACTTAAAATATATTTTCACCTAAAGCATTCATTACATAACACTTTTGGGGATATAGAGCATAAACCAACTAATAAATGAACTCATGGAAAACATAGGTATGGGGAATTATGGTAGCAAACAGGCCTGACCTCACGACTGTAGTATATTGACCTTATGACTGCAATATAAAAAGGGGACTCTTTTTGGTTGGCTAGGACATGCTAACAAATTTCCATTAATTTCAATGATTGAATGGGATCAAAAACACCCCTCTCAATGTCCATGAGAGGAATGTGGGTCGTAGAACCTGACAGGGATTTTTTCTTAAACATTTCAAATATTTTAATGGTCAAATGTGGTGTATAAATACTTGGATAGTAGTATCTGGAGTTGAAAATTCGAATTAAAGTAGGAAAACAGATTGTTGGAACAGGGTCTCCCGCAAGCTGCGAAACTGGTCCATTTTGTATATTTTTTATTATATTTAGTCTAACACAGGGGTTTTGGGGTGGGTCAAAGCCCCTAATGCATTGTAAATGGGTCAAGGGTAGACCAAGGGTCCGCAAACCATGGTTTGCGGACCATTGGATGTGTATGCTAAAATAGTATAAGTAGTTGAACCTTTTTGAGTTGTAGGACAGGCGGAGAAGAGAGATTGATGCTAAGTGCGAATTGATAGATCTAGTTAGGGTTGTTGGGGAAGGACTCCTGCTGCTGTGTGCGCAGAGATTCTCTATCCTACTGTGTGTGGACCCTGCTGCTGTGTGCGCAGTTTGGGTTTTGGGGTATTGTAATTAGATTTGAAGGATTAATGAATACAGAAGTATTGTTGAATATATGAATCTGTTGGAATTATTGTGATGTGAATCTGTGATGTTTGGTTAATTAATATATGTTGTTGTGTTATTGATTTAAGCTGCGAACATACTTGTGTTACTTGTTTATGCTGCGATATGGATCTGTTATGTTGCACTTCATGCAAAATATCTGGAATAGCTGCGTTACCATTATATAAGTTCATGACCTACTTATTACTGTGAATATCATTTTTGTTGCGCATGTGGATGCGAAGGGAATCTGTAGATCTAGGCTCTGTGATATAGAACCTGGTCTCTATAAGGTTGAACGCAACTCTGCTTGACTTACCTACCCTCTACCAGGGTGCGGAAACCTAGTTCCAACACCCACCCATACTACTTCGGGTGAGACTTTGGCCTGCACAAGCAGGTCACTACCGAAAGGGCCAGTAGTATAGGGGTTTGTTGGAAAACCTTGAACCTCTGAACCTGGGTCAGGACCCCTCGAGCCAACAAATTGTTCAGTTGCTACCAACACCATTACAGGATAGATTGCTCAGGGTGCCCGGTTACTCGAGGAAGCCATGCAGCTTTGGACCAAGATCCAGTGCGATCCGGTCCTCCAGAGAATAAATTAGGACTTGCGGCAGAAGGAATAATCTTTCGTTCAGGTTGAGACTAATTTTCCCTCTTTAGTTCCTGCACAGCGCCTAGCATGTTTGAAGACCAACAATGCTCTCCAAGATGAGATTGAGGAACTCTGGCGCAAGAAGCATGCCATCAGGGAACGACTAAAACCTTGGGCTGACACAACCCTCTAGCTATCACAGGATAATGATGTTGCGGTCAAGCGACTAAATCAGACACTGGAGAGTGTCACTGTGGCAACAGAAGGACCGACATCTCAGAAGCTTGTGGATATTGCGCAGAGCGTTGCTGCTTAGATTCAAGAAGTGCTTCCCCCGCTGATCATCGTCATCAATGCACTACGCACACAGGTAGAGACCCCACCACTGCAGTGACTCGGAACGAGTCACAAGATTGTGTTGGGGGATTGTTGGAACAGTGTCTCCCGCAAGCTGCGAAACTGGTACATTTTGTATATTTTTTATTATATTTATTCTAATGCAGGGGTTTTGGGGTGGGTCAAAGCCCCTAATGCATTGTAAATGGGTCAAGGGTAGACCATTGGATGCGTAGGATAAAATAGTATAAGTAGTTGAACCTTTTGTTAGTTGTAAGGCAGACAGAGAAGAGAGATTGATGCTAAGTGTGAACTGATAGATCTGGTTAGGGTTGTTGGGGAAGGACTCCTGCTGCTGTGTACACGAAGATTATCTATCCTGCTATGTGCGAACCCTGCTGCTGTGTGCGCAGGTTGGGTTTTGGGGTATTGTAAGTAGATCTGAAGGATTAATGAATGCGAAAGTATTGTTGAATATCTGAATCTGTTGGAATTACTGCGATGTGAATCTATGATGTTTGGTTTATTAATATATGCTGTTGTGTTATTGATTTAAGCTACAAACATACTTGTGTTACTTGTTTATGCTATGATTAGGATCTGTTCTGTTGCACTTCATGCAAAATATCTGGAATAACTGCATTAGCATTATATAAGTTCATGACCTGCTAATTACTGTGAATATCATTGTTGTTGCGCATGTGGATACGAAGGGAATCTATAGATCTAGGCTCTGTGACATAGAATCTGGTCTCTATAAGGTTGAACGCAGCTCTGATTGACTTACCTACCCTCTCCCAGGGTGCAGAAACCTGGTTCCAGCACTCACCCATACTACTTCGGGTGAGACTTTGGCCTATGCAAGAAGGTCACTATCGAAAGGGCCAGTAGTATAAGGGTTTGTTGGCAAACCTTGAACCTCCGAACCTGGGTCAAGACCCCTCGAGCCAACACATATGAGATGTGCTATGGAAACTAGAGAATGAAGTTGACAATGTGAATTATGAGAATGAAAATGGACTTTATGGAGAAAACGGGTAAAATGTGAGAGAAACAATAGGATTTAATGTTCACGTGATGTGTGCAGAATGGCGTGGAAAAAGTGACATGGTGACGTGAAATGGGTGAGGTGGTGGTGTGATAGGGTGATGTGGTGGTAAAGTTTCAATTGTTCCTGTAGAGTCACGATCTCTTGCTATAGAGTTACAGGAGCACCCATTGTAACAAGAAAGGCTCGCTAGTGATGATCTTGCAATTGATCTCAGTTGTTGCTTGTTGGTAAACCATCTAACATTGATTCCTCTACGAAGGTACTCAGGCACATAAACTTTGAACCATTTTTGATGTCGGGTTTCCGCCATTGAGAGGGCCCGACCTCTCAAATAATTTTGACCGACGAACAAGCCCGACATTGAAACTTCAATTGATTTAACTCCGACAGGGCCCCACCAAGACACTTTATCATAATGTTGCATTATCTTAATATAAATGTTAACCCACCATTTTTTTTTTCAAAATTATAACACTATAATAAGTATACTTTTGATTTTTCTCTTCTTTTTTTTTTGAAATATATATATTTTTTCCTTTTCACAATTAAAAACATAGTAAAAAATGAACTAAAACAGAGCACAAAAGCAGAGAAGGTGCAAAGTTGAGACATCGATGAATTATGGCATAGAATACTTGGCTGTTTTCATCATGGTGCTTTGAAGATCATGCGATCAATTTCTACAGGCCTCCCCAAAGGAGCACTAGAGCAACGTGATACATGCAAAGGGTGTAAATTGGGGAAGTACATGAAATTTTACCTTCAATGATCAGGATATTAAGGTGCAAATATTCCTCGAAAGGATTCACTCGGATGTGTGTGGACCTTTCTTGACAACCTCCAATACAAAGCACATGTATTATGTTATATTTGTAGATGATTTCTCATGGAAGTGTTGTATCTTCTTCATGCAGAATAAATACCATACATTCTCCAAGTTTGTACATGAATTTAGAGCACTTTTTGAGAAAGAAATTGGCAAGAAATTGAAAGGTCTTAGGATCGATGACAGTGGGTGAATATGTGTCGAATGAGTTTAAGAATTTATGTGCAAAGGAATTCATTTGACGGGATTTGAAAACACCCAATAACCCACAATAGAATGGGTTAGCTAATAGCAATAATGGAAGTGTTGTGGGAGTATAAAGGGTGACATTTCATGACCAAGTCCTACCACTACAGTTGTGGGCTGAAACATGTAAAGAAATGGTCTATTTGCAGAACATGAGTCCTCATAGGATTCTTGGCATGAGTACACCATAGGAATATTTTTCAAGGAAGAAACCAAATGTGTCACACTTCAATATCTTTGGAGCATCAGTATATTTCCATGTCTCCAAGGAATCCGGGAAAAATCTAGAGCCTATAGTAGAGTTGGGGATATTTTTGGGGTACACAAAAACACCTCACAACTATTGTATGTACTTTCCATCTATCAGGATGAGGGTGGTTAGAAGAGATGTAAAATTTGATGAGGAGAAGGTAATGAGGTTTTATCTTGAGAGGGAGCTTCAGTTGCAACCTGATCAAGAGCTTTTGGCTCCAAAGTAAGAACCTCAGGAAGTTGTGGAGAAGCCAGAAGGAGAGGAGAGGAGATCTGAGACAGACACTCAAGCAGAGGCATTCAAATAAGGAAGAAAATGAACCAAATAAGTTCACATATTAGTGCATGATGCTAGAGAGAATATGGGAGCACCCACTTCACAACATAAGTAGAGGAGGTCGCTAGATTGGTACACTTGCTACATGGCTCTGATGAGTGAGATTATAGAGAATAAACCCTCCTCATTCGAGGAAGATGTAGAGAAACATGTATGGGTTGATGCTATGGTAGAGGAAAATTATTCCATTATCTGAAATAGTGTTTGGGAAGTGGTCCCAAGACCGTCAGACAAGATAGTGTTGAGTTTGAGATGGATTTACAAGGTAAATCATGTAGCAGACAGAAGCATAGAGAATAATAAGGCTATATTTGTGGCCAGAGGATTCTCTCAGGTGGAGGGAATCGAATATGAGGAGACCTTTTCTCCAGTAGCAAGGTACTCATCCATTAGATCTACTCTTGCATTGGCTACACATATGGGGTGGAAGATATACCAGATGGATGTGAAAATATTATTCCTCAATGGATTTATTGAGGAGGAGGTGTATATTTGAGCAGTTAGAGGGGTTTGAGAACTTTGACAGAGAGTCGCATGTGTACAGACTCAAGTGAGCATTGTATGGACTCAGGCAACCACCCTATGCTTGGTACAAGAAGATCGATAACTATCTTACTGGATTGGGCTTCACCAAGAGTGAAGTAGATGCAAACCTTTATCATATCATGGTTAAAGGTAAATTATTGATTATTGTGTTGTATGCCGATGGTGATGAGAATTTGGTCAAATATTACAAGGAGGACCTTGCAATAGAATTTGAGATGAAGGAGATGGGGCTCATGCATTAATTTCTTGGTTTGGAAGTATGGAATCCCTGATGGGGAACTATTTATATCTCAAGCCAAGTATGCTAATGAGATATTGAAGAAGTTCCACATGGAGAAGAGAAAACCCATGGAGACTCCTCTAGCTGGAAACTGGAGGAAAGAGGAGGGTGAAAATGTGAAGTTGGGTTACACTTTTTGCCCTTTTTTGAGAAAAAAACTTTCATTTTTTCTATTCTTCAACTTTTTGCAAGCCAAAACAATTTTTTTGTTTAGAATTTTATTTTGCGATAAAAATAAAAGTTGACAGAAATTTTATTAGCTTTCTATTAATTATTTTTTGGAATTTTTTGATACACATTTGATATGTCAACTTAGCGTTTCTTTGAGTGTGTGTTTTTTAACAATCAAAGGACTCATAAGAAGTCATGTTAATATGCACTGTTATATTCTTTGAAACTTTGTGTTTTTTAGAAACAAAATGTGTTACAACAATCTAGATAGAGTCTACTTCGGTTTCGTTATATTTACAAAGCCAATGGATGCATATCATAATTACTAGAATTTTTTGAACTGGTCCAATATGAAAAAACTGCATATTTTGAATATGTTTCGCGATGCACGAAATTTCTTAACATATAAGTTATAAACTAAAAATCTAAAAACTACCCATTACAGATGACGGACCAATGTAATGCACCATAATTTTTTCAATTTTTTTTACAGTGTGTTTTGGAAGATATAGAATTATGATTTCAATGAATCATAAGGACCTTCAGAAATTTTTTGCACCCATTTTATTACAAAATTAATTAAAATTAGTAAATATTTATGAAATTCCATAAAAGTTATATTTCCTGAAAGTAGATTGAATTATGAAAATGCTTGTCTTGGTTTCGACAGTTAATTCAGAATGTTTCATGGATTTTAATAAGTCCAAAGTTGAAGATATGTATTCAGAGCTTGGCTCTGCGTAATGATTGACGTGTTAGTTCGGCCGAACTCTTAAAAAAAGTTCGGTCAAATTGTTTTTTGCGTCGACGTCCCGTCAAGTCTAACGACATAAAAGTTCGGCCGAATTTTTTTATAAAATTTTGGCAGAACATTTACCCGACTTTCCATCAGCTAGAAAATACCATGAAGCCCCTCCAAAAAAAACATTTCGTGGAAATATAAATTGCCGCGAAAGCATTCATTATTTTCGCACATTTGGTCTAATTTTACAAAGGTCTTGGTCTGATTTTGCAAAGAATTGTTTTGGATTTAAGGACTTTTCTTGGAGGTACATTCAAAGGACATTTTTGCAAAGGATTTTTTTTGGTTTAAGGACTTTTCTTGGAGGTACATTCAAAGGACATTTCTTAGAGTTACATGATACATTTTTTGGATGTTTTTTGGGCTTCATTTTTTTTTGAAGGTATGGATTTGGGCTTAATTTTCATTGTTTTTGAAGGTATGGATTTGGGCTTAATTTTCATTGTTTTTAGAGGTTTTGGGCTTAATTTTCAAAGGACTCTTTTTAAGCTTAATTTCGAAAGGACTTTTTTTAGGCTTAATATTCAATGGACATTTTTTGGAAGTATTTTTTAAAGTGATATTTTTTTAGAGGCTTTTTTGAAGTATTTTTTAAAGTGACATTTTTTAAGAAGTTGGAATTAATTTTCAATGGACATTTTTTGGAGGAATTTTTTGAAGTGACATTTTTTTAGAGTATGTGTTTTGGGTTGAAGTAAATATTTTATAATGATTTTTTAAAATGAGTTTTTCTCTAACTTTTTAAATGAAATTTTTTTGTAGGACTTGGAAGGAAATACTTTGAGTTTCGTTTCATTTTTATAAGACATTTTTTTCTCATATTTTTTAAAGTAAGTGTTTTGGATTGAAGTATGTATTTTTTGCAAAAAAATTGAAATGAGTTTTTTTTAAAATTAAATCTTTTGTGATGTTTTTTTTTATTTGAGTTTTTGTCTAAATTTTTAAAGGAAATTTTTTGAACTTCATACTCTATTATCATGGGAAATCGAAGGAATTGTACGAGAAAATATGATCGAAAAAGAGACCCTAAGGAACATAGAGAAGAGACGAGAGAATCTCGCAAAAAGAAAGAGAGAAGCACTCTCAAATATCAAAGGGGAAAATCAACCTCAACTAGAAGTTAAAGTAGGTATGTAAATGTAAATATTATGAATTTGATATATTTAAAATTTTCCTAGTGTAAAATGTGAAGCTTAATTTTTATTTGATGAACTAATTTGAAAAATATTTTGCAATGTAAACAAAGAGAGATATTCCTCAAAACATTGGTGATGAGATACTAATTTTTGAAAGAGAAAGTGAAAGAGATATTGAACCAATGATTGAAGATGGTGAAAATGTTGAAAGAAATTCAAGCGAAGAAATTGAATCATAAGGTATGTATATGTGTGTGTGTGTGTGTGTGTGTTGAACAGATGCACGTATTATTGAAAATTATGCATATTTATTAATTTAGTTATCTATTGAATATGTACACTTATTATGTACTATTCATTAGAATATGTACGGATGAAATCAATGTCAATGATGAGATGTTAGAAAATGTTGACATTTACACATATGGAGATAAAAGAGCTGACCATATTATACGATATTGTGTTAACCGCTTTTTTGATACGTACTTCATAAAGGAAAATGTGACAGTTCAAGCCCAAATGTTGAAAGGTCTCCTATCATTAAGGCAATTAAAAGAAGCTACGACTTTATTGGGTATTCGAAAATTAGCAAAAGATAAAAAAAAATGAAGGAAAATGTGATACAAAATATAAATAGTGCTATAAATTCAATTAGAAGATCTAGACAGAAAAATGTTTCAGTTGTACGTAGAGCGATACATATGACAGTGGTTTCATCAAGTACTAAAGAGAATCGCTTGGTAAAATCTATGGCACGAGCATTAGGAACCTCACGAAAAACTTTGCACAAACATTGGAAATTTTGGTTGCAAATAGATGTAAATGATGAACTCGCTTGTTGGAGAGCTATTTGTAGGCAACCATACAAAGATATACTTGGAGAAAATTTAAAAAAAATAATATATGAATATTGAAAGAAAAATTCACGTGTTTCGCCAAATGCAAAGGATGTGATGTGAAGAAGAATAGCACGAAATCAGTATGAAGAACATGAAAAACATTTCTTAAAAACCACTCAGATAGAGTTGTTCAACAAGTTCAAAGAAGAGAATCGTGAAATTCATGTCTCAATCAGTACTTTTGTTCAACAAAAACCATGGTATGTAAAACCTATCATTGTACGCGACACTTGTTATTATTGCTATCATGTGGAATTTGAGTTATATTATGACACATTCCTTAATTTTGGTAGAAAATTTTGGAAATATTCACCTCCTTCCACTATCAGTGATTTCATATCTCAAATTATATGTGAAAGACAAAGCGATGAACTATTTTACGAAAAGAAATGTGTTGGTGGAAAAAAATGTGATGATTGTGGAAATTTGACTAAATTTCAAAACAAATATCGTACTGATATACATTATCAATCATTGTCCAACATGAAAGTGAAATGGAAGAGATATGAATATATCCATACATCAATTCAAGGTGAAAATAGTGCTAAAAGAATTGAATTACGAGAAGAAGACATTTTTGTGATAGACTTTTTGGGAAAGTTTGAGGTAGAAATTTATAACCATACCAAGCATTCCCATAGAGCTCGATGGCAAGACTTGCAATTCAAAAAATCTCGTAAATTTCTTCCACGAGGGACCATTTTGTTAGTAATTGCTTTTGCAAAAAACTACACATTTGTTCCACAAAAATAAATTCAGAGTGAATACTATCATTCTGACCAAGTCTCCATGCTTGTCCATATTCTATATAGACATGCTGAAAAAAACATCGATCATATAGAAAGAACCAGTGAAAATCGACATGTTATTAAAGAATATCACTTTTATATCAATGACGATCGTACACATGATACATATTTTGTACAACACTTTTTTGGAAAGATTTATGACTCCTTGAAAAGTCGTGAAATAACATTCAATGAACATTGGATATGGTCAAATGGATGTGCAGGTAAATTCAAATCTTCACGATTATTCTTTTGGTTGTGTTATCTTCATAAGAAAACTTGTATTAAACATTGTTGGAATTTCTTTGAGACTGGTCATGGAAAACGAGCACTTCAAAGATATAAAATGAACCCCTCTGCAAGCCAACTTATGGACACTAAAGAAGTTGTTCAATGGTGCATCGCTGCTCTAAGCCATGAGACTAACCGATCAAGGGAAGTGTGAAGGTACATTCAATTTAATTTTTATTGGATATCTAATTTTAAACAGTGTACATTTATCACAATGATTATCTTTGATGGTATTTTGATATCATATTTACATTCTTGTTTGAATTTTCCATATATAGTTTTTTTTGGCATATTGGGATCGAAGATGTAGATAGATCAATTGGAAATGACATTGAAACAATAAAAGGGACTAGAAAATTGCATTTAATTAAAAAAAAAGTTGTCCAGAAATGTGTTTGTAGGATAAAAGAAAATATTCTTGTTTTTGTCATGTTTGCATAGACAACACAGAATTCAATGAAGTTTGTGAAAACAAAATGTATGTAAAATATTGGAAACATACAAAGCTAAATACAAAGGGAAAAATGTATGTTGCAATGTTTGAAGAAATGCAATCAGAGGAGACTACAGTATCAGCTGATGATGATCGCGTTTCTGATCTTGTTAGAGAAGGTAACATTTGAATTGCTTTCAAATGATAAGGATCTAGAAATAAATTTAAATACATAAGTTTGTTAATTTTTTTTTTACTATGTAGGAGATGTTTTTGTTGTATTTGCACCTATTGACAACGATGAAAATGTGAAGTATTATTTGATGTGTTGCACTGAACGAAAAATGAAATTATTAGAAAACTATAATGATCACGAGTTTCCATATGAAAGAGGATCTATTATAATGAAAGGTTATTTTTTCAGACAAAATAATCAAAGTGGGGATTTTGTTTTCTTTGAAGACTATGAACCTGATGTCATAAGTTGTCAATATAGTCACTTGGTGTGTGCAGCACGCATAAATTTGATAGAGGTTCAATCAAAGAAAAAAACGAAAATTAAGAAATGGAAAATGTCAAAATCCGATCATGAACAGATCATTGAAGATGGAATTCCATTGGAATTTTTTTGATTGAACTGCCCAGCAATTTCTTCTCTTTGGATTCATGTTTTAGAATTTCCAAAAATCAACTAAAAATTGAGATGCCTTGTTATGTTATCTGTGCCAGTGTTTGCACATGTACAAATTGTTTTGGTACATGCACACTAGTATCAACTGAAAGTATCTTTTCTATACTTGCATTGATGAAAATTGTTGCATCTATTGGATTTGGATATATATATATATATATATTCTAGAATTCAATTAACTGTTCAAGTAGTTTTACTATGTGCATTGATGAGAAATGTTTCACGTACTGAATATATATGTTCTAGAATGTGTTGATCAACGATTTTCATTGATGTCAACCCAAGCAGCACCAGGGGCTAACCCAATATTGCATGGGAATTTTTACCTACAAAATTAACATATTCTGGGTCAATAACTCTTTCGGTGGTTTCTACTTGTCGAGATGTTTCCGTTGATATATGGCACGCCATGTAATTCTTCACGGTTTGAGAGATATTCATGTTTGAAGTTTGTACCCCCAGTTAGTGGGCTAAAACCCCATGGGGTTGGGGCATGGATCATTGAAAAGTCATAATTAATATTTTTTAAACTCCTAAAATCCCTCCCACGTTCACTTGTTGAAGCCCCTCTCAACTTAAGCATTTATATAAATTGTGATCTTCATTTCCTCCTTAGGCAAGGGATTCGCCCATCTGAAACAGGTCATCGTGGAATTTTCGCTCTAAATTCTTTTCTATGAAGGTTAAGAAGCTGAAATTTTTATGAGGCGAAGCCAAAATCTTGAGGAAGTTGCTGCAAAAATTTCAGATCAAGGTGTGCAAAATTTTTGAAGATATGATATGTGGAACTCAGGGTTTTTGCAAGCTCCTAAAATTCATCTCAAAGAAGTGACCTTGGTAAAATCGTCATAAATCTCTCTCTGAAATTACGTAAAAAGTGGCAGATATTGCACAGTCTTTAGTTTTCTCTCTATCAATTTTAGAGCCAAATGAGGAAACAGTGACACGTGGCACACTGTACAAGTGCGCTCTGCTGAAACAATCCATAATTAGGGCATTGTGAGAGATTGGGTATAAATCTCCCTTGAAGAATCAAAATTGCGTCAGAACTGTGGCATTGAAAAGATGACTTAGAGGACTATTATAGACCGAAAATCAGATATTGATTATGTGAAATAACAGAGATACACCAGATTCAATATCGAGCTCCTAGAAGGAAAAGAAAAAGCTAGATCATGTGTTGTCAAGGGTTGCAAAGGACCAGACTTTCAAGGGCATCGAAGCAAAGCAAGGTGCAGTAGAGGGTAGCATGAAGGCATCCTTATGGAACTCTAAACAGCATCCGTAATTTTATTCTGAAGTCTTCAAGTGGGCAACACTGCATACAATCATTGTAAAGGTATCATTGTGCTAAGTCATTGTAAATACATTATTGTAAAAATTGTACTAGTCTCTATCTTCCAAGGGTTGAAGAGGCAATGTTGTGAGGTCTAGGATCATCATTAGGTGGTTGTGTCAAAGTTGGGGTTATGGTCTAGTATATCTTCTTCTTCTACATCATTCTATATCATTGTAAAGTGGACCATTTTCCCTGGTACGGGAGTCCATTCTTCTTTTATTCTTCTATAGGGTGGTAGAGATTGGTGGGGCGATTTCGCTCTGTTGGTGTTGAGACATCCATTCGATTGACTCTTAGAATCTGGGCGTTGGACCATCCATCCAGTGGGAGATGGAGAAGAATGCTTTTCTAGATTCTAGGAAGTTGGAGCTTTATTTTCAATGGGAGTTGAATATTAAAGAATTATTAGAAAAGAATTAGGTGGTTTTTGTCCCGAAGTGGGTTTCCACCTTAAAAATTGTGTGCATTTATGTTCCTCTTGTTTTCTGTTATCATTGTACAAACACTGATAATAATTGAAGATTAACTAATGCTCTAATTGAAAGGAATATTGTTTCACCCCCCCTCTCAATGTTTCCAACAATTGGTATCAGAGCTTGGTTCCTTCAATAACAGTTTAACAGCTGGAAGGAGGTCATGGAGCATACCAAGAATGGTGTACCTCTATTCAATGAAAATAATTATGCACTCTGGAAAGGAAAAATGGAGGTCTATCTCTTGGCGCAAGGTTACGAAGTATGGGACACTGTTCAAAATGGATTTACATCAACTACGAATGAACAAGGTAAGAAGAATTTGGTAAATGATGCAAAAGAAAAGAATATTATTATCAGTGGACTTATCTAATCTTCTTATCATAAGGTGTTGGCTTGTAAAATTGCCAAAAATGTATGGGACGAGCTTGAGAATATATATGCAAGTGACTCAAATGTCAAAGAAGCAAAGCTTCAAATCTATAGAGCAAATTTGAGCAACTCAGAATGAAAGAAGATTGCAACATTGTTGCATACTTCCAATACATTGATGAAATAACCAATACTCTGGAAGGATTGGGAGAGCCAGTTGATGAGAAGACTATTATACGGAAGATTCTTAGAATGTTACCAGGGAGATTCAACCCAAATGTATCGGTCTTAGAGTACAGTGCAAATTTGGACAAACTCAGCAAAGAGTAATCACATGGAGTTCTCATAGCATATGAAATGAGACTTGATGAAGAAGAGGGTAATTCGCATCTAGAAACTGTGTTCGTTGCATCTAAGAAAACCAATAAGGATAAACAACCTTCAGTTGAAAATACATGCACCTGCAAGTGTGAAGAAAAGGGAGATGATGAAGAAGGTCTTCCAGATGAAGAATATGCTTACCTCACGAGAAAACTAAAAATTGGTAAGGGACAATTCAAAGGTAAACTTCCATTGATATGTTTTAGCTGTAATGAGGTTGGGAATTTTGCAGCAAAATGTCCAAACAGAAGTAATGGCAACTCAAAAGGAAAGAAAGGCTTTAAGAAATTCAACAAGCAAGGATCCAAAAGGAACTTTCTCTCTAAAGAAGATAGCCCATCATCCGATGAAGACAATGACAGTGAAGAAGAAGCCAATGAGAGAGTATTGTTTATGAGCAAGCACAATAAACCCAAGCACAATAAACAAGAGGTATCAAACAACGAAGAAGAAGGATGGACCATAGAATAATTTTATGAGGAATCAATCAAGCTTATAAAGATCTCAAGGTGGAGAAGATCCGTTCCAATACACTTGAAGAACAAGTTCAAGGTGTCAAAATTGAAGTTGAAGAACACAAATGCATTGAAGAGTCACTTCAAAAGAAGTTGGAAGAAAGCAACCAAGAAAGGGAAGAATTAGAAGCCAAAGTAGTCTCGCTCTATGAGGAAGTGAAGAAAGGAAAAACTATCCAAAACTATGCCAACAGCTCAAGGGCATTGGAAGAACTCATCAACAATCAACGATCTTACAATGACAAAACTGGCATCGGTTACAAAGAAGAAGAAGCAGGACCTTTCTACAACAAAATACAATGAACCTATGAGATCTAACATGCATGTAGACTTCATTGGACAAGATTCGCAAGAAAAGCCTGTGAAGACAATTCCTTGACGAAAATTTCCATCCATGTACCAACATATTTTTTATGGCTACTGTTATTCATGTGGAAAATTTGGTCATAAAGCTGTAGAATGTCGCACGTACACTAGGAACGAATAAAATTCCGGGAGATCTATCAAATATGAACCTCCCAGGGCTCAACGAAACATCAATAGATTTGAACATTTAAGAAATAATATTGAATGTTACAAATGTAAAAAATTTGGACACATAGCCAAAGACTGCAGACTTGAAAATCCTCGAGAAGAATCTTCAAAGCCACAGAACGAACGAACATGGAAGAAGAAGAAGAATGATAATTGTGCTCTCACTTTCAAGGCTCAAAAGAACAAAGATGTGTGGTATGTTGATAGCGGTTGCTCAACGCATATGAATGGGGATAGAAATAATTTTGTATCTCTGAAAGAGAAGAAGGATGGAACCGTGTCCTTTGGAAGTGATGGATCTTCAAATGTTATAGGATCAGGTATTGTCACTCTTGAAAGCAAAGATGCTCTAGCCAAGAATGTTCTATTGGTTGAAAACATGAATCACAATCTACTCAGTGTTGGACAAATGTGTGATCAAGGACACACAATACTATTCAACTCCACGAAATGTGAAATCAGGAAAGACATGTATGGTGAAATTGGGGCTACAGCAAGTCAAGCTCCAAATGACATATATGTTCTAGATGAAGCAACTAAAGCATGTCTAATAGCTAAAGAGGATGATACAATAATTGTTAGCAATGATGATCGACTAAGTAAGAAGTTTGCTACAAAGGTGCAAAGCGATTTCGAGATGTCTTTACTTGGTGAGCTGACATACTTCTTAGAGCTTCAAATATCTCAGCAAGAGAAAGGAATATTTATATATCAAGCCAAGTACATCAAGGAAATGCTCAAGAAATTTAAAATGGAAGATTGCAAACCCATCCTTACTCCAATGGTAACAGGTTGCAAATTGAACATAGACGACTCATCTAAGGATGTGGATCAAAGGTTGTACAGATCTATGATTAGTAGTCTTCTATATGTAACAGCCTCCCAACCAGATGTTATGCAAGAAGTTGGACAAGTAGCAAGATTCCAAGCATCACCAAAAGAATCACATATTAAATATTCGCCAGCATTGGAATATCTTTGCCAAAAGCTTGGGATTCTCCCAAGTTCTCATTAGATTTTCCTTTTTCAGAATATGAAGGGGGAGTGGAAGTGTGTACATGTCCGCAGGATGGTTGTGTTTCAGGGGGAGTTACCCTTTGCCATTGATGTCAAAGGGGGAGAGAATGTTGTAGGAGGAGGTTTCATGATCGCAGGGGGAGTACTTGTGTTGCCATCAATGCCAAAGGGGGAGATTTTTGATCAGCGGTTGTCATTGATGTTAACCCAAGTAGCACCAGGGGCTAACCCAATATTGCATGGGAATTTTGACCTACCAAATTGACATATTCTGGGTCAATAATTATTTTTATGGTTTCTACTTGTTGAGATGTTTCAGTTGATATATGGCACGCCATGTGATTCTTCATGGTTTGAGAGATATTCATGTTTGAAGTTTGTACCCCCAGATAGTGAGCTAAAACCCAATGGGGTTGGGGCATGGGTCATTGAAAAGTCATAATTAATATTTTTTAAGCTCCTAAAATCCCTCTCATGTTCACTTGTTGAGGCCCCTCTCAACTTAAGCATTTATATAAATTGTGATCTTCATTTCCTCCTTAGGAAAGGGATTCGCCCATCTAAAACAGGGCATCGTGAAATTTTCGCTCTAACTTTTTTTAGACGAAGTTTCAGAAGCTGAAATTTTTATGAGGCGAAGCCAAAATCCTGAGGAAGCTACTGTAAAAAATTTTGATCAAGGTGCACAACATTTTTGGAGATATGATCTGTGGAAGTAAGGGTTTTTGCAGGCTCCTGAAATTCATCTCAAAGAAGTGACCTTGGTAAAATCGTAATAAATATCTCTCTGAGTATCGGATTGAAATTCTGTAAAAAATTTCAGATAGTGCACAGTCTGTAGTTTTCACTCTATCAATTTCAAAACCAAATGAAGAAACAATGACACGTGGCATGCTGTACAAGTGTGCCCTACTGAAACAATCCATAATTAGGGCATTGTGAGAGATTGGGTATAACTCTCCCTTGAAGAATCCAAATTGGGTCTGACCTATGGAATTGGAAAGACGACTCAGAGGACTACTACAGACCGAAAATCAGATATTGACGATTTGAAATAACAAATATACACTAGATTCAATATCGAGCTCCTAGAAGGCAAAGAAAAAGCTAGATCATGTGTTGTCAAGGGTTGCAAAGGACCAAACTTTCTAGGGCAGCAAAGCAAAGCAAGGTGCAGCAGAGAGTAGCATGAAAATAGCATCAACCAAGGTGCATAACAGTTGCAAGAAGTTCATCCTATGAAGTCTTCAAGTGGCAGCACTGCATACAATCATTGTAAAGGTATCATTGTACTAAGTATACATTATTGTAAAAATTGTACTAGTGTCTATCTGCCAAGGGTTGAAGAGGCAGTGGAGGTCTAGGATCATAATTAGGTGGTTTTGTCAAATTTAGGGTTATGGTCTAGTATATATTCTTCTTCTACATCATTCTATATCATTGTAAAGTGGACCATTTTCCCTGGTACGGGAGTCCATTCTTATTTTATTCTTCTATAGGGTGGTGCTAGGGTGAGTTGTAGCTCATTGGGCGTTGGGGCATCAATTCAGTTGACTACTGAAGAATCTCGGGCGTTGGAGCGTCCATCCAGTGGGAGCTGGAGAAGAATTATTTTCTAGATTCTACGAAGTTGGAGCTTTATTTTCAATTGGAGTTGAATATTAAAGAATTATTAGAAAAGCATTAGGTGGTTTTTGCCCCAGAGTGGGTTTCCACCTTAAAAAATGTGTGCATTTGTGTTCCTCTTGTTTTCTGTTGTCATTGTAAAAACACTAATAATAGTTGAAGATTAACTAATTCTCTAATTGAAAGGAATACTGATTCACCCCCCCTCTCAGTATTTCCAATAGAATGCAATTAACTGAAAGTAGTTTTTATATGTGTATTAATGAAAAATGTTGCACGTACTGGATATATACACGGACTGAATGTGACTAGTTTTTCTCGTGGGCTTTTCTAGTAAAAATTATCCACAATGTAAATAAATCATCCACAGTATAGTTTTGTATGAAGATTCCTTTCAGACAAGAGACTCGGGGCACTTCTCTGACTTTTGGTGGGATTTGACACACATCTCTATTCTTGATAGAAAATAGTACAAAATTTGTCTATCCAATGGTTGGATATGTTCTAGGAAATTAACTGAAAGTAGCTTTTCTATGTGCATTGAAGAAAAATGTTACACGTATTGGATATATATGTTCTAGAATGCAATTAATTGTTCAAGTAGTTTTCCCATGTGCGTTGATGAAAAATGTTTCACCTACTGAATATATATGTTCTAAAATGAAATTAGCTGAAAGTAGCTAAATTCTATTTGCATTAATGAAAAATGTTTAAGTACTGGATATATATGTTCTAGAATGCAATTAATTGAAGGTAGCTTGTCTATGTGCATTGATGAAAAATGTTGCACATATTGGATATATATGTTCTAGAATGGAATTAACTGAAAGTAGCTTTTCTATACATGCATTGATGAAAAATGTTTCACTTATTGGATATATATACATTATAGAATGCATTTTTATAATTGTTTGACACATCTAACAAGACCTATAATCTTATGATTGTTTATATGTGTGTGTGTGTGTGTGTGTGTATTTGTATTGTACTTCAATCGTTTTAACATATATATTCAAACACGTGTAAAATCATTTCTACATGTACATATATTCATGTGAATTTTTTTTGTTTGGAAAACAACAACTTGAATTTTGAAAACAAAACATAATATCATAATCACATGCCAAATGTAGTTCAACCATCCAAAACTTGAGTTTTAAAAGCTTTTTTATTATATCACAACATTACTTCACATGCCATGCCAATTGTAGTTCAACTATACAATAAAAACATTTAACATTATATTACATGCCAAATGTAGATCAACCATCCAAAACTTAAGTTTTAATTTAATTTTGACATTATAGATCACAACATTACTTCACATACCAAATGTAGTTCAACCATCCAAAACTTAAGTTTAAAAAACAAAACAATTTATAACACAACATTACTTGAGTTTAAAAACAAAACATTATAGATCATAAGTATCAAAACTTGAGTTCTAAAAACATTATTAATCGCATTCACTTGTAGTTCAACCATCCAAAACTTGAGTTTTAAAAACAAAACATTATAGATCTTAAGTATAAAAACTTGAGTTTTAAAAACAAAACATTATAGATCACAAGTATCAAAACTTAAGTTTTAAAAACATTATATATCACATTCACATGTAGTTCAACCATCCAAAACTTGATTTTTAAAAACAAAACATTATAGATCACAAGTATCAAAACTTGAGTTTTAAAAACAAAACATTATAGATCACAAGTATCAAAACTTAAGTTTTAAAAACATTATATATCACATTCACATGTAGTTCAACCATCCAAAACTTGAGTTTTAAAAACAAAACATTATAGATCACAAGTATTAAAACTTGAGTTTTAAAAACAAAACAAATTATAGATCACAAGTATCAAAACTTAATGTTGCACGTGTGCATGTGCATCATCCATCAAATATAGATGGATGTAGTGTCTTTCCCATCAAATTATCAATCCTGGAGCTATCATGTGAAGCCTATGAAGCATGGGAAACCTGTACACAATGTGTACAAACATTAAAATTTGATGTTTTAAAATTGATTGAGAATATATAGAAATTCATGTAAAAAACAAAATGTAAAAAAAATCATGCAATACTTCATGAGGTTCCCTCTCCATTTGTTGCTTGTCCACTACAACTTCCTCCACAAGAACATCTCCAACAGTAAAATGTACAATTATATATATATATATATATATATATATATATATATATATATATATATATTAAAAATTTTCAAATGAAAATGCATATATAAACTTATTTTCAATAATATATAAAAAAAATTTAGACAACTTGTTCAAATGGTTGAAATGGTGTGGATGTTCCTATCTCCATCGCTAGAGTCCATGGAGAAAACAAATCTTCTATAGAAACCTAAAATTCAAAAAATTTAAAAGTATAAAATAACTCAAGATCAAGATCTCAATTTATAATAAAACTTTTAAACTTAAATTTATAAATTATAACTTAAAACATATATTTAAGTGAAAAATTGAAAAATACAGATTTACATCTCCTAACAGAAATTTCCAAAACCTAAATAAAAATTAAAATAACTCAAATCTCTAGTTCTCAATTTATAATAAAACTTGCTTCAATTTATAATTATAACTTAAAAACGATATATATATATATAAGTGAAAAATTGAATATTTTTGCTGTCGGATTTGGCGCATCTCCTAAGAGTGGTTCAGAAAGAAAATCTCCAAAAACCTAAAATTCAAAAAATTTAAAATAACTCAAGATATAGATATATCTCATTTTTTAATGGAACTTTTTGAGGTGGAATATATAACTTAAAAACAAAAATTTTAAAAGTGAAAAATTTTCCATACTTGTTGTGGATCTGGCACATCTCTTAAGGAAGTAGAAGGTACATATCCCAAGGAAGAAGAAGGTACCACCATCCCAAAAACATCGAACGGTATCGGAATCTGTTAAAACATTTTATTTTATATATGTACATGTACATGTGTGCACAATTATTTATTTTAAAAATATCACTTAAAAAACATTAACATTTTCCAACATATCTTGATGGTGAGACCCATCTTGATTGTTTAAACCAGAGGCTCCGAACGTGATATTAACTTTTTCATCATTCATCAAGCATGACAATTGCAAATGGTGTTAACATATAATGATACATTTTTTTTAGATTAATGTATACAAATAAATGTATGTATATATGTATTTATTACAAATTGTACATGTGTTAAAATAATTGAACCCTAACCATTAACACATATCATTCTGATGCCCTCTTCCTCATGAAAAATTAGGTCATGCCAACCATTGCGAAAATTCTTTGCATATGTTTTGAGATCTTCAACACTCATGTTGTCAATCTCTTCATCTGTATAATACACAAAATTAGGGCATGCATTCTCACGTGCTCTTTGTCGATTCAGACAAACATCGACTCCACCCAATCCACTGTGAACATTGTCGATGATGGCATCCCTTGCTTCTCAACTAATTTGAGATGTGGATTCCATCTCTGACCGCAAAGTTTTGACACGAAAAGGTCAACTAACCAATGGTGGCTCAGGACGAGGCAACTCAGCATCACGCCTAGCGCCCCTACGGTCACACAATCGACCTTTTCCAAGACCAAAAAATTCAGAGGGAAGGTCATTGTGATTGGGTTTCATTTGCAAAAATTATTCTACATAAAACAATTTTGCAAAATAAAGCGGAACCTCATCGTTCCATGGGAGTCTTCCATAGGCCGCAAGGTGTTTATCATAAAAGTAGTGAACTATATCAGGGTGCTTGAAATATTGCACCTTCAGCATCTTTCTTTTAGGCCCTTCTTTGAAATTAAACATATACTTTTCCATTGTTGTTGTAACTCTTTCTTTAACAACCTCCCATTTATTTTGACCCATCACTGTTTCCTTTCTTTTTCTCATGACTTCTACAAAAGTATCAGTGGCTAGCCCAAGCTTTCGGTACACATCTACTAGTTCACCTGAAAAGTGTGTAACTATTTCCAAGCTTGTCGACTCTCAACAAGTAGAGTCAAAGCCATGAGATCTCTCTTCATGTTTCTTTCCCAAGGTATATCGGAAATGTCAGCCGGATAAGTTGTGGTGGGAGGACAACCTTATTTTTGAATGAAGCATTCTTCCCTACGTCTTTTTTGACCAACATTTGGAGCATTTTCAGCCCCTGCATCAATATATAAAATTTTGTATATTAGAAAAAACACATGTAAACAAATTTGTACAAATTGAATGAAAAAAGTATTCAAATTGATGGCCACCTCGATGTGGTTGGCTAGCATATTTCCCACCCTAAGACTGTTGAGAACCAGAACGACCTTGCTGAGAACCAACATGACCATCTGTTGATTGGCCTCTGGGGTAATAAATATCACCACCTTCACGCAACCTGCTAGCACTTATTGATGGCCCTCTAAGGGGATTTGAACCACCACCAACCTCTCGAGACGAAAGAGAAGCTTCATAAACAAATATGAATTTATAATCAATTGAAAAATACATTCATACATATAAATACATGTACATATTCATTGATTAAATTGTGTGAACCATACCACGACTGGGTGAACCATGGGCATGCTCCATTGATGTAGTAGAGACCCTTCTCCTCTTAGCTCCTAAAAAATAAAAAATGAAACTTACTAACAACTAATTTAACTCAAAAAGTTGATAAAAAATCAATTCCATATGCACACACATGTACGTATATGTATGGAGATTTAAGATTATATTTAAATACCATGAACATCCCTCGATCCCTGATCCCCCTCTCTCGTAGAGATATGGGATTCTGTTGATCTTCGTCGTCCATCCGCCATGATATATATATTTACGATGGACATTTACAATTATATTTTTAAATTACTATTTAAAATAATTCAAAATTAATTTCAGAAAATTAATGTAATTTAGTGTACACAAATTATGTAAAACACAACTTTCAAAGCAATAATTGATGTGTGAAACTCAATTTAAGAAAAAAAATTAAAAATGTCAAGTTCACCAAATTGCACTTTACATGGTGGGAGCACACTTGATATAAAATTGAAAAAAACACATGGTCATTAAAAAAGAAGCATGAAACTCCATTTAAACAAAAATTTGTTGAAGTCCTTGCATTTAAATTTTATAAAAATATGAAGTTCACCACTTGTTGCAAATGTGAAGTTCACCAAGTTGCGTTTTACATGGTGTGGTGGGAGCACACTTGATATATAATTGAAAAAAACACATGGTCATTAAAAAAGACGCATTTATAAGTACCAAACACACACATATCCAAGATATATTACAATGTCCATCAACAAATTTTGAAGGAGAGTGTCTCAACACTAATTCATCTTTGAGAGATGAATCTTGAATTTTTGAAGAAGAGCATCTCAAAACTAATTCATCTTTGAGAGATGAATCTTGCATTGGCATTGCCCCGTATAATTATAATTCATATATTAATTCATCTTTGATAGATGAATCCTAAATTGGAATTGCCCCACGCAATAGATGAGCAGACATCTTATTCACATTTGTACAATGTCTTATACTAAAAAATTGAAATTGGCTAACAATATTGTTTGCTATTCCATGCAGTTATTTTAGCCTCTCCTTCTTAACTTGGTACATGTCATTCATCTGGTTGCACACAAGTTCGTAATTGGTGAAAACTACAATTCCATTTGATCCATACTCCATAGATGTTCCCAAGCCTTCTATCAATCCAATATAATATGCCTCATTGTTTGTTTTTCTTCCCAGTATATTCATTTTCCTTTGGATGACTTTGCTAGTCGCAATATTGGAAAATACATATGTAATCATTGTTTTCCCTGGATTGGGATAGCAAGAAACATCTATGCATAATTTCCATTTTTCAACCATATTTAGTGGTTTTTTATCCTTGAAAAAAAAAATCAAATTCAATAAAAATATATATTAAATTGACATTTATTGCAAATGCGTGGGAGAACTGACACATGTGCATGGTTTATCTTAAAGTTTGACTTAAAATGTTTATGGTAGAATTCACATCTAGAAGTAATGGAAGGAAGCCTTTAGTTTGTGGGTGAAATGAATTTTATGCACTTACTAAAGCAACTAGTTATGTCAAAAGTCACACCTTTATGAGTTTGTGGGAGAAATGAAATAGAAATGACACATGCTTTAAAGTTTGCCTAAAATTTTATAGGAGAAGGGAGAAATGACACATGTACAAGGTTTTCCTTAGAGTGGTAGTGGTTTATGGATATGAAAATGAAGAACTTCTATTTAGATCTGTAACAGAGATTGGCTGTAGGGGCATTTACTGGATATGTCACCTTTGAGAAAAGATGAGATCCAGAGGCTACCTGGCCCTTTACAGACTCTGCCTTTAGAACTTATAGAAGTTAACACTCAACAGACAGACTAAAATCCTATGGAAGTTCAAAATCCTATGAGAGTTCAACCACTTTAGGTTCAATTTTTAGGCCTTAAAGTTTGAGATAAATGACATTTACATGGTTTGCAAAATTATTTTATGCACTGACAAAAAGAATGCTTTAAAGTTAATGGGCGAAAGCCAACATGACATGTATGCTTTACAAACTTTTCCTAAGAATTTATGGGAGAAATGACACATGTACATATTTTTCCTTAAAGTGGTTGTGGTTTATGGATATTAAAATGAAGAACTTCTATTTAGATTTGTTACAGAGATTCACTGTAGGGGCATTTACTGTATATGTCACCTGCGAGAAAAGATGAGATCCAAAGGCTACCTAGCCCTTTATAGACTCTTCCTTTAAAACTTGTAGAAGTTAACACTCAACAGATAGACTAAAATCCTATGAGAGTTCACCCCCTTTAGGTTCAATTTTTAGGCCTTAAAGTTTGAGAGAAATGAAATTTACATGGTTTGAAAAATTATTTTATGCATTTATAAAAAAACATTCTTTAAAGTTAATGGGAGAAAGCCAACATGACATATATGCTTTAAAAACTTTGCCTAAGAATTTATGAGAGAAATGACACATGTACACAGTTTGCCTTAAAGTGGTTGTGTTTTATGGATATTAAAATGAAGAACTTCTATTTAGATCTATTCCAGAGATTGACTGTAGGGGCATTTATTGGATATGTCACCTTTCATAAAATATGAGATCCAGAGGCTACCTAGCCCTTTACAGACTCTACCTATAGAACTTGTAGAAGTTAACACTACCTGTCCCAATTATACCCTATGAAGTGTGTAGAGGACCCGTGGAATCACTCACACTACTTTACGTGGACATAAGGGTGTATAAGAGTGTACTAAGTTCAAAAATATGGTCATATTATTGGATATCTTTCCCAAGAGCCCAAATTTACTCCTTAAGTATATGTGGGGTCTATACAACCATCTACAAAAACAAGTGATTCTTTCCGAGATAAGGATAATGTATGAGGCATGTGTATACGCACATTATCTAGAAACCATAGGCCAAAATAAATGGTACTTCAATGGTTCGAAGAAAAAATAGCACCAAGAAGCTTTGAAGGAGGGGAATAAGAACTGGAAATAGGAGGATAAGAATAAAATATCCACTACACATCCATGCAAGGGTAGTAGAAATAATTCTAACCATTGCAGCATTGATGGTCACATTATGGAGAATTATTGGATATTTGGTATGTGTTATATTATTTATGTGAATACCCCCATGCACTATATATTTTTCTAAGAATAGTGGTGGGAATAAAATGGGTGGAAAGGACCCCCACTTTAGGGTTTCATATAGATGAAAATTTCCCCACACACAGGTGTTCACAAGTAGTGCCCCAAAAAAACATTTTTGGGAAAAAATGAGCATAGTTTTGAGATATATAAGTCCAAAATGGAATAGTTTTTGGTGAACAAATATTAGTGGATCACTATGGATATATCTACTTCATTAAAAGAGATTTTTCTAGAAGGACGTCCACTAAGTTGGAAAGAAGGGAAAATATCACAATTATATGTTAATGTGCATGTGTTTTACATTGAATATTTTTAATTCTATTAAGAATATATTTGAAACAATTAACTATATACTTAGTTAACACCTATGTTTTGTATCAAATCACTTTTGGTTTCAATGGGAAACTTTTATGGCTAATGTGTTTTTCTAGAAATGTGATATACCCCATTAAAATGGGAGATATATCGGAATGATTCCTATGGTGTAATAAAATAGTTTCAAGTAGTTTAAAGATTTAGATACATAAATTCAATGAGCATAATTTTGAGATATACAAGTCCAAAATGCAATAGTTGTTGGTGAACAAATATCAGTGGATCACTATGGATATATCTGCTTCATTAAGAGGGATTTTTCTAGAAGGATGTCCACTAAGTTGGAAATAAGGGAAAATATCACAATTATATGTTAATGCATGTGTTTTACATTGAATATTTTTCATTTTATAAAGAATCTATTTGAAACAATTAACTATATAAGGTTAAAACCTATGTCTTGTATCAAATCACTTTTGGTTTCAATGGGAAACTCTTATGGCTAATGTGTTTTTCTCGAAATGTGATAGACCCCATTAAAATGGGTGATATATCGAAATAATTCCTATGGTGAAATAAAATAGTTGAGTAGTTTAAAGATATAGATGCATAAATTCAATGAGCATAGTTTTGAGATATATAAGTCCAAAATGAAATAGTTGTTGGTGAACAAATATCAGTGGATCACGATGGATATATTTGCTTCATTAAAAGGGATTTTTCTAGAAGAATGTCCACTAAGTTGGAAAGAAGGGAAAATATAACAATTATATGTTAATGTGCATGTGTTTACATTGAATATTTTTCATTTTATTAAAAATATATTTGAAACAATTAACTATATAAGATTAAAACTTATGTTTTGTATCAAATTACCTTTAGTTTCAATGGCAAACTTTTATGGCTAATGTGTTTTTCTCGAAATGTGATAGCCCCCATTAAAATGGGAGATATATCAAAATGATTCCTATGGTGTAATATAATAGTTTCAAGTACTTTAAAAATATAGATGCATAAATTCAATGAGCATAGTTTTGAGATATAAAAGTCCAAAATGGAATAGTTGTTTGTGAACAAATATCAGTGGATCACTATGGATATATCTACTTCATTAAAAGGGATTTTTCTAGAAGGATGTCCACTAATTTGGAAAGAAGGGAAAATATCACAATTATATGTTAATGCATGTGTTTTACATTGAATATTTTTCATTTTATTAAGAATCTATTTGAAACAATTACCTATATAAGGTTAAAATCTATGTTTTGTATCAAATCACTTTTGGCTTCAATGGGAAACTTTTATGGCTAATGTGTTTTTTCTCAAAATGTGATAGACCCCATTAAAATGGGAGATATATCGAAATGATTCCTATGGTGTAATAAAATAGTTGAGTAGTTTAAAGGTATTGATGCATAAATTCAATGAGCATAGTTTTGAGATATATAAGTCCAAAATGGAATAGTTGTTGGTGAACAAATATCAGTGGATCACTATGGATATATTTGCTTCATTAAAAGGGAATTTTCTAGAAGGATGGACTATGTTGGAAAGAAGGGAAAATATCACAATTACATGTTAATGTGCATGTGTTTTACATTGAATATTTTTCATTTTATTAAGAATATATTTGAAACAATTAACTATATAAGGTTAAAACCTATGTTTGTATCAAATTACTTTTTGTTTCAATGGGAAACTTTTATGGCTAATGTGTTTTTATCGAAATGTGATAGACCCCATTAAAATGGGAGATATATCGAAATGATTCCTATGGTTTAATAAATAGTTGAGTAGTTTAAAGATATAGATTCATAAATTTAATGAGCATAGTTTTGAGATATATAAGTCCAAAATGCAATAGTTGTTGGTGAACAAATATCAGTGGATCACTATGGATATATCTGTTTCATTAAAAGGGATTTTTCTAGAAGGATGACCAGTAAGTTGGAAAGAAGGTAAAATATCACAATTATATGCTAATGCATGTGTTTTACATTGAACATTTTTCATTTTATTAAGAATCTATATGAAAAAATTAACTATATAAGGTTAAAACCTATGTTTTGTATCAAATCACTTTTGGTTTCAATGGGAAACTTTTATGGCTAATGTGTTTTTCTCGAAATGTGATAGACCCCATTAAAATGGGAGATATATCGAAATGATCCCTATGGTGTAATAAAATAGTTGAGTAGTTTAAAGATATAGATGCATAAATTCAATGAGCATAGTTTTGAGATATATTAGTCCAAAATGGAATAGTTGTTGGTGAACAAATATCAGTGGATCACTATGGATATGTTTGCGTCATTAAAAGGGATTTTTCTAGAAGGATGGACTAAGTTGGAAAGAAGGGAAAATATCACAATTATATGTTAATATGCATGTATTTTACATTGAATATTTTTCATGTTATTAAGATTCTATTTGAAACAATTAACTATATAAGGTTAAAACCTATGTTTTGTATCAAATTACTTTTTGTTTCAATGGGAAACTTTTATGGCAAATGTGTTTTTCTTAAAATGTGATAGACCCCATTAAAATGGGAGATATATCGAAATGATTCCTATGGTTTAATAAAACAGTTGAGTAGTTTAAAGATATAGATGCATAAATTCAATGAGCATAGTTTTGAGATATACAAGTCCAAAATGAAATAGTTGTTGGTGAACAAATATCAGTGGATCACTATGGATATATCTACTTCATTAAAAGGGATTTTTCTAAAAAGATGTCCACTAAGTTGGAAAGAAGGGAAAATATCACAACTATATGTTAATGCATATGTTTTACATTGAATACTTTTCATTTGATTAAGAATCTATTTGAAACAATTAACTATTTAAGGTTAAAACCTATGTTTTGCATCAAATCACTTTTGGTTTCAATGGGAAACTTTTATTTCTAATGTGTTTTTCTCGAAATGTGATAGGCCCCATTAAAATAGGAGATATATCAAAATGATTCCTATCATGTAATAAAATAGTTGAGTAGTTTAAAGATATAGATGCATAAATTCAATGAGCATATTTTTGAGATATATAAGTCCAAAATGGAAAATTTGTTGGTGAACAAATATCAGTGGATCACTATGGATATATGTGCTTTATTAAGAGGGAATTTTCTAGAAGGATGGACTAAGTTGGAAAGAAGGGAAAATATCACAATTATATGTTAATGTGCATGTGTTTTACATTGAATATTTTTCATTTTATTAAGAATCTATTTGAAACAACTAAATATATAAGGTTAAAACCTATGTTTTGTATCAAATTACTTTTGGTTTCAATGGGAAAATTTTATGGCTATTGTGTTTTTCTCGAAATGTGATAGACCCCATTAAAATGGGGGATATATCGAAATGATTCCTATGGTGAAATAAAATAGTTGAGTAGTTTAAAGATATAGATACATAAATTCAATGAGCATAGTTTTGAGATATAAGAGTCCAAAATTCAATAGTTGTTGGTGAACAAATATCAGTGGATCACTATGGATATATCTGCTTCATTAAAAGGGATTTTTCTAGAAGGATGGAATAAGTTGGAAAGAAGGGAAAATATCACAATTACAAGTTAATGCATGTGTTTTACATTGAATATAAAAGGTTTTTTTCTCTCTCTCATTGTTTGAGTTCTGATCTTATAAAAGGTTTCCACTAAATCCATTCCCTATTACTTTTCATGTGAACCACATTCCCAAACCCACCTGTCTATGTAACTAAGAATTTTGTCATATTTTGAAAATATTAAAACATCTGCCTATGATCCTAGAGAGTCCTTTGATGCATCTTGGAGTCTTACAGCTCGTCATATTGAAACAAAATTGCTACAGGGTTTCTAGGTAAGAGTTTTATGTCTTCTCTTGGGGATGATGTGCTTTCAACATCTAACACACTTGGATTAAATCACCAATCCATGATTGGAATAAATTACCAACCTTGGCATAAAGATTTCTCATTAGATTTTCCTGGGCTAATTCAAAAAAACAATGTTCAGAAACACTGATAAAGAATGATGAAGAATGTTCATAAACACAATTATATGTTAAAGAATGTTCATAAATACTGACAAAGATTTGCCTGGGCTAATTCATAGGTTAAACACTAACAAAGAATGTTCAGAAAGTTTCCTACCCGACATCGGCAAGATTTCTGCTATTCCTGCAGATAGTGATAAGCCTAGTGGTAATGGTGACTCTGATAACTGCATCAATTGGCCCTCTAAAGAACAATATGACAATGCACATTCATTTGTGCATGTATCGTCAGGTGTTGAATTACTTGAGGCATTGGGACCACCTTTCAAAAAAAGAAGAACAGACAAGGGTATGTGGAATGAAATTTTATTTCATGGACAAGATGTATGCAGTTCAAATTTGGGAACAGAAAATGTTGGAATCTCTCATAGGTCAGATTACCATTCTTATTTGTATATGTCTCAAATTTCGTATATATCTGCAATTAATGCACCTAAAGGGTGGTTTTTTCCTGATTCCAAATCTGAAGATATTTTAAATGCTATAGTTTCTAATGTTTTCCCAGCGCCTAACCGAGGCATAGTTGACAATATATCCTCTAGAACTATTTGTTCAAAAATAACAAAATCCTCCTAGCTATAAATTGAATTTATAGCTAGGACACTAGCTCCTTAAACATGGCAAAGTCCAACCACTCACTCATATAGAATTGAATTGGTCATTTTGCATACTGATCTCACTAGAGATGATAATCTATTAGTATTATTACCATTAAAGGTTGTGTTGCAATTACAGAATACAAGAAACTCGGTATATGATTACATTGAGCTATAAGCATAGATACATAGAAATTCACAGAAATTTGCATGCTATAAGCATAGATACATAGATACATCATTGGAAATTCGTAGAAATTCGCAGACGAAGCCGGGAGATCCCTAAAGACATCGTGGAAGACGCATACCAAATTCCCTGGGAACAAAAAAAATTAAATTAAAATTAAATTAAAAATAATCAACAAAACAAAATTACAAAAAAAAGAGCAACTGCAACTGCAAAATAAAAATTAAAAAATCAACAAAAATTACCTCTTCGTCATGGTGCAACTGCAAATCAACAAAACTCCCCTTGTCGTCGCAGCGCAACAGAGCAGCAGCAACAAGAAATGAACAAGAAACGGACGTGCGAGACATATGTGAACAAGAAACCTGTAAAAGTTTGTGGGCTGATATATTTATAAAATACGAGTTCGGCCGAACTATTTTAAAATTATGGCCGAACTATTAGTCTGGCTGAACTTTTAGTTCAACCGAACTTTTGTTGCCGGTTTTCCCATCTCCGGCCAAAAATCTGTTTGCCCACGCCATCAGTACGCCGTCAATGTAAATGGCAGAATGATTTCGGCCGAACTGATTTCAAAAGTTCAGCCAAATTATTGAGAAAAAAAGTCTTCCGCCCCCGATTCTCACAAAAGTGTTACCCGGCCAAATTATTGAGAAAAAAATTCTTCCGCCCCCGATTCTCACAAAAGTGTTACCCAACTTTGGATTTTTACCCAGATGTTACTCTAGGTGAAGTAGTGGAAGCTACCATCTATCAACAACTTATGGGTTCACTTATGTATTTGGTGAACACACAAACAGACATTTTTTATGCAGTTAACCATCTTAGTCAAGCAATGGTTAAGCCAACGAAATTGTATTGGAAGGTAGAAAATCATTTGTTGTGATACCTCAGAGGCACCACTTAGTTTGGGATGTGGTACAAACGAACATATGGAGTGAATCTTCAAGGCTTCACAGATGCAGATTGGGAAGGGAGTCCATTAGACAAGAAGAGAGCATCAGGAGGAATTTTCAGTGTTGGATCTATAACAGTTTCCTAGTATAGCATAAAGTAAATATCATTGGCACTCAGCTCAGCAGAAGTAGAGTACATGGTTTCTAGTTAAGCATCATGTGAGGCAATCTGGATGAGAAATATTTTTTTTTCTTTATTTGGTCAGATGATGGATCGTACTGTGATTTACTGTGACGATCACAGTTGTATCAAACTCTCTTATAATCCAATATTTCATGATCGAACCAATAATATAGATATATAGTATCATCATATATGCACTACAAGGAAAAGACCCTCTAGCGGAGGTTATAAAGGAGGTTTTTAGTGTTATAACATTGGCCAAAATTTTCAAAAAAACATTTTCTACAACATCTGTTTATGGTTACGGAGGTTTTGGTGGAGCTTTTAATGGAAATTAAACACAACTAAAAAAAAATGGGCGGCAGAAGGTTATTATGGATGTTTTTTTCATCGATGCACTACTCTGACTTGAATGCACCAGTGCATACATATATAAGGCGCCCCGAGGCAGTCGAAGAAAAATGCACCAATCCGTCAAGGTATAAAACCGCATCGGGAGTAGTTTTGGTGATACAACGCATGGGGCGGTTCTAATTGGTCTTGGGATTTCTACGGTTCCCATAGGTTGTATCAACACACCAAGGCGTAGACATATAGAAACGCACCGGTGCATAGTATCACAGAAAGGCATAGAGATTTATAATTTGTATCGGTATTCGTTCAGTGCCCATAGGTCGTACAAATTCACGGGTGCTTATAGACACTTAAACACCCTGGTGAACAATATCACCCAAACGCACTAATATTTATAATTGGTATCGGTATTCGTGCGGTGCCCATAGATCGTACAACGACGCCAGTGCGCATCGACACATAAACGCACTAGTGCGTCATACCGCACAAACGCACCGATATTTTTAATTGGTTTTGGTGCTTTTTCGGTGCTAATAGTTCGTAGAAATGCACTAGCGTGCTTCTTAATACAAACACACCAATGTACAGTTACTGACATGCACCGGTTTTCATTTTTTATTTTTTAGAAACATCGACATGTGATAGTGCAATTATTGTGATTATTTTAAATTCATTATTCATCAAAAGTCAACACATCTTATAGCAATATTCATATTAATTAAATTCTTATTAATGCATTTTAATGTGATGTTTGGATTAATTTGTTATATCATATCATATTATTGTGGTTTTTAAAAATTCATTATTCATCAAAAGTCGACACATATATATCTCATAACAATATTCATATGAATTAAATTTTTATTAGTGCATTTGAGAACGACAATGGAGAATGCAATAGGATAAATTAAAACATATTTTATGATATATAATATATATGAGTAAGACAGTCTTTATCATACAAAATGGGGCAGTTATTGGCATCCCTTTGTCTTTCAATTAGGACACTATGTCCATTACATTAAACAAAATGTCTGATTTCACAGACATATTTCAAAAAGTACAATGCCTTGATTTGATATCCAAACATAGTGATTATCATTCTTCGCTTAAATTGTTGTCACTGCTAGAGCTACTTCCATGACTTGGGTTATTTTCAGGAATGTTTTGTTCATCGTGTTGATTGTTTGCTTCTTCTTCACCTTCCATCTACAAACATAAAAATAAAATGAAATGAGTGTATATACATTGGTGAGAATAATGAAAATTGAAATATTAAATAATATACATCAATGTAAATCGAAAAGAAAAATGACGTACCAAAGCAACAATTGACTCATAAACTATACACATTCTTTAAAAACCATGTACCATGCCATCTTTCAAAATTTCATCTGTTGGCACGGTTCCATACTTTGTTTCCTGCAAGTTTTATACCCCATAACAAATCATATATTTAATATAAAAGATGTTTTTGTTCTATTAGTTATAGACGGAGCTAAGTAAAACAAGATCGATAAATGCTTACAAATTCCACAATTAATTTCTGATATGCCAACATATACTCACAACCCATATTTAACCCAATTTCAATCAATTCGGCTGATGGTTCTTCTTTGTATGTTAGCACCTGTTTGAAGACATTCAATGATGATTTTTGTAAAACAACTTAAAAAATAAAAAAATGAAATCTAGTTAATTTGTTATAAGGAAGTAACAATTACTCACAAACTTAGATATCAACCCTTTTCTTCCTTGTCATCCTGTTTTATGTGCTAAATGGATTCCATTTTCTTTTCATTTCTGCAAGAAAATTCTTGAGAATTAATATTTAATGCTAAATTGCTTATTTATTGTACCTAATGATCGAAAAATTCAATGATTACATATTACATTTGAAGCACGTTGTTGTTGAGATGGCTCCTCCTTCGATGCAATTTTGTCCATTTCTTTGACCATCTCCTTGTACACCTTTTTCGACATTCCTACTGGAATATTTCTGATATCAACTCTTTCATCTTTTGAGATTTTCATAGTCTTCCTGAAAATGTAACATGACAATAAAATATTTAATTTTATATTGATATCTGAAAAGTAAATATAACAAAAGTGATATTTATAAATAATTATAGACAAACATTTAAAGGAATATAATTACTTTTTCATTCCTTCTTTTTTTTGTACGTTTTTTCTATTAAAAGTCTGACATGTCTCATTGACCAATTCTCTGGAAACTCTTCATGTAGTTTAGATAAAATTTGGTTCTTGGAATCATTGGATTGATTTTTGTATTGTAAGTGGAAAGAACGTCTATACAATCGTTCCACTAGATCCCTCAAACTTTTGTAAAATGTTTTCCCCCTTTCATTAACTTCCAGCACCACTCCAGATGAGCTAAGGAGAAATTAATTTTCATTTGCATGTTCTATTTTCTGTTCTTTTCTTAGAATAACATTCCTTTTCTGAGTTGTTGCTCCCTGTAGAACATTAAACAGATGTGAATTAAGAGACTGTTTGACACATATTATCTAAAAATTTTAAGTATATATTATTAATGATAATTAAAAAAAGAAACTCATATTGGGAAAAAAATCTTTCGGTAAAAATCACATCCAAATAAATTTGGTCGACGCATTTCGAACTAGCCAGTGTGGTTCATCATCAGGACTTGATGAAAAATCTGATCATGAAACCCAATTAAATAGATACGAGAAGCTCCAACTAGTCATTGAAAGATAACGGCTAGTTTGACTAAATCAAAGTTAAAAAAATAATAATAATAAATAAATAATAAAATAAAATAAATAAATAATTAAAAATTGATTAAAGATTATAATATTGGATCGATAGTATTTTTTCATTCACCTCATTCATCCTTTTGTAGTTTTTCCATCAAGCTTTTACACTCTTCTGGTCCTAGATCAGAAATAATCTTATCAAGCTTTATCATTTTGTGGCTCTGCATGATACACAATAAAATATACATATTTTTTAAACTTACATATAGTTCAAAAATAATATTTTTTATAAAGAATTTAAAAAGAACTTGTCTTTTTTGCTTTTCTTGATGTGTTATCATTATTTTTGTTACTTGATCTCTTGTCGGTCATTTCTTTATCAATCTGAAACTTGTACCAAATCATTCATTAATATATTTATAAATAAATTTTCAACTTTGAGGTAAAAAATAAATCTCAAGAAACCAGTGTGCCTTTCATGTTGTACGCACCGTCGTCGGTGCGTGGTAGTATTAAAAACGCACTACAAAAATAGTATAATAGATTGTACGGTGCGTGGGGGTATTATAAATGCACCACACAAACATTGTATTAGTCCGTACGGTGCTATCCTCGTAACATGGAGCACCGATGCCCTATTTCAGATATGATGCACTGATTTTTTTTTTTAAATTGTTTTGAAATTTTTTATTACAGTACTTGCGTGGTGTGCTGTATAATACAGTGCACCGGTGCGCTAGGTTACGTAGGGTGCACCGATAAAACAAAATCCATGTTTTCCAAAAATTCACGCAATGGCCGAATGGATTGGGATCCGACTATGCAAGTCATCCCGTGGGTTGAATGTGAATCTAAAAGAAAATATCTAATTTTGAAATCACAGAAACATGGAGAAGAAAGTGCAAAAACAAAAAAAATGAAGGGTTTATGGTAAAAATGGATAAAACTGCAGAAAAAAGGGTTTGAAATTCTATGATACAGGGTTTGAATCACCAGATGTTTGATTTCTGATTGTCTGAATACTTATGTTCGAACGTATTTTGCTGCTCCACAGTGTCGTCGTGCTCTCTTGCTCCAGGTATGTCTCCTGCAAATATCTGGCTGAAAATTTTAGCAAAAATAGTGAAATAATGAAAAGTGTTTAGTATTTAAAGAATTATTTTGTGAAATTATATTTTCGAAAATAGTTTGCCTCTCATTTTTCAATTTTTCATTTTTTTCACTTAAAGAAAATAGAGTTGCGCTTTTTTTATTTGCGTTTATTCATCACCAGTGTGTCACTTAATCGCACCGCACCGGTGCGTCGTTTTGTAACACCAACACCGATTTGCGATTAAGGCACCGAAATTAATTTTACGTATGTACACCAAAATTTAGTGAACTCCAACCATAGAAATTGAGAATAATATTTTTTTTTAGTCTTGAGAATTAGAATTAGAATTAAAATTGAGAATTGGAATTGGATAAATTCTTGATGGAAATAACTATTCTTCCAATTCATTTTGTTTATTGTAGGAGGTCCCCACTGATTATGTGGAGAGAATTCAATGTGGGGTGTGTGAAGATGCAATACAACAGGGCCCAAGTGGGCAATTGTGGCATGTGAACCTATTATAATTGGCACTTAACTATTTGCAACCAATATGTTTTAGAATATAATTTGCAGATAGATGGATGGCGTGCCAGCAATTAGTACATATAATTTGCAAAAGGGTAATGTTTTGGGAGCAATGACAATGAGTCCTTCATTCTGCATTTGTTAGCAGAAGAAGACCGATTTTTTACTAGACGATGTAGTTATTACATGTGGAGGCAATGGTTTCCCATAGAAAATGAGTATAGGGTTGAGCAGAGGAAAGACATTGCAAAATAGGCTATTACATTAGTTTTTCCAATGGGAAACTGATTTGCAGGTGGAAATATGGTATCTGCAGGTATCTATGCTTTTCTTCCCACAGAAATGGTCACTGGATTTCCATTTATAATACAAGTAGAATTTTCACTGGTTTCATCCACAAGACCACAGCTCAAACAAGTTAGAGATGCCATTCAGGTTCAATTGAAAGCCAAAGATGTGATTTTATGCAACGTCAGCTTTGCCTGTAAAATTTTATATAAGCCAACCGAAGCTCGAACAATACTCCCAGCTGCTTTTAAACACATTCTAGAGAATCTTTCCCTTCATGGGACCTACCAGCCCAATCAACAACGTCAATTGGTCTTTCTCACTTGTCTTTAAGGGAATGAGAATCCTTCCCTTCATAGTGCCTCTTGGCTTTATCAACTACCTCGATTGATCTTTCTCTGCCATCAACTCCGCTCTCCATTTCTCCATCATGGGACCTCTTACCCCTATCGTTGGCCTCAACTGAATGCTCTCTGCCAGTATCAACCTGTACTCCTTCTGTACTCTATCGAGCTCTGTAGTCGTCTGCACCCCTGTAAGCATCTTTGTCTGTCTTTCTGTTTGAATCACGCATTTTCTTTGTTATAAACTTCTCAACCGAAATTTGAACTCTCATCTTTTCAAACCCTCATCTCCTCAGAAAAATTCTTACCCGCAATTCGAACTCTCCATTGCTCCAATACTACACTTTACAGAATAACCTTGTTCCGGTGCGTGCTATTTTATAGGCGCACCGAGGCGGTTTGTAAGATCAAGGTTTTTGTTTTGGCACAATGTTTTATGATGCACCGGTGCAAAAGCGTTCTGAAGCACCAGTGCATCAGAGTAATAAGACGCACCAGTGCGTGTTATGATGATAAGCGCACCAGACTGTATAAAGTTCTTTTTTTTGTATGTAAGATCATAATAAAATAATGATAATTCTAAAATACATAAATGTATTTGCATTATTTTCTAAACTTTATTATGTTACAAAAATTCATATTATTCTAGATTTATTATTTTACAATTATTTACAAATTTACAAATTTAAATATTTTAATAAAATCATTTCACATTAATACAATTAAAATTTTCACATTAATACAATTAAAAGTTTACAAATATTTTACATACAATTACAATTACAATTTTACAATTTCACATACAATTACGATTAGAATTACAATTACAATTTTAATTTTACATACAATTACATTTAGAATTTTACATACAATTAGAATTACAATTACAATTTTACAATTTGTCATATATACAATTACAATTATTTCACAATAAATTAAATATTACAATTACCATTAAATATTTTACATACAATTACACTTAAAATTAAAGTTGTAATTACAATTACAATTTTACAATTTCACATACAATTACAATTAGAATTACAATTACAATTTTAATTTTACATACAATTACATTTACAATTAAAATTTTACAATTACAATCATTTCACAGTAATACAATTAAAATTTTACAAATATTTTACAATATACAATTAGAATTACATTTACAATTACAATTACAATTTTACAAATATTTTACATAGAATTACAATTACGAATACAATTACAATTTTAGAATTTTACATACAGTTACAATTACAATTACAATTTTACAATTTGTCATATATACAATTACAATTACAATCATTTCATAGTAAATTAAATATTACAATTACAATTACAATTTTACATTAAATATTTTACATACAATTACAATTACATATACAAATACAATTTTACAATTTTACATACAATTAAAATTTCAATTTCAATTACAATCACGACATAACATTTAATAAATATCATAGTCATTTAATATTAAATTAATTAATAAACATCATGATCATGATGACCATCGTACAAACATCATATTCGACTAAAAAACACCTTCAAACTTCAAATTAACATTATATATTAACATCATCACAACACAAACATCAAATATACATCTCATGTCAAATAACTCATGCTATCACATACACATCTATCTACAAGCTAAATATTAAATGAACATATCTAACATGACGTAACAATATACACATCATGATGATCACCAACATGTAAATTAAGTACAACTGCAACATGAACATAAAATACATGGACCATATATATATATATATATATATATATAACTGAACAATGTTAAAAATATACAACTGTAATATAAATGTCATGGATCAACTAGTGGTAGTACATCAACATCAATACCATTACTAGTGGAGGCCTTCTCAGTCAATGGTGCAACCTCGACAGTCGATGATCAAGCCTGCCCATGATCATGACTAGTACTAATGGATGGATCAATTGGTGGTAGTACAACATCAATATAAGTAGTGCTAGTAGTGGAGGCATGCTCAGTCAATGGTGTAGCCTCGACGCTCGATGGTCTAGCCTACTCATGATCATGACTAGTACTGATGGATGGCGCTGCAGGCTGCTGATGACTAGATGTGGTCGATGGTCCAACCTCATCTCCATGATGACAGCTAGATGCTAGTGGAGCTTCATGCTCATTAGGTGCGGCGTGAGGTGAATGATCATGAGATGAGTCGCTGCTCGCGGACTGTCCATCACGTGCTATGGCTCGACCACACCTATAACATGCAACAATCCTCCTCAATCATGTAACAGTTGTCGTAGCTCCTACGGCATAGGCTGTACATGTCAAATGGCATGCCTCTCCACATCCATATTAGCCTATCATCAGCCTGTATGTCTCTGTAATGAGCAGGCCTAATGCCTGCCTCAACAATAAATGCACTGAGTTGGTCGCCCAACTCCATCCTATATCGAGTATCATGTCAACCGCACCTAGCAAAAGGCGGTACTGGCGCACTAGCATGAGGAGCATGTCTCTCTCCACTGGCCTATTGATCATGAGCCTCGACATCTGTCATTTCCTGATCGTCATCAGGATCCACACCTAGATCATATGGTGGTTCTGGCATCTCCTCACCATCAAAAGAGCGAATGTCTACAAAATACATATGAGTACACAACAATAATTAGACAATTTCATTACACAATTTAATAAAAACAAGTTAAAGAATATGATAGAATAAATTTAAATATTTAAAATGGTAATATTACCTCTATCATCTAGCGGCTCATTAGTTGTGAAGAGGATGTTGGCACATCCTCACCAATCCAATCAAGCATATGGATAGGGGACCATAATAAAGGGATGCAGCTTGTCAATTCTGGCTAGTAAGTCCAGTGCATCATGCCATATCCTGGCTAGAAACATAGTCTCTCCCCTCTTGGGCATCATCTACAACCACATGTGCATCCGGGCCTCCAACATCGACCTACGAGGCTGTCGAACAAAAGCAGGCCTCATCTCTGGAAACCTCCCAAAAAATAAAAAATAAAATCTCCGAAGCAAAAGGGAAGTTGACCCTCCCTTGTGCATGAGCATGATATCTATCTAAGGTCGTACAAAACTTCCACAAAAAAATGGCAGACCACTTGACAAGTCATGGCTCCTGTACCAAATAATCGACATAATATAGAAGTTGGAAACTAATGCGTTTCCCATCACTGGTGTTGTGTGAAATGGTAGAAATGAGAATTGAGAGGCACTGCACGTCTTGTCTACCAAATGCACCAATACGTAGCTGATCTCCAGGGACCTGAAACTCTAAAGGAGACAGTACATTTGATCTAATGTATCTCTGGGAGTAACTAACTGACTCCCTGCTACACAACCTGCTAGAACCTCTGGGAACGAGGGAAAATCCACCCCTCTCATCAAGAGCCCTGTAATGAAATAAATATCCTCCTTAGTGGGTGTGTACCACTAGCCAGGACCAACCTGGAAAGCTTGCCGGTGGGCATTCCACCTGCTGATAAGATGTCTCAAAAATACGCTATGGGCCTTTAGGGAAGTGGCCTCCTCATAGAACTTGAGGAGGCCTACCTGCCTTAGGAGCCCCTGGGTATCTGTTGTAATAGGGCAAGGGTACGCATCTCTCTCCCTCTCTCGTGCCTCCCACTGGTGAAGCATGTCATACTACTCCACCTGTTGCTACTGTTGTTCCTCCTTTTCTCTCTGAATAATTGACATATTAAATAAATAAAAATTATTAAATCAAACATGTATTTAGGAATATACATAAAACATTTTTTTGGAAAAAAAAAAACAAACCCGTTGAAGCACCACAAAAGCAGTCATGCACCGGTTCCACTGGAGGCGGTGCCCCAGATGACATAAAACGCGACATATGCAGTGCACCTGAAATTTTCTCAAGCCCCATTGACTATATATGTTGTTAGAAGAGCGGTGCGCTGACTAAAATATACGCCCCGACACGTATAGTCGTGTCAGCACACTGACTTCCTCTCAAATTATATAGTCAACGGTGCAATATTTTACCCAGCCACACCATTGACCCTGTCAGAATGCCGAATGCGGTGTGCTGACAGACACCGGGGTGGATATATTCATCAACGCACCACGTTGCTATTCCCATGTCAACGGTGTGCCCAGCTAAATGACCGCACTGCAAATGTTTTTTAAATTTTAAAATAATGTGGGGCGCCTTTCGATACCACCCCAGAAACAGTGCAGATACTGTTAGCACTTGTTGCGGTGCGGCCTGTAATTTTTATAGGCAGCACCGCTTACCATTGCGAGCCGAACGGTTCAGGTGCATCGCGTGACAATTTTTTTTTCTTTCTTAATGGTTACTTTTAAGGTTATTTCAATTTTTAATCCGCTAGAAAGCTTAATTATGTAAAAACTAGAAAAATACATGTCCATTTTGTCATCAAGGAGGCATATTGGTTGTAGAATTTTCAAAAGAAAATTAGCCCATCGTTTTGCAAAATGCAAGCTGGAGATTGGTGTCCAATGAACAGTAGCACTGCATGCTGTTGGGTGTGGAGCCTAATTATCTTTTTTATTTTGTATCACAGCATTGGACCCCTGTACCTTAATGGGGTGGTAATGCCGCACGTAATTAAACGATGCCTGGGGGGTCCAGGGGGGGTGGCTATGACTTTATGGAGCCCCCCCCCTTGGCGGGGGGTTTCGGGAGCAGCGCCCCCGAAGCTAAAAACAGATGTTAAATTCTTTTGTAAAATTATAGTAATTTCTAGTCAATCTGGGTCGTTCATTAGGCAGATGATCTGACGGTAGAAGTTATGTCTAGTTTAGGGTTTTTTTCCCTAGAAGGCAACCCCTCGCTTGTATGAGGGTATTTGTATTGCAACTGTGTATTGTATGCGTATTCTCGGAGCGAGAAATAGATAGGGAGACTGTGAGAGAGAATAGAGGATATTACAACGGATCTGTTGTAGGTTGTGTCTCTTCATTTTGCTGGATAATAGAAAGGAAGGACTGCCTGTTTGGGGTGGACGTAGCCCAAACTAGGTGAACCACGTATATCTGTGTCTCTCTGGTTTAATGTGTTTTGTGTGCTTGTGTTTTCCGCATATTTTATATGTTTCATTGCTCTGTAATATTTAATTTTCTAACAACTGGTATCAGAGCCGAAGGTCTATTTGGCTGATAAACTCGCAGGAAAGAAGGATTCCTGGTTCGAGTGGGAGCAATGGCAGAAGATGGTAAATTTAGGGTCGAGAAATTTAAAGGACAAAACTTTCCATTGTGGAAGATGCAGATGGAAGACTATCTGTATCAGAAATATTAGTACCTACCATTCAGCAAAAAAACAAAGAAGTCAATGGCTATGACAGACGCAGAATGAGAGATTCTCGATAGAAAGGCACTCGGAAAAGTACAGTTGTGCCTCGCGGCATCAATAGCCTTCAATATTTCGAAGGAAACAACAACAGAGGGTTTGATTAAGGCAATGGTGAAACTATATGAAAAACCCTCGGCCTCAAACAAGGTATTTCTTATGAAACGTTTATTTAATATGAAGATGTCGGAAGGTGGATCTGTTGCAGACCATTTAAATGATTTTAATACAGTTACCAGTCAGTTAAGTTCTGTAGGAGTAAACTTTGATGATGAAGTTAGGGCTCTTTTATTTCTGTGCTCATTGCCAGAAAGCGGGAATGGTTTAGTTATGGCCATTAGTAACTCTGTTTCTGGATCTAGTACTTTAAAATTTGATGATGTTGTCGGTGCTATCCTTAGCGAGGAAATGCGACGGAAAAGCTCCGGTGAGACATCAGGTAATGCTTTGAGTGCAGAGTCTAGGGGAAGAAGAATGGAAAGAGGAAAGAGCTCGAGATATCACAGTAAATCAAGGAAAGGTAGATCCAAGTCCAGATCGGGGATAGTGTGTTGGAAATCAGGAAAGAAAGGACACTTGAAGAAATATTGTAGATCTCGGAAGGGAAAAGAAGGAGACACACAACAAGAAAACAATCATGAAGAAAGTGTGACAGGTGATGTGTTACAAGATGCTTTGATTCTTTCTTTCGAAAATGTTACTAATTCTTAGGTTGTAGATTCAGGGGCCTCATTCCATGCCACACTGATAAGAAATATTTTCATGACTATGTTCAAGGAGATTTTGGACAAGTCCATTTGGGTGATGATAAACCCTGTAAAATTGTTGGAATGGGTAAGGTTCTTGTAAAACAATAGAATGGAAACCAATGGCTATTAAAGGAGGTAAGGCATCTTCCAGATCAGAAGAAAAATCAGATTTCAACGGGGCAGTTAGGCGGTGAAGGTTGTGTGACAACTTTCACAGATAAAACCTGGAAGGTCACCAAAGGAGCCCTGGTAATAGCAAAAGGCAAAAAGGTTGGTACATTGTATTTATGAAATGGTATTTCTAACTTTGTTAATGCTTTAACTTCCAAAGGAGCAGATGCAGCATTATGGCATCATAGACTCGGACACATGAGTGAGAAGGGGATGAATATTCTTCACTCAAGAAATTTGTTGTCAGGTTTGAAGAATGTTGATTTGGATTTCTGTGAGAATTGCATTTATGGAAAACAGAAGAGAGTCAGATTTCCCAGAGTTGGGAAAGAAAAGAAGAGCGAAAATTAGAGCTTGTGCATACATATGTATGGGGACCTGCTCAGGTATCATCTCTTGGTGGCTCTCGTTATTATGTTACTTTTATTGATGATGCAACTAGAAAAACTTGGATTTATTGTATTTAGAATAAATCTGATGTATTTGATACTTTCAAGAAATGGAAAGCTTTGGTTGAGATTGAGACAGGAAAGAAGTTGAAGTGTCTCAGATCAGACAATGGAGGTGAATATTGCGGCAAAGAGTTTGATAGGTACTGTTCAGAGCATGGAATTCGTAGAGAGAAGACAGTTCCAAGAACACCACAAGAAAATGGTGTGTCAGAAAGGATGAACAGAACAATCATGGAGCGTGCAAGGTGCATGAGATTGCATGCACGATTGCCTTTACAATTTTGGGCAGATGCTGTAGATACTGTTGTTTATCTAATAAACAGAGGGCCTTCAAGTTCCTTGGATGGTGGTATTCCAGAGGAAGCATGGACAGGTAAAAAGGTAAACTACTCTTTTTTAAAGCCTTTTGGTTGTGAGGCCTTTGTCCATATTAATAAAGAAAATAGAATAAAGCTTGAGGCAAAATCAAAGAAATGTACCTTTATTGGATATGGTGTTAATGATTTTGGTTATCGCTTATATGATTATGAAAATCACAAAATCATTAGGAGCGGAGATGTAATATTCAATGAAAAGGTATTGTATAAGAATCAGTTGCAGGAAAAGAAACATGAAAAAGAAAACAAAGAATACACAGTTCTTAATTGATATCTGAAAGAGTAAAAGGTGCAGAAAATAATAATATAGCTCAAGAGCATAACCATGACAACCACTACAACGTGACAGGCCCTCTGAACGTGGTGTTATAATATCTACTAGGATAAGTAGACCTTTGAGCGATACTCCCTTTATTCATTATTTATTGTTGAGTAGATTACAGGGGGCAGATATTATGAAGAAACGATACGAAGGTTGCAGCAGAGGAAGAAGTGAAAGACTAACCATGAAGAAGAATGGACTCAACCATGTAACCAGACTGGACCAAGTCGGTGCTATGAGGTAAAACTACATTGCAGAATATATGGGTTTACAGGCTGAAGGAAGAAGATGGAGGAAAACAGAGGTACAAAGCTAGACTTGTGGTGAAGGGGTTTGCACAGAAGAAATGTATTGATTTTGATGAAATATTTTCTCCTGTTGTTAAGATGACTTCAATCAGAACTATTTTAAGTCTTGTAGCAGCAGAAGATTTACATCTTGAATAGTTAGATGTAAAGACAACATTTCTTTATGGAGATTTAGAGGAAGAGATCTATATGGAGCAACCAGAAGGATATGAGGTCAAAGGGAAAGAAAAATTAGTGTGCAGGCTAAAGAAGAGCTTGTATGGCTTAAAACAGGCTCCAAGGCAGTGGTATCTAAAATTTGACAAGTTTATGTATGAACAAGGTTATACTAGATGTCACTCTGATCATTGTGTTTATCTGAAAAGGCAAAATGATGGTAGCTATATTATATTGTTATTGTATGTAGATGACATGCTTGTTGCAGGGTCTAACATGCAGGAAATAAATGTGCTCAAAAGAAAATTGGAAAATTCATTTTCAATGAAGGATTTGGGAGCTGCAAAACAAATCCTTGGTATGAGAATAACTAGAGACAGGAAAAATCGCAAATTAACACTGTCTCAGAATGAGTACATACAAAAGGTGTTGAAAATATTTAATATGTAGAATGCAAAACGAGTTAGTACACCTTTTGCTAGCCATTTCAAACTTAGTAACGAGATGTGCCCCAAGACCCAAGAAGAAATGGACTATATGTCTAAAGTTCCATATGCATCAGCAGATGGAAGCTAAATGTATGCAATGGTCTGCACAAGGCCTGATATTGCACATGCAGTGGGAGTTGTAATCAGGTACATGAACAATCCAGGAAAAGAACATTGGATGGCAGTAAAATGGATTCTCAAATATTTGAGAGGTACCACAAATCAAGAATTATGCTTTGGTGGTTCAAACATTACTCTACAGGGATATGTTGATGAAGATATGGCAGGTGACAGAGATAACAGGAGGAGCACTACAGGATATGTATTTACTATAGGTGGAATAACTGTCAGTTGGGTTTGAAAAATCCAGAGTGTTGTCGCACTTTCAACAACAGAATCAGAGTATGTTGTTACTACAAAGGCTAGTAAGGAAATGATTTGGTTACAAAGGTTTATGGATGAATTGGGTAAGAAGCATGATATGGGCACGTTATATAGTGATAGCCAAAGTGCCATTCCTCTTGCAAAGAACTCAGCATTTCATTCCAGAACTAAACACATACAACTCAAGTACCATTTCATAAGGTCAGTATTGGAAGATGGACAGTTGAAGCTGGAAAATATACACACTAGCCAGAATCTTGCAGATATGCTAACAAAAGTTATAACCAGGGAGAAAATGATAATATGCTCAGTTTCAATTGGTCTTCAAGGATGACGATGAAGATGAGAAACAACCAAGTCCAAAGAGGAGTCATTGTCCAACAAATGATGCAGTGGTGGAGTTGCTACAATCAGTCTCCAAGTGGGAGATTGTTGGGTGTGGAGCCTGATTATCTTGTTTATTTTGTATCACAGCATTGGACCCCTGTACTTTAATGGGGCGGCAACACCGCCCATAATTAAACGCTGCCTAGGGGGTCCAGGGGGGGGCGGCTGTGACTTTATGGAGCCCCCCCTGGCAGGGAGTTTCGGGAGCAGCGCCCCCGAAGCTAAAAACAGAGGTAAAATTGCCTTGTAAAATTATAGTAATTTCTAGTCAATCTAGGCCATTCATTAGGCGGATGATCTGATAATAGAAGTTATGTCTAGTTTAGGGTTTTTTTTCCCTAGAAGGCAACCCCTCGCTTGTATTTTTATTGCGGCTGTGTATTGTATGTGTATTCTCAGAGCGAGAAATAGATAGGGAGATTGTGAGAGAGAACATAGGATATTACAGCGGATCTGTTGTAGGTTGTGTCTCTTCATTTTGCTAGATAATATAAAGGAAGGACTGGCTGTTCGGGGTGGACGTAGCCCAAACTGGGTGAACCACATATATTTGTGTTTCTCTGGTTTTATGTGTTTTGTGTGCGTGTGTTTTCTACATATTTTATGTGTTTTATTTCTCTATAATATTTAATTTTCTAACACATGCAATGGGTGCAATGGGAGCATCGATGTCAGGGTGGCTCATAGAAGAAGAAATTGCACCGGTGCTTGAGAGCTCTAGAGTACTGAGAAAAGTGAAAAATGTGGTTTTTTGGCCGTAGTTTTTTTTTTATTTAACCCTGTTCCGTTGCGCAGGGTTTTATATGCGCACCAGTGCGGTTTCTTAAGAACGCACCGGGATGTTTCAGATTTGGCGCGTTGTTTTATGATGCACTAGGGTGGTTACTTAACACCACACCGGGCTATTTCAGTTTTGGCGCGGTGTTTCATGACACACCGTGGTGGAATAGTGTTGAAGCACCGGTGCTTTACAGTAATAGTATGCATCGGGCATGTCTGTATGAAGCACACAGTGTTCGGTGTGCCAATGTTTTGTGCGACTGATGCTTTCTCTTGTAGAGCGCACCGGTGATTGAGAGCAGAAAAGTGAAAAATGCGATTTTTTGGCAGCAATTTTTTTTTGTTTAACCCTTTTTCGATGTGCGTGTTTTATAAGCGCACTGGTGTTGTTTCAAATGAACGCACTGGTTCACTTATGTTTTGGCACAGTGTTTTATGACACACCGGCACGACAGAGTTTGTGCGCACTGGTGCCTTCTCTTGTAGAGCGCATCGGCAATTGAGAGCTCTAGAGCACTGAAAAAAGTGAAAAATCCTGTTTTTTTCATAATTTTTTTTAACCCTTTTCCGGTGCGCGTGCTTTATAGGTGCACTGGTGTTGTTTCTTATGAACACACCGGTCAATTTGTGTTTTGGCGCGTCGTTTTATGATACACTGGTGCGGGTTCTTAATACCGCACCGAGCGTTTTCAATTTTGGCGCGGTGTTTTATGATGCACTGGCTCAGAAGAGTTTTGAAGCACCTGTGCTCTACAGTAATATGACGCACCGTGCGGGTGTGTACGGAGCACACGGTTTCTAATGTGCCAATGTTTTGTGCGCACCGGTGCAATGTTGAATGATAAGCACACCTAGCGGAAAAAATCCGCAAAACCCTCCGCCCACCAACCTCCTCTAGTAATCTCCGCTAGAAACGGATGTATGGGGCATTTTTATAAGGGGTTCCTCAAAAACATCTGCTAGAGGGTCTTTTCCTTGTAGTGATGAGATTGCATGTAGAGGCAAATCATGTTGTTGGAGTACATTCCTACAAAGGAACAAGATGTACATATTTTGGTAAAGGCTTTGTCAAGAAGAAAATTTTAGTTCCATAGAGGCAGGATCGAGGTAACTGATAATCCCTTTCTTTTTGAGAGGGTGTGTTGAAAATGCAGTAAGAAAATAGAGTTTTGACTTTCCCTTGGTCAAACAAAATTCAAATTCAAATTTCAATTTCAGCAGAATGCTTGGAGGTAGTTAACTAAGCTGACATGGCACTTGTCACTCAGTTAACTCAGTTAATTCGAGTTGGAGACACTTGAGTTCACTACATTATGATTGATTGCAAATTTCTAGCAATATATTTCATTTAAATTAATTTATTGTGAATCAAACTAGTTCCAAATAATGGAGGGTCCAGTAGTGGGGTGTGACTTCAGTCATCTTCAATGATCATTCAGTTAACGCATCAATCAACCTAAATTAATTGATGCATGAAGAGAATTCGAGTTACCTAGTTGAGATTGGAGTTCAAGGGAAGTGTACTATCAATGGTAGACTAATCCAAGTTGTATAGGTGGTGCATGTAGTCAGAGAAGGGCCTAATTAAGGTATAACGCAATTATGAATGAGTCATTTCCTAATTAATAGGGGCCTAATTCCTCAAGGAACATCGCAAGGAAATAGGAGCTTGGCAGGAAGAGAAATTGGCTAAGTGTTGGCTAAAGTCATTTTGTGAGGCAGAGAGATAGACTATACTAGTGCAGATGTATCTCATGTTTGAGCAAGCATTGTATTTCTTCTCTATTTTTTCATTAATGCAATACGATGAGGAAGTGGTTTTGAGCAGTTGCTTTCCCATAGATAAATTTTTTGCATGTGTGTTGAATCATTGTGCATGTTTATGATATGAGTTCTCGATCGTGAGTTGCTTTCCACATATGAACGGAATAGATTTATGTCTTATGTTTTAGTAAATTACATGAGCAGATTCAAATCTAAGTAGGAATTTCTACATTTTATCCTCTAATTCTTTGTGGCACCTACAATTTATTCCTAAATTTAGATGTAATAGTTATTTTTCATAGTGAAATAGTTCCTAACTCCCCAATGATTTATACAATATGTAGCATGTTCATACCAATCATATTTGAGTTGCACGTGGTTCTAACTCGATTTTGATATAGATTTTTAAAACCTTTCATCTTTGGATTAATTTATCATGTTTTCATGCATCACATATTTAGTCATAATCTCTTTATATAAAGTTTAAAGCAATCTTAAAAAACTTTTTTATTTTTCATGTTATATATATTCAATTAAAAAACACTCATTTTTATAAAGAAAAAATAATCAAAATCCTAAAATTATTTTTATAACTAAAAACATATTATATATATATAATCTTGTATCATCATTATATATAAAAATACCCAACATTATCTACATTACATCATCTCTCAGTTTATCATAAAGCACCTATAACACAAAATCTCAAAAAAAAATATTAATATCTTAAAAAAGTATAAATAAAAATATAAATAATTTAACTTTTGATAAATAATTTGTTTATTTAAAAATAATAATAATAATAAGATTACATATTTATTATTATTATTATTTCTCATTACAAGCCCATTTAATATTTTGGATGTTTTACTTTTAATAAATAAATTATTTATTTATTTAAAAATAATAATATTATTGTATGTCGGTGATTATTATTATTGCAAGTCAATTTAATATTTTGGATGTTGCTTGGACTTTGGTGGGGTTTTTTTAAGCTAATGTAAAAATCCATGCTGGTTGCGCCGAGAGGCGCATTCTACATCCCAATTATGACCCTGGATGTGTAAGTATAATAAAACCAAAAATTAAATTTTAAATAAATAATAATAATATAAATATTGTCGGGTTAAGAAAAATTATTGTCGGCTTAAAAAAATTTAAATAATCAATAACCATATAAATAAAGAAACAGCTACTAATCAAATAACAAAACTAATTGATTTTGTTCGTTCGATATATTAAATAACTAGATAATCAACTTAAAATTGAATTATAATGATCTGAATATGTGCAGATCAGTGATTTGAGAGAAAAATTGAACGAGGAATGGGGATCGTTGGCTTGCCCGAGCAGTAACAGTTTGGAGTTCGGCAACACGAGTGGGAGAAGCACGGGACTTGCTCGGAGTCTGTGCTGAACCAACACGATTATTTCGCGGCTGCCCTTCGACTGAAAAGAGAGCTTCGATCTTTTGGGTGCGTTGCAGCAGGCGGAAATACAACCAGACGGGAGAGAATACAGTTTGAGTAGCATCCAGACTGCAGTAAATTCGGCAGGAATTGAATGTAATACTGACGAAACGGGAAACAATCAGCTGTACCAGATTTATTCGTGTGTGGATTCCTCTGCTTCTAATTTTATTTCTTGCCCTGTATTGCCTTCGAGCCAGTGTAATTCCGTGATCGTATTTCCTTCATTTCCGGTTTAGAATAGTATTGGATACAAACAGCTTCACTCATTCATATTAATTTCTGGTAATCATGGATACAGTATTTTCTGCTTTGATTTAATGACAATGTGCCTTTCAGAGCAGGGAAGGTAGAAACCAGAAAATTAGAAACGTTATTTTTAATGGATAGTAATCATCATTTTTGTTGGATTGATTTTTTAACGCAGTTTAAACGGTATCTTTATTCTTTACATAGAAGCATTTAACGAAAAATAATATATATACTGAATGAATTGTTTCAACGCTGAAGATAGCTGGCTTTAATTGCATTGAAACGCTGAAACAATTTATTCTGAAAATATATATATATATATATTCATTCATTCATTCATTCATTCAGAATGAATTGTTTAAACGGTATCTTTATTTCTTTTTCCATTGTAGATTTTGCACATTTTAAAAATATTTAGAAATGAGATAAACAATGTATTTGCTTCGGACTATTATGATTTTATTCTTTACATAGAAGCATTTAACTAAAAATAATATATATATATATATATATATATATATAACTTTAAATTTGCCTATAAGAGTACCGAACTGAAGCTCAATGCAATTAAAGCCAGCTATCTTCAACGAATGAATTGTTTCAACGCTGAAGATAGCTGGCTTTAATTGCATTGAGATTCCAGTTCGGTACTCTTAGAGGCAAATTTAAAGTTGCATACATAATTGTAAACGAATTTTTTGACGGCTTAGTTTACAGGTAAATTTCCATTGGTTTATATCATAAAAATAAAAATTATTGATATATTTTAAATAATTGGATTAAAAAAAAAAATTAGTTGTTTTTGAACGGTATAAAATTGCTCGAAATGTTTATTAAAATATTACCAAATATTTTATTGAATTAGTAAGATTTGTAAAATTTTTACACTTTAGATATGTATAAATCTTTAAATTTTTCCTATAAAATTGATATCAATTTTATAAAGAGTAAAATAATAACTATAATGTGTTAGGTAATATTTTATTAAAAAATAGAAAATGACTTTATCTTTTGCTCTTTTTTTTTTAAATTTCTTTTTTAGTTTAAGCATTTTCCATCTTGGTATTCTAGGGAAGAGAGAGGATTCCCACATACACATATATAAAGATAGTATTCTAGGGAGGAGGGAGGATTCTTTACTTATAAATATATAAAGAATTTGAGTTTGTTAATTAAATTGGGAAAAGTAGAAGTGATTAGCAACTGCACCAGATGTTGGCATAAATTGGGGAAGAATCGTGACATATAAAAATCCATTATTTAGGTGGTCATTGATTTGTCCTCTTGGATTCGACAACCTAGATCAGTGCATATTTTGAGAGATCTGGAGGTGATATAAACCTCTTTCCCATTTTCAAACGACTAGACCACTGGATTTGCATCCCTTCATCATCATATAATTCGCTGATTGATAAGCAACAACACTCAAATGTTGAAGACGAAATCTCACAAACATAAAATTCACAAGAATATTGATTCCCAAAACATCTATATCCTATGTTTATTAGAAAATGCCTTTTATACGATTTTACTTAAGCTTAAGATCATATCTTATTAGTTTTGACAAATTCATCTTTAACTAAGAAATAATATAAACAAAAAATGCATAGTTCTCAAGATTAACCATGGATTTATTATCCTACAACTAATTAATAAGACTAGCTATATATGATTGCTAGATGCGAGACAGTAATTCTTCATTGTTTTAGCAAAAATGACCCCACTTTCTCAACAAGGGGTGGGAAGTTATGTTCAAAAGAAACATGGGACAATTGTTTGTCCTGAGAAGGAAGTTGGCTTTGGTGCCCAACAAGATACATCATAGTTTGCTGCTAACAAGTGGAGCAACTGTGCAAGTCTAGTAGTGTGTCTTCCTCATAAGATTTAAGTCGACATTAATCAATTTTTTTTAATTATTTTTGTATGAAAACGTGACATTGAATAATGAGGATCAACTTAGTTTGGCGATCAATTTAATGACAATCTGCAGGTATGAGAAACATAAAGCAAAGAAGGTGGCTAGAAAATTATTTGAAAAGAAGGATCCAATGTTCCTCATATCGATAGCAAGATAAATCATAATTATAGGAAATCAAATCCATGTTCTTCATATCGATAGCAAGATAAATCATAAAGAAGGATCCATCATTCGGTATGCAGTACGAGAAACATAAAGATAAATCATGTTCCTCATCATTCAGTATGTTGTACGAGAAACATAAACCAAAGAAGGATCCAGAGAAAGCACATAGGCACAAGATTACAAAGGAGATTGCAGCAAAAACTACAGTGGGATCCGGGGGCTACGCCTTCCACAAGCATCACAAAAAGAAGGAATTCAAAAACGCAGTAAAAGATCACCATTTCTAGCCACCTTCTTTTCAAATAATTTAAGGATCCAGAGAACGCACATAGGCACAAGATTGCGGAGGAGATTGCAGCAACAACTGCAGTGGGAGCCGGGGGCTAAGCCTTCCACGAGCATCAAAAAAATAAGGAATTCAAAAACGCAGTAAAAGATCACCATTTCTAGCCACCTTCTTTTCATGTATTTTTCAATATATTCTTCATATCACATTTGAATGATATGATAGGTGTATTTGTTATTTAATATATTAATTATTTCATTTTGTTGATCACCAAACATATTTATATTAATAACATTTGTTAGTATTTGTATTTCTAATCTTCAAAATTTCAAAGTATGATGTACATCTCAAAAATATACAAAAATTTTAATAATCTGAAAAATGATGCCTCCAACTGGAACCAACCTAGATCCATCTAACTCCGGATCTATCATGCATCGAGAAGGATCAAATCTCTCGAGGTGCAAACCTTTCCTCAAGTTTTGCACTCAAAAAATAGGTTTGCACCTCTAGAGATTTGATCCCTCTCGGCGCATGATAGATCCGGAGTTAGATGGATCTAGGCTGGTTTACTTAGTTTTTCAAATTCACTCATGCTAGTAAATAGCTCTAGGGACTTATGTCTCTTAGAGATTAGAGGGTACATCAGGAAGAAACCCTTGTCTCACAAAACTGTGTAGATGTAATTCAGAAATCTTTACTGGTTGGTTGATGTTAACTTTTTTTTTATTATAGAAATATTTTGACGAAGCTTAAACAAATATATATTGCATGCCAAATACCAAACATTAACTACAATACATCTAACCACCTCTAACACAATAAAGTCCCAACGCATCGAAATTATTTTATGAATAAAGTTGTACATAAAAAAAGTCAAATGCATCGATATTAATTTCCTCGAAGTATTCTATGAATAAAGCAAACCTTTTTGCTATAAAAAAATTGGCATGATCTTTGGGTTCTCTTTCTCGTTCTTCGTAAACCATGAAAAAAATCGAATGGGCATTCACAACTCTGGAGTGCCAAAAACATAGTGAAATTGTAACTTGTTAAACTATAATTATCGAAAATTATAAGGAGCTAAAACATAATTATCAAGAATTTGTACACAAATTTTTATTAGGTGGGTCTCAATAAACGCTGAACTACAAACTACTACAGAGTATATTAGCATGTTGGTTGATAACAGAAAATCTACTATTTCAACCCAAAATTTGGGGCAGAACATGAAATGAGGAATTTCAGGAATATTTGGATGGATGAAATGAGGAATATGTTTCCATTTTTTTTTATTGAAATGGATGCATGTCTAAAATATTTGGGTTTTTATTTGAAACAAATTGTTACAAGAAAGGAGATTGGTATTGGTTAATAGTAAAGTTGGAAAAATGACTAAAAGCTCGGAGTCTAAGGTAGCCATTAAGGCTTGGAGATTAGTTTTGGTCAAATCAGTCCTAGAAGTTATTCATGTGTTTTAGATGTCAGTAGCTTGAATTCTTAGGGGGTTTCAGAAAGATTTAGAAGTATTTTTTTTTTTTAATTCTTGTGGGTTGGGTCTTAGGAACACTTTGGCCTTCCATGGATTAACTAGAAATGCATTGAGATGCCTAAATTTCTTGGTGGTTGGGGCCTTAAAAAGGGAATTATGGTTCTCAAAAGCCTTAGCAACTAAATGTTGATGGAGACTCCTATCTACTTTCATCATGTGGACTCGAGTAGTATATCAAAAATATATTCATCATTATTCCCTTGAAGACTAGATGTGTTTGAGGGACAATCCCTGTGCTAATATTTGATTATATGGCATGTTGTTCTAAAATATCTAGATCTTATTGCTTCGATATTGGCATGGAAGATTGGAAATGGGTCAAATTTTAGATTAGGACAGGATCCCCGACCTATTAGCGGTAAATCCCACTACTTGCCTCGGTATCTTATTGATTTTCTCAGGGATAGGCGCCTCAAGACTAACCCATATTAATTTCCCTGATTGAACCACTATATGGCATCAAGGTTGGCTTACAACTAAAGATTTGCAAATAGATTAAGATTTTAGGGAAATTTGGAGGGGCTATCTTGATGCTTTAACTATGGCTCATATTAGAATCTCCAAAAATGACGATGAGTTTGTTGGGGCTTATTCACCAATTGGATTTATACACCAAAGATGGGTTATGTTCACTTAAATATGGTTAGAGTGGAGGAGGTTGGGGAATGGTGGTGGAGAGGAGTTTTGAAAGGTGAAGTGCCTAGCTAAATCTCTCATGTTTCCTGTGATGCATTCTTGCAAAAACAATCCCTGCTTGGGATCTGCTACAAAGGTGGTATAAGATTGGTCCTGGTTGGTGTTCACTCTGTAAGTCAAATGTTGAATGCATTGAGGATTTTTTTGTTGGATTTCCTTTCTCTAGTCATATTTGGAATTTATGTGTTGTGGTTTTTAATTAGGGATGTATTTAGAAAGGCCCCTATTTTGAGGAGAAATGCAAGTATTGCATCCAAAATATGAACAATAAATATTTTAAGGCCTTTCCTTTTCTTATCTATTGGGGTGTATGGCTAGAAAGAAACAAGGAAATTTTCAAAAAAATAACTCCTCCCCAAATCAGGTGGTTGTTGATGTTTTAGCCATCCTTTCTCATTTTCATTAACCTTCTATCCCTTCCAAGAATAGGCTCGTGATTCCAAAGGAGCCTGAAAAATCTTGCCCATAGGGATTCTTTGATGGGGCTGAGCGGGGGGGGGGGGGGGGGGATTTCTCATGAGGTGGTGGCTTCATTCTTTATTTATTAAATCAAACATTATTTTAAAGTCAGAATGGGACTTGGGAGGGCTTCAAACAATTTGGCAGAGCTATTATCTTGTAGCTCATTAATGAATTTTTCTCATGAGAAGGGTTGTGATCAACTCGAAGTGTTTGGTGATTCCTTGCTAGTTATAAATTGTCTCAATAATATTCAACAACGTCGTTGCTTGCATCTTACTCACATATTGGAGGATTCGTAGAGGATAAAGCTTTATTATGTTAAATTTTATTGTACTCGTATTTACACGAAGTGATGCATACAAGCTTTCTAAGGAAGGCAATTCAGTTGGATTGGAGCCTTTGGTCCATTGAGGAGGTCTTAAATGATGAGCACTACAGGTTATTTCATTATCCACTCACGGATGGCCTCGACACTCAGAATTAGATATTCCTTTTCACCTATGATTTTTTATCTTTATTTTCTATAATTTGTTGTCAGTTGTTTTGACAATTCTATTGAATCCTTTTAGGCTTTATATTCTGATTTTACACTAAAATGCTCATGAGTAGTAAACTATGCACATTTTTGTGTTTTCTTTTTGTGGACCCATGGGGACAATTGATGTAAGGATGTATGTTTTCTGATAAGAGAAAAAGTAATATTCTGTGGCTACTACATGGATCTAAGTAGACCTTGTATGAATACACATTTTGTTTGTGTATTTACAAAAATTATTGTATTTTCTATAAATAAAGTTATGATTTTTTCCTTGTGGAAAAAAAAGAAAAGAGATAAATTGAGTTAAATTGTGAACCAAATCAACTAATTTAGATAGTATATTTTTTCTAGTGAGATAAAGTTCTCTAAGGACCCACTCATTTCTTTTATATTTCAAGGATTTAGTTCTTATTGTAATGTGCTAAAACATTTAAGAGTAAAGTTATATGGTCAAAGTTCCCATCTACCAAGTGGTGTTAAAAATTTCAACAAAATTTCAATTATAGGTGCAAACTTGAGTGGGGTTGATGTTTAAGAATATGTGTGTCCTTCATAGAAGTCATAGGTTTTGTACATATTGATTAATTGTTTTGATGAAGCTCTTGTTAAAAAATAGAAAAAAGTCCAATTGTAGTTGGAAAAAAAAAATTGAATTGAAAAATAGTTGAGTTTATACAATTTTTTACTCTATAAAAAATAGTGTCTTATTTTTTATTTTTATAATTTCTTTTCCAAAACGAAATAATTATCATAATTTTGTAATAGAAATTCCAATAATTATTATGTAGTAATTTCAATATCTTTAACCCAACAATGTGTGTGTTGTTTTGAAATAGGAATGAAACAATCATTTTTCATTTTAGTTTTTTTGGAAAGTGATGGAGCTCAGTAAATAAAATTAAGGTTCGCAGATTGTAAAGGTTTTTGAATGCGATGCAACTCAACAAATAAAATAAGGGGAGCTTCGAAGGAGCGAGTCCTTTCCAATGTTAATGGAAGAAAATAAAATCCACAATGAATTTCAGATGTAAGCACAAGGCTACCAAGTTGCTCCTGTCAATGATGCTACAACGGAGAACCATTTCAATAATCTACCAAAGAATTGTAAGTGAAGGGTGTAAAGTTGATACCTATGATCAAATTTACATTTACACCAAGATTAAGAGCTCGACAGATTGTTTCAGCACTATCATGGTAAGGAGGATCAAATAGAGGCAACAATCTGACAAATTGTCATGGGGATCCCTCACTGTGTTTGGTATTTTCAGGGACTTGCTAAAAGTGCATATCAAATAGACCTTTAGTAGCTTGTTATATGCTTTTATCTACAATTGAAACTAAAGGTCTTAAATAATTATTTTATGACAATTTTTTTAGGATGAAATCAACATGTTGCAACTATTGGAACCATATAAAATAGTCAACAACAAACTTGTCTAGCTACAACAAGGGAACGATTCAGTCCACACTAAAAAAAATTATCAATTACTAAAAGACATGATTTACTGGAAGATAGAATCCTTGTTAATTAACTATCAATAACAAGTAGAAAAATTATATTCATTATTATTTGCTTTGGTGATTTCATAACAAGAAATAATACTACCTTCTCTAATGCTTTACCAAAATAATTTTTTTTCCATATTGAGAAGCTTAAAGTGGATGACCAAAAGTTCTTAATTGTAAATTATGCCTTTGTTGGCAAGATGGAAAATCTATATATTCCATATCATGAGTTGTTCCCTTTCGAACTAGAATCATCAATATATTTGAAAATGAGAGGGTAGCCACATGTTCGGTAGAATTGATAGGAGAAACTGAAGCACAACCTCTATATACCAATGGAAGAAGAACAATGGGGACACTACGGACTAGAAGCCACCTTCAAGAAGTTGGGTTTAGTGCAATGATGATGGTCCATGGATCTATGCAGAGAAATAGAATCATATAGAACAATGGAATCAAATGCTAAAGGTCAATATTGCAGAACCTTCTATCTGTGGTTATGAATGTCATAGCCTTTTAGTAGAATAAAATTTACATAATGGAAGGAAAATATTGAGTATGTAGATTGATTATGTATTAATCCATTGTAATTTTTCATTTTGAAAAACACAAGAATTGTATAGAAAATGCTCACAACTTGGTAATATTGATATATAAGAACTTTAGAAGAATAAAAATATATCCAATTTTCCAACTACAAAAATTCATAGTGAGATATGCATACTTACGGGTTTAAATAGAGAACCATGATGAAGACCTGTGGAAAATGCCAAAACGAAAATATGTAAAAAAACCAAGAATAAGATATGTAGAAAAAATTTGTTGAACCACTTGGATTTTCTTCAACATTATATTTATTGTCCTTGTACTTCACCTCCCCATTTTGGAAGGCTTCTATTCCCCAAAATATTTTACTGAACGAGGTGAGGAAAGTTTTCCTCTACATTTTCTCTCATGTACCATTTAGTAATTCTTGGAAATTGTCCCTTCAACCCAATCTACCAAAGGTCATGTTGCCCCCATCTTGTAGTCTGGACCTCTTCTGTAAAGTTGTATCTTCTGTCAACTCTGCTTGAGAATCTGCTACTAAATCCTCCACAGAAGGTAGGACATGTACCTCTTCCTAATCTAGCATGGAAGACTAACAAAGTTTCAAACTCTCTACATTCACAATTGAGTAAAGGTGCATATAAGGTGGTAAAATTAGTCGATAGGCATTATCTCACACTTTTTCCAGTATCTAAAAGGGACCATATGTCAGAGCCTTGATTTTCTTACCATGCCCCCGCAGCCACTCATTTTTCAATTTTAGCCATACTTTGTCTCCAAAATTGAACGGTTTCTACGTTTTGTGTTGATCATCCCTGGCCTTATAATTCTCCTGCAACTCCTGCATCGTTTCTTATACCTATAGATCGATTTGCCTAATCTTCTTTATAAATTATTCAACCCTCAAAGAATCTCTTATAAGAGCTTCCCTCACTCCTCCTTGTTTCCCGTATGCAACATCCAAAGATGAATGTGGAAAACATCCAAAATAAGTTTCGAATGGGGATTTTCTTGTAGAAGTGTGGACTGATCTATTTTCATATTGTTGTATATATACCATATTTTCATCCCAAGTCTTTGGATGCCTTTGGTTGTATCCTCTTGGAAGTTGCAAAAAATTCCTATTGACTACTTTTTTATGCTCATCTATTTGTGCATGGAATGTTGTATATCTCTTCAACTTTGTGCCCATATTCTCCCACAATGTAGTCCATTGCACCGAGAAATCATGTATCCCTGTCTAAAATGATGCTCCTTGGTATCCCAAAGTGCACCCAGACCTATCCAAAGAACAATTTTGATGCTTCTTGTCTGCTAGTGATCTTTGTATAGGGCATCAGAACACACATCTTGTTGAACCTGTCAACTACCACGAACAGGTAGTCATGTACATTCCCGGTTTTCAGTAAACCTCGCACAAATTCCATGGAAATTATTTCTCAAGGATGAGTAGGTACAAATGAGGGATGATATAGACCCTGTTTCATGTTGCTAGGCTTGATGGTACAACAAAGCATGCATCCTCTTATGAATCTAGATACTTGCTCTTTCATCTTGGGCCAATAGACATACCTCTGCAAGTTAGCCACCGTCTTCCCTACACCAAAGTGCCCTGCAACCTTGGATGTGTGATACTCTCTAATCAACTATAGTCACTCACCACTAGGAACACATATTTTATCCAACCTGTAGAGTAACCCATCATGGAGATGGTAGTCAACAATTCTATCTCCATCGTGCACATGACTTTGACGATGCAACTACTAATACACCTCCCTAAAGTCGTCATGCTCTGAATATGCCTCTTTGTATGCATCATGGGTGAATGGTTCCATGTGCATAAGAGTCCTCAAATCTATGATATTTGATGTGGGTGGCCTTGAAATCATGTCGTCCAACTTGTTTGTGTTCCCTTATTATAATTGATCACCAAATGAAATTGTTGTAGAAACCCCATCCACGTGTAATGTCTGGTCTTATGTAGCTTACTTTGGGCCTAAAGGTATTGTAACGACTAGTGATATTTGTGGATTAATATCTCCTTTTCCATCAGATAGTGCTTCCATTTCTTCACATCTTTAACCATGGAATAAATCTCCTTGTTGTAGGAAGTGTAGTTAAGAATTTCTCCATGAAATACTTCAGAATGGTAACTTATAGGTCTTAGCATCAAGACAACTCCCACAGTATACCCACTCACATATGTCTCCACCTCAAAGGGTCATTGCAAGTTTGGTAATGCCAAAATTCCCTCTTGACTGATTTTCTTCTTTAGCTCCTCAAAATCCTTCTATTGACTTTCCGCCCACTAGAAATTCTTACCACTCACTGTTATCGTATGGAGCAGTGTTTCTACCGTTGAAAATCAGGCTATGAATTTCCTTAGGTATTTTGCTTCCCCAATGAAAATCTTGACCTCAGAAACATTAGTAGGCACCGGTCATTTCACGATGGCCTCCATATTAGAAGGATCTATCTTCAGTTCCCCACCATCGATCACATACCCCAAATACACCAAGGAATGTTGCACAAAGTCGCACTTCTTGAGATTTTCTAGCAATCTGTGCTTCTTCAATGTTTCCAACACCTATGTCAAATGTGAAATATGCTCTTCCCAAGTAGCACTATATACTAGTAAATCATCCAAATGGACAATAATACATGAATCTATAAAAGGGCATAGTACATCATTCATTAATATCATAAATTTAGTTGGTGCATTACATAGGCCAAATGGCATAACTAACCACTCATACAAGCCTTGCCTAGTTTTGAAGGCAAACTTCCATGTATCTTCTTCTATGACTTGAACCCGGTGATATCCAGACTTTAATTCCAACTTGGTGAAGTACTTTTCTTGTTGCAACTAATATAGCGTATCATTTCTCCTGGCAGGGGATACATGTTATTGAGCATGATTTTATTCAACGCCATGTAATCTATACACAATCCACCAAGTCCCATCCTTCTTTGGCACAATGATGATGGGTTACCCATATGGTGATGTAATCGGTCGAATGGCACCCTGTTCCAAAAGTTTCCTCACCTCACTTTCATCTATAACAGACTGCCTATATAGCCCAATATTTGGCAATGGGGAGTATGGAAACAGTCTCATGTTCCACTTCTCTCTCAGGTGGTAACCCTTTGGGATCTTGGAACACATCGTTGTATGCATGTTGCATGTAAAAACTCCTCAAATTGTTGTTTTTGTTTCTTAGTATACCCCTCTAGTGATACCTGGCCTCTTATTGACTCCTCTTTAGACTGACTATCTCTTATAAACAAAAAACAAAAAACTTCTTCTTGGAACTGATCAATTTCTTGGCTTGGTTGGCACTTACCAGTCAAAGTTTTTACTTTCCTTTGTGCACATTGATGATGAATGATTTTACATCCTTGAAGAGTCGATACTGATTAGATCTCCTTATGAATATTGCATCTCGCATGTGCATGCATGGATTCCCAAACAGGACTCCACATACATTAAGGGGAACCACATATATATCTACCTCAACAATAAAATCAACACTGATAGTAAATATAATTTACACTGTTTTGTTAACTTCATCTCTATATCCTTGTTTACCCATCCCAGTGGATATGGGTTTGGGTGATCACAAAATTCTAGCCTCAACTTCTTGACCAACTTCATTGTAATGATATTTTCTTGCGATCTTGAGTTAAACAGATCATCAATCTTTATCTTCATGACCTATATCTTTATATGGAATATTTTGGTCATTTGTTTCTCTCCATGTTCCTGAAAGCTACTCATATTCACCTCCTTCTGCACTAACATACAAATTATCTTCTCATCCACATTGGAGTTGATTTAAACTTGGTTGCTAGAATCTGTGGCCATTAGATTATTATTCTTTTTAGCTTTCTTCTTGTTCTTCAGGTTTATCTTTGGACGAAACTTTCAACATTTTTCCTCTGTATGGCCATCAGTGTTGCGGTGGTTACCAGGATATTTTCACTGGTGTGTCGTGGCTTCCATATTATTATCTTTTCCCCCTTTTTTTCTTCTTTTACCCTTCTTATAATCTTCTTGTTTCTCATTATGCTTATGTCACTTGATTCCGCTCTTTTCAGGCCTATGTACTCCAGGTATTGTGCTTGTACACAAGCCTCGTCCACTAATTTGGGCTTAAAAAACATCATTTTCTCACATAGATGGTGGTGCATACCCCCCAAATACTTGAGGAGTACATCTGGGTTCTTTGGAGATATCCCAAAATTATATCCATCTTCCTGAATTATGTTGTGTAATTTTGCACACTTTGGCCCAAATTTTGTCTGAGGTAATGCCACCGGATCCAATGGTCCTCCACGTACCCAACGGGATAAAATTATTACTTAATGAGGGTTTTTAAATCCTCCCACTTAGTCACTGGAGGTTCTCCCTTCAACCTCTATTTTTCCGTGTGGATCTCCCACCAAGTCAATGCATGGCCCTTTAATTTCAGTTGCACAAATGATATTTTCACTCCTTCCTCAATCTGATGGATGCATAAATAAAATTCTAGTTGCTGCAACCAATGCTTCAGCTTCAAAGCATCGATTTCATCATGGTATGGCTTGATATTGACTTTTTGTTTCATTTTAAATAGGGACTGATTCATGGCACTTAAACCGGTTTGATCTTTTTCGAGGTCTTTCTTTGACTGATTCTTTGTTTCTCCTCAATCTTTTGATCCCTGTTCATATTTTTCCTCTATATTCGAACCCAAATATTCTCTAAATATCCCCATATTTCTATTCAACTCCGCCATGATGAGGCTTACATTGCACTTTATATCTGTGACTTTTTTTTCCAGCCACATAAACCTCACCTTTGCATGATCATGAGGTTCTTTTACAGATTCTTCAGCCCCGCCACTATAGATCCCCGTAATCTCCACAAAATACCAAAAGAAACCTGCTCTGATACCAAATGATCCATAAAATGTCATGGATATTCCATTGTACAATTTTTCACAACAGATTTGATAATATTATGTTAAAAATCTGAAAATTCTTCATTATTACAGTTTTATTAAACTTTAATATATGTATATTTAACTGTAATTAGTTCATGCATGCAAATGGAAATTATGCAAAAAATAGAGAAATAAAAAATAATCTCACACACACATAAGACACAAGATATGCTCTGAGAAACCCTTACGAGAGAAAACCCAGCTGGAAAGTGAGGTCGCTTTGCTCTCTTTCTCTCTCTGGAAAATATGGCTGCAGGTACAAAGAAGTAATGCATGTGGCAATGGGTTTTTGTAGTGCATAGATCCTATTTGTTTGTTATTCATCATATCTTTCCTAGTTATCTTTGGTCAAATATGGAATAAAATTATCTTGAAATAATCGAATGCCTCTTCCTCCTAGTGGCCCAGCTATATCATATCTTGATATCCTACTAGTGGTTAAGTTTGACTACCTCAACTCTTAAATAGAGTTACAATATAGACTCTTATAGAGTATTTTACATCAAAAACACTTGGATATCCCCATTTTCATGAATAATGGGGGCTGATGCGGCATCCTCCCAAACCATAGGTGTGAAAATAGGAAGTTCAACTTATGAGTGGCATAACTTTTGTATACAAATTCTGATTCACACGCTTCTTGTGTTGTTAGAAAGATATTTGTGTGTAGAAAGCATGCAATGGTTCCATTATTAAGCGAAAAAAATTTACCCCGAAAAAAATGTCATTTGATGCCTCAAAAGACTCTTAGAAGGTTTCAGACCTTGTTTTGCAAAACTAGGTCACGCTGGTAAAAACAACCCCATGAGTTGATTCCTCTACTTTTTCCACTCTTAATGCATTAAGAAGGATGAAAAACAAGATAATGATCCAATTCGCATCACACCTCCTCATTTTGGGAGGCTTTTGGTCCCCAGAATATTTTACTGGAGGAGGTGAGGAAATTTTTCCTTTACCTTTTCACTCGTGTACCATTTAGCTTTTCCTAGAATTTTTCCCTTCAACCCAATCCTCCAAAGGTCATGTTTCCCCTGTCTTGTATTTATAGAACTCTTCTTCAGAACTATTTCTTCTATCAACACTTCATGAGCATCTGGTGTCAAATCCTCCACATAAGGTAATACATGTTCCTCTTACTGATCTTGCATGGAAGGCTCGTAAAGTTTCAAATTCTCTACATTCACAACTGAGTAAATGTGCAAGCGTGGTGATAAACTACATTGATAGGAATTATCACCCACCTTTTCCAATATCTAAAATGGACCATAGCTCAAAGGCTTGAGTTTCTTACCAAACCCATACAACCTCTCCTTATTCAACTGTAGTCATACTTTGTCTCCCACCTTGAACGATTTCTATGTTTTTTATTGATCATGCATGGCCTTATACTTCTCCTATGACTTTTGTAGTGTTTCTTGTACATGTAGATGACTCTGCCTAATCTTCTCTATAAATTTTTCAACCCTCAAAGCATCTCATGTAATATCTTCCCTCGCTCCTCCTTGTTTCCCATATGCAATATCCAAAGGTGAAGGTGGAAAATATCCAAAACAATTTTGAAATGGAGACTTTCTTGTAGAAGTGTAGACTACTCTATTGTAAGAATGTGGTATATATACTAGATTTTCATCCTAGGTCTTTGGATGCTTCTGGTTGTATCCCCTCAGAAGTTGCACCAAAGTCTTGTTGACTACTTTTGTCTTCCCCTTTGTCTATGGATGGAATGTTTTAGATCTCTTCAATTGTTTGTCCATATTCTCCCACAATGCAGTCCAAAATGCACTGATAAATATTGTATCCTTGTCTGAAATGATGCTCCTTGGAATTCCAAAGTGCACCCAAACTTATGCAAAGAACAATACTTTTTATTCTTATCAATTAATGGTCTTTGAACAGGGCATTAGAACACACATCTTGTTGAAATGTTCAACTACCACGAATAGGTAGTCATGTCCCTTCCTAGTTATTGCTAAAACTCCCAGAAATTCCATGGAAATTATTTCCCAAGGAAGAGTAGGTACAGGTAAGGGATGATATAGACCTTGTTTCCTATTGCTATGCTTGCCGGTACAACAAAGCATACATCCTATTATGAACCTAACTACCTACTCTTGCATCTTGTTCCAATAAATATACCTATGCAATTTAGCCATGGTCTTCCCTGCACCAAAGTGTCCTACAATATTGGAGATGTGAGCCTCTCTAATCAGCTATAGTCGCTCACCTTTAGGAATACATATCTTATCCATCATGTTGAATAGCACATCCTAGAGATGGTAGTAAATAGTGATATCACCATCGTGCACAGGACTCTGACTCTACAATTGTTGATACGCCTCCTTAAAGTCCTCATCCTATGAATATGCCACTATGTATGAATCATGGGTGAATGGCTCCATGTGCATAAGAGTCCCCAAAGCTATGATATTTCATGTGGGTGGCCTTGAAAGCATGTTGGCCAACTTGTTTGTGTTTCCCTTCTTATACTTGATCACGAAATGAAATTGTTGTAGAAACCCCATCTAGTTGTAATTCCTGATCTATTGTAGCTTAATCTAGGCCTGCAAGTATTATAACGACTGGTGATTTGTGTGGATTACTATCTACTTTCCCATCATATAGTTCTTCCACTTCTTCAAATCTTGAACCATGACATGGAGCTCCTCGTCGTAGGTAGGTTAGATAAGAATTGCGCCATGAAATACTTCATAATGGTAGCATACAGGCCTTCCTCCATGCATCGAGACAACTCCCATATCATACCCTCTAACATTTGTCTCCACTTCAAAGGGTCATTGCAAGTTTGGTAATGATAGAACTGGTGCTTGACTGATTTTATTCTTTAGCTCCTATTATGGCATAGAGCAGCGCTACTACCACTGAAAATGAGGCTATGAATTTCCTCAGGTAATGTGTTTCCCAATGAAACTCCCGACCTCAGAAGAATTATTAGGCACCGGCCATTTCATGATGCCCTCCATCTTGGAAGGATCTATCTACAGTTCTCCTTCACCAATCACATACCCAAAATACACCAAGGATTGTTGTGAAAACTCACACTTCTTGACATTTTCTATAACCTCTATAAAATATGAAATATGCTCCTTCCATGTAGCACTATATACCAGTATATCATCCAAATAAACAATAACAAATGAATCTATAAAAGGGTGTAGTACATCATTCATTAATGACATAAATGTATTTGGTGCCTTACATAGACATAATGGAATAACTAACCACTCATACAAACCTTCCCTGGTTTTGAAGACGTTATTCCATGTATCTTCTTCTTTGACTTAAACCTGGTGATATCTAGACTTCAAGTCTAGCTTGGTGAATTACTTTGCTTGCTGCAACTGACCTAGTAGATCATCTATGTTGGGTAGGGGATACCTATTCTTAAGTGTGATATTATTCAACGCCATGTAATATATACACATCTGCTAAGTCCCATCCTTCTTTGGCATAATGACGATCGGTGACCCACATGGTGATGTACTCGGTCGAATCACACCATGTTCCAGCAATTGCTGTAACTATTTCTTCACCTCACTTTCTTGTATAACAAATTTCTTGTACAACCTAATATTTGGCAATGGGTAGTCTGGAAATAGCTGGATATCATGTTCCACTTATTTCGTAGGTGGTAACCCTTTGGGATCTTGGAACACATCCCTATATGCCTATAAAAACTCCTCCAAATTTTTTTTTTGTTTCTTAATACACCCCTCCAGGGATTCCTTTCCTCTTATTGACTCCTCTTCAGACTGAATTTCTCTTAAAAATAATAAAACATACTTCTTGTTGGAACTGATCAATTTCTTGGCTTGGTTGGAACTTACCAGTGAAATTTTCAACTTGCATTTGTGTGCATTGATGATGAAAAATTTTCCATACTTGATGAGCTGGTACTGATTGGCTCTCCTCATGAATATTTCATCTTGCATGTACATGTATAGACTCCCAAACATAACTCCAAATACATCAAGGGGAACCACGTCTAGATCTACTTCATCTATAAAATTATCACTAATAGCAAATCTAATTTTACATTGTTTTGTTACCTTCATCTATGCATCCTTATTTATCCATCCCCGTGGATATGTCTTTGGGTGATCACAAAATTCCAGCCCCATATTCTTTACCATCTATGTTGCAATGAGATTCTCATGCAATCCTAAGTCAAACAGAGCATCAATATTTATCTTCTTGACCTATATCTTTATATGGAAGGGTTTCGTCATTTATTTCTCTTTATGTTGCTGAAGGCTACTTAGATTCACCTCCTTCAACACTGACGTACAAACAATCTTCTCATCCTCGTCTGAGCGGATTTCAACTTGGGTGCTCGAATATGTGGCCATGAGATTCTTCTTCTTATTATCTTTCTTACTGTTCATCGGGTTTAGTTGTGTATGCAACTTCCTTCATTTTTCCTTTGTATGGCCATAAATGTTGCAGTAGTTGGAGTGGTTGCTAGGATCTTTGCACTGGTGTTTTTTGGCTGTCATATTCTTATTTTCTCTGTAATATTCCCAAAATTTAGATTTTATCTAAATTGAATATTATAGTTGATTTTATCCTAGATCAGTAAATAAAGGGGTAAGAAGTCCCCCATGCTCCTTAAGGAGGAAGAATAACACTCCTCATGTGAAAGGAGGAAGAATAAAGTAGCTAATTTGAGCACCACATGGTGTGAACAGGATTGGACCATGCTTGATCTAGTCATTTTGACCAAGTCCACAAGCACTGTCTAGATACAATGTATCTCCTTGATGGACTACGCAGTTTTAGAGGAGGATCACTTGCATGAGTTGGAAGGCACATGTGGATGGGACCCATGGTGGAGAGGAGCACTTGCTATATATGAAGAGGAGGAGATCCATTGTTATGGATGCTTGATTATTATTTTTTGTGGTCTGTTGAGACTACGCTCTTCTTGTTTTTTAGCAAGGGTGAAATGCTGCATAGCACAAGGGTGTTCCCAGTCGGGAATCCCTACCTCATCCTCAAGGAAGGAGAGTTTCTAGAGTTTCATTTCCTCATTCCGGAATTTTTCCAAAGCTACCTCCTTCAGGCACAGCGTTATTCCTGGAGCAGGATAACTTTGTGCTGTAGGGTGCAGCAACAGAGGATCTCTTGAGTTGTTCATTGGCTTGTTTTCAGTGGAGGGCTTAGCTATTCATTAGAGGATCAATGAGGATGAATCCCGGGCTTAGTTTCATATCATTGGCATCAGGCCAACCACCCATCTTCCCTCACAGTGCATTCTCCATCTAGATCTGCGTTATTTTTGCAGGCAGTTGTTGGGAGGGTCATTTGAGCTCATCAGGAGTAGTTGTTTCTGAGTAAAGGGATCAGCCTTTTTCTTAGATACACTATCAGAGGAGGGAATCATCATTTCAGATCTGCTATAGCCTCATTTCATATTTTGATTCAGTTTCAGTGACAAGCTAATTGTCACATTGTACATTCTCTGACATTTCTAGCAATCTCTCCTGGATTGGATAAAAATCTTGTATAGGAGCCCATTCTTCTATTCTTGGGAATTTCTTTGTATATTTTAGCCATATTTCATGTATGCACATCTACAGCAGTAGCTACACTTATATAGACTGTGCAGTCACTTCTCTCTGGCATTTTGTGTAATTGTAGCATCTTATGTATCCCATGTTCTAATCATTGGAGATTGATTCCCATTGCTTGAGTGGCTTGTCCCTCAAGATATTTTTGTATTTTGTTGCTGATATATTAATGAAAATTATGGCTGCATCATATTCCCTCTATTTCCATGTTCATATTTGCAGAGTTTAATGATTATGTTCACATATTTCTATAGCTCTCTCTTTGAGCACTTTTCTGAGATACCAAGGTGTGGGATATTTGTTTAACCCACCTTGAGGGATTTCTTTGAGCTTAAATTCTGGAAGTGTAATGTATGTTGTGTTAACTAAGGGATCCAAGTCCCCTTCCATCGTATTTTTGAATTAGCTTCCTTATACAGCGTCCCTTTGGACCATATTGCAGAAATTCCTGAAAAAGGGATTTTACAATGGTATCGAAGCATTAATCTTGGCTCAGACTATGCATCCAAGATAATATTCTAGTAGAAGGAGAATCTCCTCACATAGAAGAGGAGTTATACAAAGGAAACAAGAAAATAGGAATGACGGAAGAGGAGATCTCCCTGCTTCTTTTCCAAACTATGGAAGCTATCATAGAAGATCTCAAGGAGATAGAAAGGGAGAATTGCAGAAAGTTTCTGAGAGGGTTTGAAGATGAATAAAATCCTATCTATTATCATGATGGGTATGGACATTCAGCCACACATGCATATCCACATCGCAGTTCATTTCCCACTTGCACTGCAGGGAGAATGGAGGAAGAATATGAGGCCATTGAAGGAGCAGCGCTGCAACTCAATGGTATGGCTCATGGTTGGTGGTTTGAAAATTTTGTTTCATATTATCATGAAAATGTAAAAAAATATGATGAATTCACTAAGGGGTCGGTGAGGAAATTTGATAAAAATCACTGTGAAACATCATGTATCAAAACATCAAACACTTTGCATGCATTGGAGGGAACCATGAAACAAACTCCATTCCATATTTCTGAAGGGGATGAAAACATGTATGAAGGCTTGCTAAGGGCAATATCGCCATTGTGTGAAGGGCCCTCTTCCATTTGTGAAGACATGGAGGTACTTCCTTCAAGAGAGGACCAAGATCTAGGGTCTCTCCTTGATGATGAGGTATTCTCAATTATCGATGGGGAGGATGAGCATAAGAGATCTAACAGCACTGTTCCATTGGGAGGAGATCCATAACCACATAGAGGTGAAAGAGGAGCCATTTCTTCCACTATAGGAGCCCTTGTATCTTTACAAGGAGTTCCAAAATATTCAACATGTGGGAACCAAGACATAATTATGGAGCCATATGCAGCAGTTTTTGGTGATTGTGAGATGGACGAGGAAGAGAAGGATCAAGATCAAGGGATGATACACCCTTATCTATTCCGGGGATTTTTTGCACAAGAGAAGGAGACTGTACTACGCAGTGAAGAGAGGGACAAATTAGTCCACTCATATATACAGTCCACTTCTAAACTAGATGTCTCACTAAATGGAGGCATTCCACCTGGGAGGCCCCCTGATCTAGAGTTGATGAGGGGCATCTTGTCATGTAGTTCACCACTCTTGGATTCCGGAGAGGTGAAGACTTTGGAGGATTCCAGCACAATGCAGAGAGTTTGGGATAGACTCAAGGAGGAGGGAGACATTCTCTCATTTTCAGCATCACCCACTCTCATTACCCATACTGCGCTGACAGAGATTGTTGCAGGGATGGAGGATAGCATCTTCATGATGCAGGATGACTGCTCCACAGATTTGAAGAGATAGAGGATACTCCCTTTGAGGAATGACTCTTTCACACATGGGAGTGGATGGAGGCCACTCATGCCTACTTTGGTATAGCTTGGGAGATTCCCTTTGGATGACAGCTTCTCATGGGAGGCCAACTTCCAAAGGTCACCATTACTATTGGAGCATGAGCAGCTGCATGATGTGCATGGCAGCATTTCGGAGGATAACTTTGGTATCAGGGATGTCAAAGTAACAGGCACCAGTGTGAGGGGAGCTTCACTTGCTAGATCATCGGTGTTGTCTCTTAGGAGGATTGATCCTTATTGGAGATCTCAGCTGTTGGTAGAGTACTCCAAGGATCTTGGTGCATGCATGATCCTTGACGACCCAGATGGAGATGATAGATACATGGTGGATGATGTGGTCATCTATTGCTATGACAGAATATTCTTGACTAGGGCTTCTAGTCTCAAGGAGAAACTATTACATGCAGCACATGAGGACTTCCTAGCTATGCACCTTGATGCATATCTTGTTGTGTTAGAGGAGTTCACTTGGGAGGGCATCCAGCAGGACATATATCAGCATATGGAGAGATGCATAGCCCGGATGTTGATAGAAAGGTTATCCCAACCACCTTCCTACTCATTGGGAGTGAGGGAGAATTTTTAGTTGAGCCATTTCAGCTCAAGGCCTCAAGTACATAGTAGGGAAGGTATAATTTCACATTGTTCTTTGTACTTCTTTACTTTATATGAGCAGCATATTGTACCAAGGAGGAGCATCCCTTCTTGTATATTGTATGATGTACTTGCAGTTACTTGTAGCATTGATTTTTGCTACCTTAATGGTGGTTTGTGGGGGAAGCCACATGACTCTTGGTGTGCACCATTGACACCACATTGTACATTCATGTTCACATCTTATGGAATGACTGTGGCAACAAACAAGTGGCTGGTAAAGAAATTTTTATTACTTTTTTTTATGCATGCAAGGAGTGCACTGTGCTATTTCCATTGGTGGAGCTATGATTCACTCTCCAGTTGTCATTTGGCAGCTTATTTTCATTGTCTTTTGCTTCCATATATTGTTGATATGTTTATGCTCATGGGAAGCTTTGTTGGGAGAGTGGGATTGGAGTTGAGGATTCCCATTGGGAGTATGATTCTCCCCTTTTCACATGTTTTATGTTTTAGGGGAAACAATGGGCACACCATGATTGCCACAACACTCCTTTACCCTTCATGTAGGAGGAGCCATTGGGAAAAGATGCGTTGTTGGAGGAGGCACTTCATGGTTGAGGCTTGGGCCAATTTTGTGGGGAGGCTTGGGCCAATTTTGGAGGCCATGACATTTCAGCCCAATATCAGCAACCTCCTCACACTTATCATAAATGGAGGGAGAGACCACTTGGATGGAAAAATCTAAACTCTCCATTCAGCCCCAACACATTGCATAGATCCAGGGTTGAGGATTTCTTGGATGAGCTACCTAGGATGGCTCATTTCATTTGGATGATTGCATGGGTGAAGGAGTCACTTATTGGGAATAAGACTTTCCATGTTTCTCATCACTCCTACCTTGAGAAGGCCATTGAACAAACAGAAGATTCCTACTTACATCTCTCTTTTCCTCATGATGCACACTTCTATTTGATACACTTGGAGGGATTCATGGAGGACATATTTATTGAATTTTATGATGAACCATGGTGGAATATATTGATGAGGAGGCCACGAGAAGAAAAGGGGGAGGATTGTAATATTCCCAAAATTTAGATTTTATCTAAATTGAATATTATAGTTGATTTTATCCTAGATCGGTAAATAAAGGGGTAAGAAGGCCCCCATGCTCCTTAAGGAGGAAGAATAACACTCCTCATGTGAAAGGAGGAAGAATAAAGAAGCTAATTTGAGCACCACATGGTGTGAACAGGATTGGACCATGCTTGATCTAGTCATTTTGACCAAGTCCACATGCACTGTTTAGATACAATGTATCTCCTTAATGGACTACGTAGTTTTAGAGGAGGATCACTTGCATGAGTTGGACGGCACATGTGGATGGGACCCATGGTGGAGAGGAGAACTTGCTATATATGAAGAGGAGGAGAGCCATTTTTATGGATGCTTGATTATTATTTTTTGTGGTCTGTTGAGACTACGCTCCTCTTGTTGTTTAGAAAGGGTGCAGTGCTGCATAGCACAAGGGTGTTCCCGGTCGGGAATCCCTACCTCATCCTTAGGGAAGGAGACGTTCTAGAGCTGCATTTCCTCATTCCGAAATTTGGCCAAAGCTACCTCCTTCAGCCACAACGTTATTCCTGGAGCAGGATAACTTTGTGCTGCAGGGTGCAACAACAGAGGATATCTTAAGTTGTTCCTTGGCTTGTTTTCAGTGGAGGGCTTAGCTATTCATTGGAGGATCAGTGAGGAGGACTCCTGGGCTTATTTTCATATCATTGGCATCAGGCCAACCACCCATCTTCCCTCACAGTGCATTCTCCAGCTAGATCTGCGTTATTTTTGCAGGCAGTTGGTGGGAGGGTCATTTGAGCTCATCAGGGGTAGTTGTTTCTGAGTAAAGGGATCAGCCTTTTGCTTAGATACACTATTAGAGGAGGGAATCATCATTTCATATTTTCTACAACCTCATTTCATATTTTGATTCAGTTGCAGTGACAAGATAATTGTCACATTGTACATTCTCCGGCATTTCTAGCAATCTCTCCTAGATTGGCTAGAAATATTGTATTGGAGCCCATTCTTCTATTCTTGGGAATTTATTTGTATATTTCAGTCATATTTCATGTATGCACATCTACAGCAGCAGCTACACTTATATATACTGCGTAGTCACTACTCTCTGGCATTTTGTGTAATTGTAGCATCTCATGTATCCCATGTTCTAATCATTGGAGATTGATTCCCATTGCTTGAGTGGATTTTCCCTCAAGATATTTCTGTATTTTGTTGCTGATATATTAATGAAAATGATGGCTGCATCATATTCCTTCTATTTCCATGTTCAGATTTGCATATTTTAATGATTATGTTCACATATTGTTGTAGCTCTCTCTTTGAGCACTTTTCTGAGATACCAAGGTGTGGGAGATCTGTTTAACCCACCTTGAGGGATTTCTTTGAGCTCAAATTTTGGAAGTGTAATGTATGTTGTGTTAACTAAGGGATCCAAGTCCCCTTCCATATTATTTTTGTATTATCTTCCTTATACAGCGTCCCTTTGGACCATATTGCAGAAATTCCTGAAAAAGGGATATTACATTCTCCCCATTTTTGCTTCTTTTTCCCTTCCTTAGAAGCTTCATGTTTATACTTCTGCTTCGATCCACTTGATTGCGCTCTTTTCAGGCCTATTTTCTCCAGGTATTATGCCTATACACAAGCCTCGTCCACCAATTTAGGCTTGAACAACATCACTTGCTCATGAAAATGGAGGTACAAACCCCCCAAATAATTGAGGAGTACATATGGGTTCTTTGGAGAGATACCCAACATTATACCCATCTTCTTAAATTTTTTGGTGTACTCTTGCACACTTTGGCCCCACTTTTTCTTGAAGTTATGCCATCGGATCCACTAGTCCTCCATGTACCCAATGGGATAAAACTATGACTTAATGAGGGTTTTGAAATTCTCCCACCTAGTCATTGGAGGTTCTCCCTCCAACCTTATGATTCCTGTGTGGCTCTCCCACCAAGTCAGTGCATGGGCATCTAATTTTAATTGCGCAAATGAGATTGTATGTACTTCCTCAATCTAATGGACGGTGAAATAAACTTCCAGTTGTTGCAACCAATTGTTCGACTTTAGAGTGTCGATCTCATTGTGGTATGGATTTATATTGACTTTTTCTTCCATTTTATACAAGGAATAAGTCAAGGCACTCAAACCGGGTTGATCTTTTTCAGAGTCTTTCTTCGATTGGTTCTTTGTTTCTCCCCAATCTTTTGATCCCCATCATGATTTTTCCTTTGCATTCAAGCCCCCATATTCTCCAAATATCCCCAAATTTCTATTCAAGTTCACCATGGGGAAGCTTACATTGAGGTTGATATCTGTGACTTTTTTTTCCAGCCGCATAAACCTCACATCTATAGGGTCATGAGGTTTGTTTATAGATTCGTCATCTATGAGTAGGGTTTTATGATTTTTCGGCCCTAATGATCGAGATGCCTGCAATCTCCACAAAATACCCAAAGAAACCTACTATGATGCCAAATGATCTGTAAAATTCCGTGTATATTCCATTGGAAAGTTCGTCACAACAGATATGATAATATTATGCTAAAAATTTGAAAATTATACACAATTACAATTTTATTAAAATTTAATATTTGTAGATTTAAATGAATTAGTGCAAGCATGTAAATGGAATTTATGCAAAAAATAGTGAATGGAAAAGTAATCTCACACACACACACACACACACATATAAGAAACAAGATATTCCTTGGGAAACCTTTTCAGGATAAAACCCAGTAGGAAGGTGAGGTCACTCTGCTCTCTTTCTTTGTCTGGAAAATATGGTTGCAGGTACAAAGAAGTAATCCATGTGGCATGTGGGTTGCTACAGTGCACAGATAGTCTTAGTTTTCTCTACCTCCTATTTCTCTTGGATACTTTTGCTCAACTATGGAACAAAATTCTCTCGAAAGAATGGAATGCCTCTTCCTCCTAGTGGCCCGGTTATAACACAACCCGATAACCTAATAGTGGTTAAGTTTGACTACATAAAATCTTAACTATAATTACAATATAGACTCTTCTAGAGTCTTTTAGATAAAAAACATGTTGCTAGCCCCTTTTCCACGAATAATGGGGTGACGTGACATCATCCTGAACTATAGGTGTGAAAACTAGAAGGTCAACTTCTAAGTGGAAACTTTTGCATACGGAATCTGATTGACACACTTCTTACACCATTGGAAATATATTTGTGTGTAGAAAAACATGAAAATGGGTTATAATTATGCGGTGAATTTTTACCCAAAAAATGTTATTTGATGCCTCAAATTCTCTCGGAAGGTTTCAAACCATGTTCTGCCAAACTAGGTCCCACCGGTAAAAATGGTCCCATGAGTTGATTCCCCCACTTTTTCCACTCTAAATGCATTGAGTTGGATGAAAAAAAATATGATGATGAAATTCGGATCACGCCTCCCCATTTTGGGAGGATTTTTGTCCCCAAAATATTTTACTGAATGAAGTGAGGAAATTTTTATTTTACCTTTTCTCTGGTGTACCATTTAGCTTTTCCTAGAAGTTTTCCCTTCAACCCATTCTGGTAAAGGTCATGCTACCCCTATCTTCTATTTTTTGACCTCTTCTACAAAACTATGTCTTCTGTCAACTCTTCTTGAGCATCTGGTTCCAAATCCTCAATAGAAGGTAGGGCATGTTCCTCTTCCTCATATAGCATAGAAGGTTCATAGAGTTTCAAATTATCTACATTCACAACTGAGTAAATGCACAAATATAGTGGTAAAATGAGTCGATAGGAATTATCACTCACCTTTTCCAGCATCTCAAAGGGACCATACCCCAAAGCCTTGATTTTCTTACTAGGCCCCTGCAACCTCTCCTTGTTCAATTGTAGCCATACTTTGTCTCTCGCCTTGAACAATTTCTCTGTTTTGTGTTGATCATGTCTGGCCTTATACTTCTCCTGTGACTTCTGCAGTGTTTCTTGTACGTGTAGATGAGTTAGCCTGATCTTCTATACAAAATTTTCATCTCTCAAAGTATCTCTTGTAAGATCTTCCCTCACTCCTCCTTGTTTCCCATATGCAATATCCAAAGGTGAAGGTGAAAAATATCAGAAACAAGTTTCAAATGGGGACTTTATTGTAGAAGTGTGGTATGCTCTATTGTAATAATGTTGTATATATACCATATTTTCGTCCCAACTCTTTGGATGCTTCAGGTTGTATCCCCTTAGAAGCTACACCAAATTCATGTTGACTACTTATGCGTGCCCATTTATCTGTGGATGGATTGTTGTAGATCTCTTCAACTTTGTGTCCACATTCTTCCACAATTTAGTCTAGAATGCAATGAGAAAACTTGTATCCCTGTCAGAAATTATACTCCTTGGTATCCTAAGTGCACCTAGACCTATCCAAAGAACAATTTTTTTGCATCTTGTCCACTGATGGTCTTTTTACAGGGCATCAAAACACAAATCTTGTTGAACGTGTCAACTACCATGAAGAGGTAGTCATGTCCCTTCCTAGTTTTCGGTAAACCTCCCACAAAGTCCATGGAAATGCTTTCCCAAGGATGACAGTAGGTACAGGTAGGGGATGATATAGACCATGTTTCCTGACATTGCTAGGATTGATGGTAAAACAAGGCATGCATCCTCTTATGAACCTAGCTACCTTCTTTTGCATCTTAGGCCAATACACATACCTCTGCAAGTTATTCACAATCTAGCATACACCAAATTTCCCTACAACCTAAGAGGTATGAGCCTTTCTAATCAACTACAGTCACTCACCTTTAGGAATACATATCTTATCCATATTACAGAGTGACCCATCCTAGATATGGTATTCAATAATTTCATCACCATCGTGCACATGACTCTGACTTGGCAACTATTGATGCACCTCCTTGAAGTCCTCATCCTCTAAATATGCCTCTCTATATCCATCATGGGTGAATGGCTCCATGCGCATAAGAAACACCAAATTTGTGATCTTTGATGTGGGTGGACTTGAAAGCATGTTGACCAACTTGTTTGTGTTTCCCTTCTTATACTTGATCACAAAATGAAACTACTATAGAAACCCCATCTACTTGTAATCTCTGGTGCATTGTAGCTTAATATAGGCCTGCAAGTGTTGTAATGACTGGTGATCTATGTGGATTATTGTCTCCATTCCTATCAGATGGTGCTTCCACTTCTTCACAAATTCAACTATGGCATAGAGATCCTTGTTGTAGGTAGGGTAGTTAAGAATTTCCCCATGAAATACTTCATAATGGTAGCATACAAGACTTCCTCCATGTATCAAGACAACTCCCATAACATACCCACTTGCATTTGTCTCCACTTCAAAGCATCGTTGCAAGTTTGGTAATGCCATAACTAGTGCTTGACTAATTTTCTTCTTTAGCTCCTCGAAATCCTTCTTCTAACATTTTCCCCACTAGAAACTCTTACCACTTGTTGTTATGGCATGGAGCAGTGTTGCTACCAGTGAAAATGAGGCTATGAATTTCCTCATGTACTGTGTTGCCCCAATGAAACTTCGGACCTCAGAAATATTAGTAGGCACTAACCATTTCATGATGGCCTCCAACTTGGCAGGATCTATATATCCTCACTTATCCTCCACCGATCACATACCCCAAATACACCAAGGATTTTTGTGCAAACTCGCACTTCTTGATATTTTATAGCAGCTATTGCTTCTTATGTTTCCAGCACCTGCATCAAATGTGAAATATACTTCTCCCAAGTAGCACTATAGATCAATATATCATCTAAATAGAAAATAAAAAATGAATATATAAAAGGGCACAATACATAATTCATTAATCTCATAAATTTATTTGATGCATTACATAGGATAAATGGCATAAATAACCACTCATACAAACCTTTCCTAGTTTTTAACGTGATCTTCCATGTATATTCTTCTTTGAATCAAACCTGGTGATATCCAAACTTCAAGTCCAGCTCGGTGAAGTACGTTTCTTGCTGCAACTTATTTAGCATATCATCTATCCTTGACAAGGGTTACATGTTCTTGTGTGTGATTTTTTTAAATGCCTTGTAATCTATACACATGCGCGAAGTCCCATCCTTATTTGGCACAATGATGATGGGTGACCCACATGGTGATGTACTCGGTCAAATGACACCCTATTCTAGAAGCTGTTATAACTGTTGTTTCACCTCACTTTCTTTTATAACAGACTTACGATGCAACCCAATATTTGGAAATGGGGATTCTGGCAATAGTTGGATCTCATGTTCCACTTCTCACTTAGGTGGTAACCCTTTGGAATCTTGGAACACATCCTTGTATGCCTATAACAACTCCTCCAATTGTTGTTTATGCTTATTGGTACACCCCTCTAGGGATGACTTGCCTCTTATTGACTCCTCTTTAGCCTAACTTTATCTTAAAAATAATAAAACATACTTCTTGTTGGAACTGATAAATTTCTTGGCTTGGTTGGCACTTAACAGTGAATTTTTCAACTTTCCTTTCTGCGCATTGACGATGAACGATTTTCCATTCTTGAAGAGTCTATATTGATTGGATTTAATCATGAATATTGCATCTCACATTTACATGTATGGACTCCCCAACACGACTCCATATACATCAAGGGGAACCACATCTAGATATACTTCATCAATAAAATAAGCATTGATAGAAAATCTAATTTTACACTATTTTGTTCCCTTCAACTCGACATCCTTATTTACCCATCCCAATGGATATGGGTTTGGGTGATCACAAAATTTCAGCCCCAACTTCTTGAACAGCTCTGCTGCAATGAGATTCACATGTGATCCTGAGTCAAACAAAGCATCACTCTTTGTCTTCTTGACCCCTATCTTTATATGGAATAGTTTGGTCATTACTTTCTCTTCATGTTTCTAAAGGCTACTAAGATTCACTTCCTTCTACACTGATGTACAAACGATCTTCTCATCCACGCCCGAGATACTTTCAACTTGGTTGCTCGAATATATGGCCACGAGATTCTTCTTCTTATTATATTTCTTCTTGTTCTTAGGGTTTAGCTCTGAATGCAACTTCCATCATTTTTCCTCTGTATGGCCATCAATGTTGCAATGGTTGCTAAGATATTTTCACTGGTGTGCTATGGTTACCATATCCTTATCTTTTCCCCTTTTTCCTTCTTCTTCCCCTCCTTAGAAGCTTCTTGTTTCTCCTTTTTCTTTGATCCACTTGATTTTCCTATTTTCAGGCCTATGTTCTCCAGGTATTGTACCTATACACAACCCTCATCCACCGATTTGAGATTTAATAACATCACTTTCTCATGCAGATGGCACACGCTTTGGCCCAACTTTTTCCTGATGTAATGTCACCATAACCACTAGTCCTCCAAGTACCCAATGGGATGAAACTATGACTTAATGAGGGTTTTGAAATCCTCCCACTTAGTCACTAGAGGTTATCCCTCCAACCTCGGGGTTTCTACATGGATCTCCCACCAAGTCAGTGCATGGCCGTCTAATTTCAGCTATGCAAATGATATTTTTTGTCCCTTCTCAATCTGATGGACGTTGAAATAAACTTCCAGTTGCTGCGAACAATGGTTCAGCTTCAGAGCATCGATCTTGCCCTAGTATATCTTGATATCAAATTTTTCTTCCATTTTAAATAGGGATTGTTTCACGACACTCAAACCGGGTTGATATTTTCTGGAGTCTTTCTTCAAATGGTTCTCCGTTTCTCCCTGATCTTATGATCCCCGTTAAGATTTTTCCTCTGCATTAGAACCCCCATCGTCTCCAAATATCCAAAACTTGATGTTCAAGGCTTCCATGTGGAGGCTTACATTTCAGTTGATATATGCAACTTGTTGTTCTAGCTATGAAACCTCACCTCTGCAGGATCATGAGGTTCATTTATGAATTCATCGGTTGTGATTAAGGTTTTACAATGTTGAGCCCCACTAATCTAGATCTCTATGATCTCCATAAAATACCCAAAGAAACTTTCTCTCATACCAAATGATCTATAAACTATTATGGATATTCCACAAGACAGTTTGTCACAATAGATCTGATAATATTATGTTAAAAAGATGAAATTTTTACACTATTAAAGTTTTATTAAACTTTAAGATCTATAGATTTAACTGTAAATAGTGCATGCATGCAATTGGAAATTATGCAGAAAATAGAGAACGAAAAAATAATCACACACACACACACACATAACACATAACATATGCCTTGGGAAACCCTTTCGGGAGAAAACCCAACTAGAAGGTGAGGCCACTCCGCTCGCTTTCTCTGTCTGGAAAATATAGCATCATGTACAAAGAAGTAATATTTGTGTGGGATGCTATAATGCACATATCCTCTCTGTTTTCTCTACCTCCTATCTCTCTTGGCTATCTTTGCTCAAATATTGAACAAAATTCTCTCGAAAGAATGGAATGCCTCTTCCTCCTAGTGGTCCAGTTATAACACAACCTTATAGCCTACTAGTTGTTAAGTTTGACTACATCAACTCTTAACTAGAGTTAAAATATAGAGTCTTATAGAGTCTTTTACATCAAAAACACGTGGCTATCCCATTTTCCATGAATAATGGTGGCTGATGTAGCATCCTCCCAAACTATAGGTGTGAAAACAAAAAGGTCAAATTATTAGTGGCATAACTTTTCCATAGGAGCTCTGATTGATGTTCTTCTTGCACTTCTGGAAATATAAATGCTAGTGTAGAACAAAACTAAAAGGTGCAACACATAAGTAGAAAATTATTACCACCAAGAAACTTTGTTTGATGCCTCAAAACGCTCCCAAAATTTTTCAGACCCCATTTCACCAAACAGGGCCCCGATGGTAAAAATAGTCCCATGAGTTGATTCCTCTACTTGTTCCACTCTAAATGCATCGAGATGGATGAAAACCAACATAATTATCGAATTCGGATCATTATATCAAAAAAAGCTTGTTTCCTAGGTTATGGAATGAATTTAACTTTATTTAATGGTATTTTCTCTACATAAAAATGATATTTTCAGTTTAAACCCTTAGGAAGACTATGGAACAAAGATAAAGTACCCATAGTTAATCTTGAACTCCTCCTTGGACCTCCTTCAATGTATATGTAATGCCTAACTACATAATGCCTACAATGTATAAATTATTTGTAGATCTAAAACTACTCATGGAATTTACTAAATCATAAGACTCAAATATACTCTACTCATTTGCGGAAAGAATTCATGATTAAGAGCACATATCATAAACATGAACAAATATTTAACACACATACATAGAGATTTATATAGGGAAAAAAAACTACTCAAAATCCCTTCCTATCTATATTTCATTAATCAAATAATTTGGATGAATACTTATGATTGCTTTAGCTTGAGCACAACCTGCACCTGTATAGTCTATCTTATTGCTTCAGTGACTAACTTTGGTCAATACTTAACCAATTTCTCAGCCTTCCAATTTTCTATTTCATTGAGTTTTTCCTTAGGGATTTAGGGCCCTATTAATTAGGAAAATCCTAAATTAGAATTACGCAATACCTTTTGGCCCTTATCTGACTACATGCACCACTTTTACAACTTGGAATAGTCTAAAACTAATGGTACACTACCCTTGAACCTCCATCTCAACTGGATAACTTGAGTTATCTACATGCATAAATTATTTTAGGTTGATTGATCAGTTAACTGAATTATCCTTGAATATGACTGAAGTCACACCCCACTACTGAACCCTCCACTAGTTCCCGCATCAGTTGGAACTAGTTTAACTGACAATAACTTAATTTAACTAAAATAGATTGCTAGAAATTAGTAATCAATCATGTTGTAGTGAACTCAAGTGTCTCCAACTTGAATTGATTGAGTTAACTGAGTGAAAAGTGTCATGTCACCTCAGTTAAATACTTCCAAGTATACTTTTTAAATACAAATTCGAATTCTAATCTATTTTGACCAAGGCAAAGTCAAAACTAGATTTTCTTGCTGCATTTTCAACACTCCCTCTCAGAAAGAAATATATTTCAGATTGTAAACTTTTGTGATCCATAATTGTTTAACTAATTCTTCTAGAAAAATCACAATATCATTTGGAGGGCCCTCTAAATGATATTGTGATTTTTCCATAAGAATTAGTTAAAGAAATGGATTATCAGTTACCCCAATCCCGACTCTGTGGAACTCAAATGTTCTTCTTGAAAAATACTTTGTAAAAATATCCGCATCTTGTTCCTCTATAGGAATGTACTCCAACAACATAATTTTCCTCTACATACAACCTCGTAGATGGTGATACTGGATATCAATATGCTTGGATCAATCATGAAATACAGGATTTCTAGATAGTTTGATACAGCTCTGATTATCATAGTAATCATAGTAGGATCCATCATCTAACCAAATAACCCAGCAAGAATCTTTCTCATCCATATCGCCTCATGTGTTTCTTGACTGGCATCCATGTACTCTACTTCTTCTGAGATAAGTGCCATTGAACTTTGCTTCTTACTGTACCAGGAAATTGTTTCGGACCCAACACTAAAAATTCCTATGGATGTGCTCTTCCTATCTGATGGACTCCCTGCCCAATATGTTTTTGTGAAGCCTTGAATTTTCACTCCCTCTATCTATTTGTACCATAGCCCAAACTGAGTGGTGCCTCTTAGGTATCACAACACATGCTTTGTTTCCTTCCAATACATTTTCATTGGCTTAACCATTGTTTCAATAAGTTGGTTAACTACATAACACATGTTTGGTCATATGTTCACCAAATACAATAGTGAAACCACAAGATGCCTATAAATGGTAGCCTCCACTTCTTCACCTAAAGTGCATCCTCTTTCCTCGAGTTTCCTACTAGAGGATTCTCCATGGGTTTTCTCTTCTCCATGTGGAACTTCTTCATTATCTCATTGACATACTTTCCTTGAGAGACAAATAGTTCCCCATCTCATTTCCATACTTCCAAACCAAGAAAGTAATGCATGAGCCCCATGTCCTTCATCTAAAATTATCTTGCAAGGTCCTCCTTGCAATATCCAATCAAATTCTCATCACCGGTCAAAATTAAATGATCAAAATACAACATAAAAATCAATAATTTACCTTCAACCATGATATGACAAAGGTTTGCATCTACTTCACTTTTGGTGAAGCCCGACCCGGTGAGATACTTTTCAATCTTGGTGTACCAAACACAGGGTGCTTTCTTGAGTCCATACAACTCTTGCTTGAGTCTGCACACACGTGACTCTATGTCAAAGGTCTCAAACCCCTCTAGTTGCTCAATATACACCTCTTACTCAATAGATCCATTTAGAAATGTTGTCTTCACATCCATCTGATGGATCTTCCACCCCATCCGCGCAGCCAATGCAAGAGTAGATCTAATGGATGAGTATCTTGCTACTAGAGAAAAGGTCTCCTCATAGTCAATTCCCTCCACCTGAGATAATCATATGGCCACAAATATAGCTTTATGCTTCTCTATGCTTCCATATTTTGCACACTTTACCTTGTAAATCCATCTCGAAATTAGCATTGATTTTTATGTTGGTCTTGGGACCACTTCCCAAACACTGTTTCTGGAAATGGAATCATATTCCTTTATCATATCATCTGTTAGACTCCTATATTTCACAGTATCACTAGGTGACTGATTATTTTCTCAGGTATTTCATACTGAAAATAATATTCCATGGCTATCATTTATTTTCAGGAAAAGTGGGAAATCTTGACTGTCAAGAGCTTCAAAAGAATCTATGTGCCTTTCAGTTCAGTAGAAGGGGAAAATGTTTCTGATAAGGAAAACAAAGCAACAACACCATAACTATCATTAAGGAAAATATAAAGTGAGACAAAGCAAGAAAGAAAAAGAAAGCTTAATTCTATTTTAAAGGATTTGATTGGTTGCTAGTCTAAATGTGCCTATAGAAAAATTTATTTATATGGTTTAAATCCTGATCCTAAATTCATATCCTAAAGTTTTAAACCATAGCATTATATTCCCCACCATTCCATTTCCCTTTATTTACATTTCATTCCCTGCTCATATATTTCCATGCATTTCCTTTCATAATCTCTCGACACATTATTTATAAAAAATCACCCCATCACTTATCCCTTTTCATTTTCATTTTTTTTCCTTAAGTCATTTCCCTTTTATTTCATTACCATACACCCAAATCTCTTTTCGCATCGACCAAATCACAATTTTTTTCAATTGCCTTATCCTACAAACCTTTCAAAATGTGATTTGCAATGAAGTGGGACCCATTCACCCGTGGCACGCAAACAAGCCTTACATGTTGCCTGCACTTCACAAACCACAGGTTTTTAACCTTACCTCTTAAGACTTATGCCAAATCTTGTTTTTCTGCCGATGCGATGAAGTGGGACCCATCATACCTTACCGCATTATCGAAACCGCATGAAAACCTTGGTCCTGCCTTATTCCTTACCTTCCGATGTTTCACACTCCCCGATGCTTAAGTGCTCGCAGATCGCACTTCGCACATTCTTCCACTTAAATTTTAAGTCCCGATTGTGATTTGCGATGAAGTTGGCCCCACCATCCATCGCACTTCGCAACAAATACCACATTGCAAATCAGCAATTATAACATATTCAATTTTCCGCCAAAGGTTAAATTTTGTGATCGTCGACGTGCGATATCACATCGCATGGATCTTAACGTTGCGCTCATCACATTTCACAGGAAATAAATTTTCCATATCCGCCAACCTTTATCTTTTGTGATCGCCAATGTGAGATATCGCCTCACGCATATTATAACTTTTCCCTCCATCGCACTTTGGAAAATTTAATGTTTAAATCATATTCCCGAAGCGTATCCTATTCTGATTGCGATTTTGTGACACGCTTTGGCCCCACCATAATACTCCACTCATCGCTAATACGCCATTCCTTCACAATCATTCCCATTCTATTACTCCATGTCATCAACCTCCCACCACATCACCTCCATACTTCGCATCGCATCACCGACTCCATTCCACATATCATAAACTATAAAATGTGAGATATGCGATATTTCCATGGATGCGATAAAGTTTAGAATTAAAATATAAATGTTTTCAGATCCGGGTATATGATTTTTACGCCATTTTGTAAAGAAATAGGCTAAATGCGGCATAAAGGACTTATAGTGGAAATCAACCCCGACAAGGAAATAAAGAAAAGGAGGTTGAATCGGGAAAAAAGGGCGTTCATAGAGGACACATCATCACAATCACCCATCAATGAAAGTAGTCGATGTTGCACCAGACTTAATTACCTAACGCTGATATTTTGAAAAGCAGGGCCAGATGTGTGAGCCATCACTCGTTGCCTCTTCGTGATCATCACATGCCACCTTCAATTCTACTTTTTGATCTTACGAACTACCATCAAAGTTTTTAGATCCATAAAGAGCTGCTCAAAATTAATTTTACAGGTGATATGTCGTTACAGATCTTTTGCTCAAGCCTTGCATGGCCATACTTGTTTAATTTCAATTGTTTTGTAATAAATGAAGTTTTCCCAAGTAGATTAGGGCAAACGACTAAAATTTTAGTTAAATACTACTCGAATTTTTATTATCAAGGGTTGGAAGGTTGGATATTGTTAGCTCGTGCATTGTAAGGACTAATATATTAGAGCACTGTAATTTTGGAGCTAGGCATCAATAATCAAAGACTGTTTACAAGATTCTTGAGCTGTGGGAAAATGGTGATGTGCTATTACTCTGTTTAAATGTTTCTGTTGTTTCCTTTGTTGTGCATCTGTTCATCTAATTGTAAATTAGAAATTTTAGATTAAGATTTGTTGTCAGAGCACCTTAATTCTGGCTGCATTTATAATCTGAATTTTTTCTACTGAAGTTTCATTAAAGAATTCTTAACTCCTCTTTAGTCACTACTGAACCTTACTATTTCTTTCACCTCATAATTCATATTGCTCTAAAGATCCATCTAGCACAGTTAGCTTGCCCTGTGATGCTCTTGAATGTTGATGTGCCAATCCAACATTTTGACTCCATAGCCCAATTGATTAGCTTCTGCAGCTCTATCTGTCCAACCACCCAATCAATCAAACAAACAACCCTCATAATTTCTATAACTAGCCTAACATCAGCATTCGTGATATTAAATATAAATTTAAATCATAGATAGAGAGAGCCCTCTCTGAGTCTAGGAAGGCTACGTCCTAGAATCCAAAGTGGTTTGATGTTGTCCTCTGTCATTTTTTCTTCCCAATCTTACAAATTACGGAGTGATAGCATAATGGAGACCATACTATGGAGTTATTGAAAAAGCTTAATATTTCATCAGAACTTAGAAACCCCTGTCAAAATATTATATGATTCAAGTATGTTCCAAGATTGGTATCTGGTTGTTGATGGTGGACAACAACCAGACACAAGTAAGTTGAAATCATCCACCTGGCGACTCCACAGTTTTCAGTTGACCTAAAGACTCCACTGGTAGAATAATCTAGATTGGTTGTGAATATACATTTACCCCACTCTCTAATTGATTGACAAGATGGATCCAAGAATACAACGCAAGTATTATTCGATGAACAGAGATCACATTCCTGGATTCCCACATAAAATGCCGCAGGTAAATTGGAAAAGAAACCTTCCTATTTTTCAAGATGAGAATGTTTATGATGCTTCGTTACATCTCATTAAATTTCATATACATTCATGGAAGTTGAATGTCGAATGGCATAAGGATTGCCTCATGAAGATGTTCATGGCAACATTAGAAGGGAAAGCGAGGGAATGGTATGAAGGTTTGAACCTTGGTAGTTTGTTTTCTTTAAAATATTTCCACAAGGTGTTTTATGAGAATTATAAATAATATTCTCCATCTTTATCATTAGTTGAAAATTGTTGTGATCAATCTGAGGATTTCATAAAATACCTTGTAAATATTGATGAAGATTTAAGAAATTGGCATCCTGAGGATCTCTTAGAAGCAATTCATGAATTTCATTCTCAAGTTAACTGTCATGATAACCAAGAGAAGTTAGTTGAAAATGAAAGCAATCAGGAAATGAAAGAAGATCCACAAGATCTCTCCGTGGGGAAAATTGATAATTCAACTGCTCTTTTGTGTGAGGCTAAAGAATACATTCAGCCTCATGATCCATCTTCATAAGAGAAATAAAACAATCGTTGTTCAATCCAAGGAAAAAAAAATACTCCCTCATCCTTTAACTAAAGAAGAAATCAATCAGATTCTAAGCATGCAGCCAGCCTCTAAATTTTTATGTAATGAAGAGATTATGTCTATTTTTTCTACTGCTGATTTATGCACTAAAGCATTTCCTCATGAAGAAACAGAAGAACATATTGATACTGATGCTATTTTACCTTCTCAAGAAGGCCTATTGCCAGAAAATGCTCCTATTCATCAAAATGATGGCCTTCCAACAAAATTCAACCAACTCAGTGAAGGCATATCAGGTTTACTTGAGGACAACATAGTGGTATACAATGAGGATGCCATATCAGATGGCCATGAAGAATATGTAGATATTCTCTTTCAGAAGGATCCTGAGCATGACAAAGTGGAACAAGGAGTAGCCCTAGGTGAAGTTTGTTATTCAAATCCTCAGGGCCAGGTATTGTTCCAAGATCCCTTTGTTGGTTTCTTAGAATCATCTAAAGAAGGAGTATGATATTCCATGAATGGTTTGCTGCAGAGTTTAAAGAAAAGTTTGAACATTGTTGTTCAATGGCAAGTAGGATGGGAGTGGCCCTTTTGGTTTTTCAGCCTACTCAAGAAAGTGAACAAGAATCAGTCATGTAGTCATTTACTTGATTGGTTGCATTGGAGAAAGGAGTTCACTTAGTGTATATATGATCTCCAAATTAGATTAGGGTAGGTAGGTGTGAAAATAAGCTCAGCACTCTAAATATCTTTAAAATATTAGTTTTAGATTTCTTTTTTCATTTTCAGATCAGTATGTTTTAGACTTTAGTTTAAGCTTAGTTCTGGTTTCACCATTAAGGTTTTCAAGGTGCAGCAGTATGTTCAACTTGATGGATTGCAGTAGATAAGTTCAATTGTAGTTTCAGTTTAGATCTCAGTATGCTAATAAGCTAGTTGACCAAGCATGTGGTCTATTTTTATCAGTCAAAGTTAGGAGGAACAATCAACTAGTTTCTAGTCACTAAGTTGACTGACAGATCAAGATACAAGTGGTGGGATCAGCCCAATGGATCATGCTACTAGTCTACATTGTTATTGACACCTCCTAAAGGAGCTTCCGTACCCAGATGGAGCCACTATTAGACTCCTATACTAGGTGACTGGTTATTTTCTCAAGTATTTCATACTAAAAATAATATTCCATGGATATCATTTATTTTCAGGAAAAGTGGGAAATCCTAACTGTTAAGAGCTTCAAAATAATCTATGTGCCTTTCAGTTCAGTAGAAGGGGAAAATGTTGCTAATAAGGAACACAAAGTAGTAGCACCATAACTATCATTAAGGCAAAGATAAAGTGATACAAAGTAAGAAAGAAAAATAAATCTTCATTCTGTTTTAAAGGATTTGATTGGTTGCTAGTCTAAATGCGCCTATAGAAAAAGTTATTTATATGGTTTAAATCCTTATCATAAATTCATATCCTAAAGTTTTAAACCGTAGCATTATATTCCCCTCCATTCCATTTCCCTTTATTTACATTTCATTCCCTGCTCATATATTTCCATATATTTCCTTACATTTCCTTACGTTTCCTTTCATAATCTCCCGACGCATTATTTATAAAAAATCACCCCATCACTTATCCCTTTTCATTTTCATTTTTTCCCTAAGTCATTTCCCTTTTATTTCATTACCATACACCCAAATCACCTTTCACATTTGCCAAATCACAAAGTTTTTCAATTGCCTTATCCTACAAACCTTTCAAAATGCGATTTGCGATGAAGTGGGACCCATTGACCCACGGTGCGCAAACAAGCCTTACCTATTGCCTGCACTTCGCAGCCCGCGGGTTTTTAACCTTACCTCTTAAGACTTATACCAAATCTTGTTTTTTTTCTGATGCGATGAAGTGGGACCCATCATACCTTACCACATGCAAACCTTGGTCCCGCCTTATTCCTTACCTTCTGTCGTTTCGCACTCCCCGATGCTTAATTGCCCGCAGATCGCACTTCGCACATTTTTCTACTTAAATTTTAAGTCCCGATTGTGATTTGCGATGTATTTGGCCCCACCATCCATCACACTTCACAACGAATACCACATCGCAAATCAGCAATTATAACGTATTCCATTGTCTGCCAAAGCTTAAATTTTGTGATCGTCGATGTGCGATATCGCATCGCACGGATCTTAATGTTGCGCTCATCACATTTCGCAGGAAATAAATTTTCCATCTCTACCAACCTTTATCTTTTGCGATCACCGATGTGTGATATCACATCACGCATATTATAAGTTTTCACTCCATTGCACTTCGCAAAATTTGAAGTTTAAATCATATTCCCGAAGCATATCCTGTTCCGATTGAGATTTTGTGATGCACTGTTTGGTCAATTTAGTGTGTCCTAAATTGCTGCATTTAATTGTCAATCCGGGAATCGTAAGCTGATGAAGTGCGGCGCACTATATGTGCAAGATAACCTCTTTCTTAACTTTTTGTCGTTTATGGTCTTTCTAAGGTAAAATGGAAATTCTAAAGTGAAAAACAAGCTTGGTTATAATTGTTCAAGGAAGTGATATCCCCTATAATGATTTACCAATCTCAAAACTTTAAAAGCAAATTGAAATTACAAATGACAAAAGAAAGTAAACTGCTGAAATGGAAAGTGCTGTTAATCTAATGATTCAAAACAAGAAACTAGTGAATATGAAAACTAAACTATTCTTGCTGCCAACTGAACACAAAAGAAACTACGCTTATGGAAATTCAAAATTGCAATGAAAGAAATCTAAATCAGATTACATCAATTCATTTTCCGACCCTTCATCATTAGACCAGCTATGACTTGCGGAAGTAATCATAAACAACTTGTGTAACTGATATTTAATTTGCAGAAAGTAAACTAATACTAAACCATACACACATGATTCAATCCCTCGCCATCAGTCCAGCTGTGGCTTTCGGAGGCAATTGAAGATGTCATACATGATTCAATATATCTAAGTTTGCTGAAAAGAAACTAATACTAAACTACACACTTCATCATGCAGCCCCTCACCATCAGTCCAGCTGTGGCTTTCGGAGGAAACTGAAGACGCTATGAGCAGCTTAATATATCTAATTTTGCAGAAAGGAAACTAATACTAAACTACACATCTCATCAGGCAGCCCCTCACCATCAGTCCAGCTGTGGCTTTCGGAGGTAGCTGAAGACACTATGAGTAGCTTAATATGTCTAATTTTAACTACTGAATCAGATAAACAAAACTGAAGTGCACAAGACAAAACTGAAGTTAAACAAAGACTGTGAAAGAAAACTAGCAACAGAATAATATCAGTTTCATATCATTAGCAAAAATACTATGAAAATGCCCCGGGCTGTCTACCTAAAACCTGCACAAGAAAACTGATCAGTATTTTAACAATCATAAAAACATAAAAGACAGGAATGCAATGGAAATTACAGAAATGTATGAACATAAATAAAACAACTATGAAATATGAACATGTAATGGGTTATGATACAATGACTGCTTAAAGAAATGAAATGAAAAATATATACATTAATACACAGAACCTCGGCTGAGCAGGGGCCCTCTACGCAGCTCTGGTATGATCTTCAAACACGATTTAAGTTATGAAACAGAGTTTTTCACATTAAAAAAGAAAGTCATTACAGGCTGGTGGTATTACGGCTCAAGGCAGCGTAATCACCACATAACAGAGTAAGCACATCAACTTAACAGATATATCAACTAACAACTATCAACTCACATTCACTAACTCTACGTGCGTATGCAAACGCTCTTTATAAAGCAATAAAATGTAACTGTCTCCTGAAGTTTATGATAGCAGCCAGCACGTAGACCACTAAGGCCACGTATTTAGGAGTATGGCCATGTTGGAAAACGGATCTATGGAAGGTGGGCGCTTAAATTCAACTCCAGAACTTTGCACAGATGTCAATTAACCTCCGTAAGCTTGGAAACGGCCGTATGGATGTTTCTATGCCACGAAACAGAGTCCAGCCGACATAGAACTCCACAGTTGACTTCCACGTGGATGGCTTTGACCGCGGCTTTCCTTGAAGAATTTACTTGAACCAATAGGACACGAACCATGTCCTTGTCATTCCTAGCCTGCCCATGTGGCTCGTTTCCTTCGTTGACACCTGTAACATTGATTTCCACAAAATAGCTGCGGAAAGTTGCAGCGGCTGCGGAAAGTGACAAGTTTCCGCAGCTGTATTAACAAAATCTAAATCAAATAGAAAACACACAAACATAATTAAAAACCATGTTAGATACCCTTTTGCACATGATATTTGACAATTTTGGAGGTTTAGGTGAGTGAAAGAGATATGGAAAAGTGTATGGAAGAGAGACAAATTCGGGACTCAACATGCACTTTGGTCCCACCATAATACTTCTCTGATCGCTAATACGACATTCCTTCTCTATCATTCCCATTCTATTACTCCACATCATCATCCTCTCGCCACGTCACCTCCATACTTCGCATTGCATCGCCGATTCCATTACACATATCATAAACTCTAAAATGTGCGATATGCAATATTTCCATGGATGCGATAAAGTTCAGAATTAAAATCTAAAGGTTTTGAGATCCGGGTATATGAGTTTTACGCCATTTTGTGAAGAAATAGGCTAAATGCTGCATAAAGGACTTATGGTGGAAATCAACCCCGACAAGGAAAGAAAGAAAAGGAGGTCGAATCGGGCAAAAAAGGTGTTCATACAGAACACATAAGCACAATCACCCATCAATGAGAGTAGCCAGTGGTGCACTAGACTTAATTACCAAACGCTGATCTTTTGAAAATCAGGGTAAGATGTCAGAGCCATCACTCGTTGCCTCTTCGTGATCATCCCATGCCACCTTCAAGTCTAGTTTTTGATCTTACGAAGATCCGCAAAAGTTTTTAGATCCATAAAGAGCTGCTCAAAATTAATTTTATAGGAAATATGTCATCAGAGATCTTTTTCTCAAGCCTTGCATGGCCATACCTGTTTAATTTCAGTCGTTTTGTAATAAATGAAGTTTACCCAAGTGGATTAGGGAAAATGACTCAAATTTTAGTTAAATATTGCTCGAATATTTATTACCAAGGGTTGGAAGGTTGGATATTGTTATCCCTTGCATTGTAGGAACTATTATATTGGAGCACTGTAATTTTGGAGCTGGACATCAATAATCAAAGAACGTTTACAGGATTCTTGAGCTGTGTGAAAATGGTGATGTGATATTACTCTGTTTAAATGTTTTTGTTGTTTCCTTCACTGTGCATCTTTTCATCTAATTGTAAATAAGAAATTTTAGATTAAGATTTGTTGTCGGAGCACCTTAATTCTGTCTGCATTTACAGTCTGAATGTTTTTTACTGAATTCTGATTAAAAAATTCTTAACTTCTCTTTAGTCACTAATGAACCTTACTATTTATTTCACCTCATAATTCATACTGCTCTAAAGATCCGTCTAGCACAGTTAGCTTGCCCTGTGATGCTCTTGAACATTGATATGCCAATCCAACCTTTTGACTCGATAGCCCAATGGATTAGCTTCTGCAGCTCTATCTATCCAACCACCCAATAAATCAAACAAAAAACCCTCATAATTTATGTAACTAGCCTAACATCATCATTCGTGATATTAAAGATAAATTCAAATCAGAGATAGAGAGAGCCCTCTCTAAGTCTTGGAAGGCTAGGTCCTGGACTCCAAAGTGGTTTTATGTTGTCCTCTATCATTTGTTCTTTCCAATATTACAAATTACGGAGTGATAACATCATCAACCCATATAGGTTTCTCTACTGCTTCGTTGAATGAGGATGGTTCAGTGTCTACTATATCAATCATCAGAGCCATGTAGCAAGTGTACCAATCTGGTGACCTCCTCTACCTGCTCCCACATTCTCTATAACATCATGCAATAATATTTCCCTCTACCTTCTCCCACATTCTCTATAACATCATGCAATAATATTTCAGCTTCCATCGTTTGTTTCCTTCCTTCTTTGGATGTTTTTGCTTGAGTGGCTATCTCCATTCTCTACTCCTCTGCTTGTGGCTTCTCCACAACTTCTCGAGGTTCTTCCTTTGGAGCCAAAATCTCCTGATTAGGCTAAAACTAAAGCTCCCTCTCAAGATAACACCACATTTCCTTCTCCTCATCAAATTTCACATCTCTTCTGACCACATTGCCTTCTCCTCATCAAAGTACATGCGATAGTTTTGAGGTGTTTCTGTGTACCCCAAAAATATCCCCAACTCTGCTATAGGCTCTATATTTTTCCTTGATTCCTTGGAGACATGGAAATATATTGATTCTCCAAAGATATTGAAGTGTGACACATCTGGTTTCTTCCCTGAAAAAACATCCTCTTTTGTACTTCAGCACACAAGTGCAGTGGTAGGTCTTTGTCAAGTAACATCTTCCTTACTGCTCCAAAAACACTTTTGTTCTTCCTTTTGACCACCCCATTCTGTTACGGGTTATGGGATGTTGTCAATTACCATAAAATACCTTCCTTTTCATAGAAATTTTTAAACTCATTCGACGTGTACTCACCTCCATTATCTCTCCTAGGAGAATTCACCTTCTTGCTAGTTTCTTTCTCAACAAATGCTTTAAATTCAACAAATTTGGAGAATGATTGGTCATTCTTCTGCATGATGTAGATCCAGCACTTCCGTGAGAAATCATCTACAAATATAACATAATACTTGTGCTTGGAAGTGGATGCTATAATGAAAATTCCATAGATATCAGAATGGATCCTTTCAAGGACCGCATATGCCTTGTCATATCGAGCATGGAAAGTGGATTTTTTGTACTTCCCCAACATACACCCTTTTCATGTATCTCGTTGCTCTAGTGCTCCTTTGGGGAGGCCTGTAGAAAACCATTGTATGATCTTCAAAGTTCCATGATGCAAATGGCCAAATATTCTATGTCATAGTTTGCCCACATCTCGTCTATGCACCTTCTCCACCTTTGTTCTCAATGTTGCACAATCTTCCACGTCCATCTTGTAAAGGTTCTTCACACGAACCCCGATCTGATTCAATTGTCCCGTGGTTATGTGTCAAAATATTTCCCTTTGTTGAAGATCATATCGTAGCCATGGTCTTCCAACACCGCTATGGAAATCATATTATTCTTTAGACCTGGTACATAAATCACATCCTTTAGCCTAAGAGGGGAACCTAAATCCCTCTAAAATGTTACTATACCAATACCAATCACGTTTAACCTTCCATCATCTTCCATATCGATGTGCATCTAGAGATATTTCTCCTCCACGTCACTAAAAAATTCTTTATTCCCCGACATGTAGAAGAAGGCACCATTATCCAGATAAAACACACTCCCTGTCATTGTGCTTTCCATGCATTCGATGAGGGTGAAGTACAACTTGAATTGTGAAACCAAAGCTTCACCTGTCACTCCTCCTAAGGGTTTCTTTCCCATATTCTTTTGTGGACACTACATTGCACAATGATCAAGTTCATGACAGTGAAAGCAATTGATTTTGGAAAAGTATTTCTTCTTTCCCCCTTGACTGGAATATCCTTTGGCTTGGGATTTCTTCCCTTTCCCCTTCCTTGCCTTTCCATCCAAGGCACAGTTCTTCTCATCATCACACTTGGATGAGGTTCCATCTCTGGTATTCCACCTTATTTCTTCTTGCACCAAATCGGACCATAGGCGTTCCCAATTTGGTAGCTTCTCCCTCAAATTAACCTAATCTTGGTAGTCGTTCCAACTCTCAAGAAGGCCTAGAAGGGATAGGATTACAAAATCATCCTCTGCTACAGCAACACCAAATTTATCAAGTTCATCACGAAATTGTGTGAACCTACTGAGGTATTGTGGTATTGTGTTGTTATTTTGCATCTTTACATTTCGAAGCTTGTCCTTAAGCGTCGACTTCCTATGCTCATTGCTGTTATGGAATATATCAATTAATGCTTTCAAAATTTCATATGGGGTCACTTTCTTGTGGATATTAGAGATAATATGGTCTCGTACTCCCTCCAATAGGATCCTCCTTACCTTAGCAACACACATATTTCAATCTGATATATTCTAAGCATCAACTACTGCTAGTTTCTAGATATAATTATTAATAAATTCCTCCAGCCCATTATCTTCCAACACTTACTCCATGCAGTCCTTCCAAGAAGCATAATCTAAGCATCCCTTAAGGGAATAATCAAGTCTTAATCCATAGAAAGTCGTCCTACTATCCCTAAAGAATTGATCCTGCAAATTTGATCCTCCTGCAATAACAACTTCAAAACATCTTCTCTACTGTGAATCATGCTTTGATACCATCTAGAAATTATGTGTAGATCTAAAATTGCTCATGACATTTACTAAATATTAAGACTCGAAACTACTCTACTCATCTGCAAAAAGCAATTCAAGATTGAGAACACATATCATAAACATAAAAAAATATTTAGCACACATACACAGATATTTACCTAGGGAAGAGAAACTTCTCAAAATCCCTTCCTACCTATATTTCATTAATAAAATAAACTGGATGAATACATATGCTTGATTTAGCCTGAGCATAACCTGCACCTGTATATTCTATCCTGCTGCTGCATTGATTGACTTTGGTCAATACTTAACCAATTTCTCAACCTGCCAAGCTCCTATTTCCTTTCGTTGTTCCTTGAGGAATTAGGCCCCTATTAATTATGAAATTCCTTAATGATAATTTTGTAATACCTTTAGGCCCTTGTCTCACTGCATGCACCACTTGTAAAACTTGGAATAGTCTACAACTGATAGTACAGTGCCCTTGAACCTCTATATCAACTGGGTAACTCAAGTTCTCTACATGCATAAATTATTTTAGGCTAATTGATCAGTTGACTGAATGATCCCTGAAGATGACTGAAGTCACACCACACTATTGGACCCTCCACTAGTTCTTCCGTCAGTTGGAACTACTTTAACTAACAATAAATTAATTTAACTAAAATTTGTTCCTAGAAATTAGAAATCAACCATAATTTAGTGAACTCAAGTGTCTCCAACTCAAATTGAATGAATTAACTGATTGACAAGTTCCATGTCACCTCAGTTAACTACTTCCAAGTATTCTGCTGAAATAGAAAGTCTAATTCTAATCTCGTTTGACCAAGGCAAAGTCAAAACTAGATTTTCTTGTTGCATTTTCAACATGCAAGGCCTGCAAATAAATATTTTAGTAATTACAACATCAATATCAAAAACTACTACAAATCCATGCTAGTTTTATTGAAATCAATTCTGACACAGTGAAGAGATAAGGAAGCTATAGCTTTACCCCGTTGCATGGATTCTTTCCATGTTTTAACAATTGGTAGTTGCCTCTAGCTCCATTTCTTTAGCTTTTAGAGGTTTTGTCTGCCATAAAAAACCCTTGCATTTCTTTGCAAACCAACACACGCATGTTAGGCTTGCCTCTCCTTCAAGATTCTTTCCTTAAGCACAGATAATAATCATGGAATGATGGGTTGGGATCATTCGTAGACAAAAAACTTGGTCGAGAAAATGAGGCAGTGGAGCGAGTGGTGTGAGAACCTTATAATGAATTCCCTCTACATGGATATAAAATGAAGCAAACATATGGGCTCCATGGACCTTGTCAACAGAGAGAGAAATTCCACGGTTAGATCTGCAGTCAAAGTATGCAATCAACTATAGTCAAAGAGCCCAGAAATACTTGATCTTTGTTGCAAATAATTCGGCCTCCAAAAACAATCCAAAATGCTAAGTAAAACCAAATCAAAATGTGCTCAAACTCCAAAATGTCAACGTTGGTCAAAGACATATTTTAACCCTCCTGAAATTCTCTCTCTCCTACTCGCACATGTGAAAAATCCTTGCAATTTTCATATTGTACGAACCTCCAAGAAGAAGAAGAAGAAAAAGATGTATGAGATGTGTGTCAAAATTAAGTGCCATTTATTTGTATTTATAGGTGTTGGAGGAGACCTAATTTGTCTTTAAAGTTGACTTGAAATTTTGTGCACATTTGGGTTTTCACTTAAAAAATATATTTTTCCTTCACCAAATTAAATTCTTCCAAAGGGAAAGAGGGTATTCTATGAATGAGGAAGGTTGTCCAAAGGAGGAAATTTATCGTTGAGTTTCCAAATTAACAGTTTTGGTACATGTGAAAATAGGGAAAAAATTAACCAAATGTTGAGATAGGGAAACAACTCATGTATGGGACATGTGTTTAGTTCTCATCTTTTCCTCTCTCATGTCGCTATTTGTGCCTCACCACTTGGAAATTCAGTGAAAAAAATGCCACATTTTTCATGGGTATTTACTCTCAAACATTTAATGTTAACCAAGTAATTCTAGAGTAATGGTAGTATTACTGGATTATGGGAAAATGAATCGACAATAAGAATTTTTAAGTAAAGTTTGTGATAGAGTATGTGTCTTTCCGTCTCAAGAAGAGGCCAAATAAGATCTCTAAACTCTTCATTGGCTAACGCAAAGTAGCATCACTATTTAATATGGTGCAAAAAAATCACAATAAAACATTTGTATTAGAACGTTAGGTTTCATGTATTAAGTTGTCTTAATTTTCGTACAAGGATCAATTTAATGACAACACTAATTACTCTAGTCCCTGCTACCCTAGGGTGGGGACAAACTTAAGTTCTTAGAGAGGAAAGGTTTTTGGATTTCTTTGTATGTAATGAAACTTTGAAAAATAAGATAGATGTTAAGATTGTAAATTTTTATTATTTGTTTAAATATTATGGAACAAATTTGAGGTTGAAAATTATTTGAGAGAGATATAAATTGTCTTGTTAATCAAATTTTATATAATTTTAAAAACTTTAAAATTATATATATATATATATATATATATATATAATTTTTCAAAAACTATTTTAAATATTTTAAAATGCATTTTTTAAATATTTAACAAATCTTTCAAGTTGGTAGGAGTGGGAGGGGTCATCCTTCACGCCAATGACCAAAGGGAGATACAATTTTTTTAGGGATTCAAGGGTGTCTTATCAAACAACCAGGATGAATATTTGGCCCTCTACAAAAGGACTAGAATTGACCATTATCAAATGTATAAAGAGATTACCAGTCATTGAAGATTCAATGCTAGTAATAAAATAAGTAACTAGAACAAAGGATGTGGGAACAACTATCAGCACCGCAATACTTTAAAGGATAGCCTTGCAGTTAAATAAATTTGAAGAGATTTAACTATACCATGACTAGAGGCAGTTGAACCCAAAAGCAGATAAGAAGAATAATAAAGGAGAAACTTTGAAGCAAGATGTAATGGAGAGAGATCAAACATTTAAGTTTTATTTACCCCTTTTCCATGATGATTAATAAATATATGGATAAAAAGGAAGTAGATTATGGAATATCAATGGGAAGAATAAAATATATTAAAAATAAAGGGGGGTCTGCAATACCAAACGTGTCATCCCCCAGAACCACAACCTCCAGCCCAATAAAGAAAAAATGCTAGAATTTAAATTCACATGATGGATATGCGTACTATAGACAAGCTAAGATCTTCCTCAAAAATCGAAAGGTGATTCGAAATTCCAAATGGAAAGGAGAGGAAATATGTGGAGAGCGCTCGAGTTTGGTTAGATCATTCCTATTAAAGCATGGGCTAGAGCCTTGGGAATTCGCTCTGTTGAATTAAATGTGATCCAAGCTAGAGCAAGTTGGGCATTTAAATCCCTAGCTAGAATGGATTTTATTTGTGGCGAGCTGATTTGGGGAGATTGGATAATAAATCTCACTTAGATGATGTCACTTTATTTTTTGAGTCCCACTATATTATACAGATTAATCTCTTGTGAAACAAATTCTAAGCAGAATTGGGATATGGTCTATCATTCACTTTCAAATTATAAGTTATAGGATGATAGAAATGGAGACTACAGAGGCTCATTCTAGTGAACAGGAGAAAAATCGTCAATGATCATCCATAGATAATATTTCAAAGGAAATGGTGTCACCAGTGGAGATATTGATTAGAATAAGTGAATTGGGAGAGAGGGAGAAAGATGCAAAATTGGAACTGCCAGAGAAAAAATATGAATGGCTTCAGAGAGTATTTGATAAAAAAGTTGCAATAATGGAGATAGAGACTATAGTTTTTAAGCTCAAAATTAATGGACTGGAGGAATACATAAACAAGAAGAAGGAGACCAACCAGATGGGGTTGGAATTCAATGAATAACGTGTCGAGATTTTGGGTATCATCGGATGTGCTCTAGCTCCGAAACTTTGTGGAGGGGCTAGAACACATGAGATATCCAATACCCAAAAATCATTTGGAGAAATTTCACCCGGTGTGAAAGTTATTCAAATAATTAATGTTTTTAATGGGGACCCTAAGTCTAAGTTAGGGAAATTAAAAAATTAAAGTGAATTAATTTAAACATGTGGGTGAGAATTTTCTAAGTGATGTGGATCAAGTCTTGTCTAATCTGAGTCGTTGATTAGAGATTAGATCACAGTTGTTGATTTGTCAATGAGAAAAGTATTAAAGGAAGGCTTGGGGTCAATTAGAGAACACACAAAGAGTGGTAGTACTTGAGCTAAGTCGAAATTTTGGGGCGCGTTTTGCTGAGAATTTTTGAGTGAGCTTGCAGTGCTTGTGAGGGGAAGATCGACAAGGTATTATTCTGATCTGAGGCTGAGAATACAAAGGCAGAGAAGCAAATCCATACCAGGTAGTGTAGACACCAGCAGGAGGGACACAACCCATCCAAGCTCATGCAGAGGCAGCGCAGAGGCTGACGCAATGCCTTAAGGGTGACGCAAAGGCAGCAATGAGCCCAAAAGGGTGATGCAAGGGCAGTGTTGAGCCCAGAAGGGTGATGCAGGGGCAACGTTGAGCCCAGAAGTTGTGTTTGCTTTGATATTTTACTGAATATTTCATAAAATAACTTGTTAATTAATCAAACATGTAGGAGAAGTAATCAAGATATTGCAGTAGGGTTTCTATATTCAAAAATTTTCACATGGTATCAGAGTGATTGCAGATCAAGCTGAAGCCATCAGCATAAGGTTGAATATTTTTTTGCTACAGGAGGGTAGCTAAAGCTACATAGATTTAGAAAGAGGAAACACAACACTAGAGGGACAACACAGAGACCCTGCAGGGGTGACACAGAGCCAGTCTGCTCACGCAGAGCTGACACAAAGGATGACGTAGAGCCTGTCAAGCTCACGCTAAGCTGAGGCAAAGGTTGATGCAGGCCCAAGAGGGTGATGTAGTCCAAGAGGGAGTGGCATTGTGACGGTTGTCATGGCTGGAAGTGAAGTTTTATGATCTTCAAAGTTGATGGTGGGGCATTGTTTCTGCCAGTGCAGAACAATGCCTAGCATGATTGACAAAGTAAGGGAAAATGGTTCCTCAACATATTTTCTAGCCAATAAATCTGAGATTCGATCAAGAGGAGTGATCGTAGAGGTATGATTCGACAGAATTTGTGAAGGATTTCAGGGAGGGAAGTCATTTTTCAGAGGGAGCATACTCTCTAGAGGGTTTCTATCACCAAGAAACCCAAATCCGATCTTTTTCTGACTATAGCGGCAGTATAAGGGAGAAGAGAACTTGACTCGACAATTTGAGTAGAGATGGCCCCGTATGGACTAAGAGATCAGGATAGGTTAGACGGTGTGTCTAAATTTGCTATCTGGAAAGCCATAATCCTGATAATCCTTGATGAATATGGCATTAGAGACCATGCCAAGAACGTCCTAGCTATGCCGACCAATGTTGATGCTCTAAAGAAGTTTAATGAAAATCAGACGTGGGTTAAACGCTTGATCATGGATGGAGTGAAATATCACGTGGTTTCGTAGATTACAGAGAAAAAGATGGAAAACGAGGTGTGGATGTCATTAACCACGTTGTATCAAGGTAGCTCCATCTAAAGGAAGATGCTTCTGGAGAAGCATATGTGGATGTTCTAGATGCACAAGGGAGAGGATATCGATCCTTTCCTCTTTAGATTGCATACTATCCGAGACCAGTTGATTGCCATGGGGGAAACTCCAGATGGTGGACTCATGGTGAGGACTGCCCTGAATGCAGTCACCGACGAGTGGGAAACCTTTGTCCAAAGCATTTTGGGCTTATCACAACTTCCAAACTGGGGGAACATTTGGGAAATCCTTCAACACGAGGATATCAGGAGAATAAAGAAGATGGAATTTAGCAGCGAAGGGGTCAAGATTAAGAAATAGGAGGAAGATGCAACCCTAGCATCCAAGGGACAGAGGCAGCAAGGGAAGAAGAAGAAGGACCTATCCAAGGTCTGGTGCTTCAGATGTGGCGAATTGGGACACTTCGCCAATACTTTTCCTAAGAAGAATGGAAAGGAAGATTCAGATTACAAGGTATAAGTAGTGAAAGGGGATGACGAAAATGATGATAATGTGGCCATGAGTTCTCATGTACCTCGAGATAAGATGTGGGGTGACATAGATATGTAGATTGAGCTAAAAATGGTGCCAACATGATCCTTAAGGTGCCCAAACTCTTGGATCAAATACGAGCTATGAGATAGTAGCATGATGACTGGAGTCAGTGGATGCAGAGGTTCATGGAAAGGCACAAGGCAATGCTTTAACATTGAATATTAGAGCAATGCAATACAGTGGCATCAACAGCGCAAAGGCTGATGGGACTTTAGCAATACAGAGGGCCAGTGCTTACGTAGTGCAGAGCAGAGGCAGTGTAAAGGCTCTAGAGAGACATCACAAAGCAACAACAGAGGGTACTTTAGTGATGAGATGCAGCTAGACTGACTTTTCTTTCAGTTTTTGTGTAATTTCCCTCAATGGCTTACTTCTCAACAACTGAGTTGCAGTGCAATAGCAGTGGCAGTGATATAAATAGCATGATGCAGCAATTTGAGAGGGAGCTGCAGTACAAACATGGCAATGAATGTGGTAGATTCATGGGCAGCAGCATAGAAAGCAACAATGGAGTGGATGGAGGGAAATAGGACAATTAGCAATAGCACAGGGGACTGATGCTAGAGATCAGAGTTGTGCTTCTGGAGTGAAGTGTTACTAGAGCACATTCCTCGCTAAGAGGAAGTGTTAAGATTTTGGGTAGAATCATATGTGCTCTAGCTCCAAAACTTTGTGGCGAGGCTAGAACACATGAGATATCCAAGACCCAGAAATCGTTTGGATAAATTCCACCCAGTGTGAAAGTTATTCAAATAATTAAATTTTTTAAAGGGGATCCTAAGTCTAACTTAGGGAAGTTAAAAAATTAAAGTGAATTAATTTAAACATGTGGGTGAGAATTTTCTAAGTGATGTGGATCAAGTCTTTTCTAATCTAAGTCATTGATTAGAGATTAGATCACAGTTGTTGATTTTTCAATGAGAAAAGTATTAAAGGAAGGCTTGGGGTCAGTTGGAGAACACACACAAAGTGGAGCACTTGAGCTAAGTCGCAATTCAGGGGCGTGGTTTGCTAATAATTTTTGAGTGAGCTTGCAGTGCTTCTGAGGGGAAGATAAGCAATGGATTATTCAGATATGAGGCCGAGAATACAAAGGAAGAGAGTCATATCCATGCCAGGCAATGCAGACACCAGCAAGAGGGATGCAACCCAGCCAGGCTCATGCAAAGGCTGACACAGGGCCTTCAGGGTGACGCAGAGGCAGAGTTGAGCCTAGAAGGGTGACACAAGGGCATCCTGTGCTGCGTATATGCATCACAGTGGCTACCCTGGCGAGGAGAAGCTGGAGGAGCAACATTGGGGTTCCAGTGGGCCAGAAATGGCTCGTATTCAGTGTTTTCAGAGGAGTGCTTCCTCAGTTGAATCAACCATATTTTCTATCTCCGAGTGATAGGTACATCTGTCATGAATTCTCTATTGGGAAAACCATTACCGATGCCCTTGATTGTATTCAGATATTCTGCTTAATAAACAAACCCTTTAAGAGTTGTTGCATTGGTTTTCCCGCATTGGGTTTTTCCAGGGGCGTTGTCCAAAAAATATTGTGTCCTCATGTGTGCATTATGCTTCAGTAAATGATATGTATGTATGTGTAGGCTTCAGTTGTGTTTGCTTTGATATTTTACTAAATATTTCAGAAAATAACTTGTTAATTAATCAAATAAGTAGGAGAAGTAAATCAAGATACTGCAGTAGGGTTTCTATATTCAGAAATTTTCACATAACGTCGAAGGAAAAGGAATGAAACACCAACAGGGTAGGAAACTAGGGCACATAATCCAGCAGAAGAAAACAAGGATGTAGCTACATCAGCTCGAACATCTAGAGCCTAATAAGTCTTAAATATGGAATATGTTTTGAAAGTATGTTTTGTATTTAGGATTTTTTTCAAAGTATATGGTAGATATCAATGTAGAATTGTAGTTAGAAGATCTCAAAGAGGTAAGAAAACAATTTTGTGGATGTATTGGAACAATGAAGCCTACTCTTTATATGGTTTTTATCGCCAAGAAACCCAAATCCGGTCTTTTGATGAGTGTAGTAGCAGTAGAAGGAAAGAGCACTTGCTTCGATAGTTTGAGCAGAGATGGCCCTGTATGGACTAGGAGATCAGGATAGGTTAGACGGTGTGTCTAGCTTTTCTATCTGGAAAGCTAGAATCCTGACAGTCCTTGCTGAATATGGAATTAGAGATCATGCCGAGAATTTCCTAGATGTGCTAACTGATGCTGATGCTCTAAAGAATTTTAATGAAAATCAAGTGTGAGTTAAACGCTTGATCATGGATGGAGTGAAGGATGATGTGGTTCTGCATATTGTCGAGAAGAAGACGAAAAATGAGATGTGGATGACATTATCCACGTTGTATAAAGGTAGCTCTGTTCAAAGTAATATGCTTCTAGAGAAGCATATGCTTATTTTCTAGATGCACAAGGGAGAGGAGATCGATACTTTCATCTTTAGATTGCAGACTATCCAAGACCAGCTGATTACCATGGGGGAAACTCCTGATGATAGAATCATGGTGAGGATTGCCTTGAATGCAGTCACCGATGAGTGGGAAACCTTTGTCCAAAGCATTTTTGGAAGAGGACAACTTCCAAACTAGGGGGACATGTAGGCAATCCTTTGACATGAGGAGATTAGGAGAATAATGAAGATGGAATTCAGAAGCAGAGGATTCAATATTAAGAAAGAGGAGGAGGAAGATGTAGCCCTAGAATCCAAGGGACAAAGGAAACAAGGGAAGAAGAAGAAGGACCTATCCAAGGTTCGGTGCTTCAGATGTGGAGAACTGGGACATTACACCAATACTTGTCTTGAGAAGAAGGGCAAGGAAGATTCATATTCCAAGGAAGCAGCAGTGAAAGGGGATGACGACAATGATGATGATGTGGCCATGAGTGCTCATGTACCTTGAGAGAAGAGGTGGGGTGACATAGATTTGTAGATTGAGCTAAAGATGGTGCCGATAGGATCCTTGAGGTGCCCAAACTCTTGGGTCACATACGAGCTATGGCAGTCGTTAAATACAATAGCAGGATGACTTGAGTTAGGGGATGCAAAGGATCATGGAAGGGCACAAGGGAATGCTTGAACACTGAAGATTAGAGCAACGCAATATAGTGGTAGCAGTAGTGTGGAAGCATCAATGCAGAGGTTGATGGGACTTCAGCAGCATAGAGGGTCAGTGCTTACGCAGTGCAGAACAGCAGCAATGCAAAGGCTCTAGAGAGACAACACAGAGTCGCAATAGAGGGTGCTTCAATGATTAGATGTAGCTAGACTAAATTGTCTGTCAATTGTTGGGTGATGTCCCCCAGTTGCTTACTTCTCAGCAACTGAGTTGCAGTGTAGCAGTTAGCAGTGGCAGTGCTATAGGCAGCATGATGCAACAATTTGAGAGGGAGCTACAATACAAATGTGGCAGTGACTGTGGTAGAGTCATGGGCAGTAGTACAAAAAGCAGCAACACAGTGGATGGAGGGCAGCAGGCCAAGTATCAACAACGTAGGGGACCGATGCTAGAGATCAGAGTTATGCTTCTGGAGTGAAGTGTTACTAGAGCACATTCCTCGCTAAGAGGAAGTGTTGAAATTTTGGGTAGAATCAGATGTGCTCTAGCTTTGAAACTTTGTGGAGGGGCTAGAATGCATGAGATCTCCAACACCCAGAAATCGTTTAGATAAATTCCACCCAGTGGGAAAGTTATTCAAATAATTAAATTTTTAATGGGGACCCTAAGTCTAACTTAAGGAAATTAAAAAATTAAAGTGAGTTAATTTAAACATGTGCGTGAGAATGTTCTAAGTGACGTGGATCAAGTATTTTCTAATATGAGTCGTTGATTAGAGATTGGATCACGATCGTTGATTTGTCAACGATAATATTATTAAAGGAAGGCTTGGGGTCATTTGGAGAATACACACAGAGCGGTAGCAATTGAGCTAAGTCGCAATTATTGGGCGTGATTTGATGATAATTTTTGAGTGACATTGCAGTGCTTGTGAGGGGAAGATCGGCAAGGGATTATTCTAATCTAAGGCTAAGAATACAAAGGCAGAAAGACAGATCCATACCAGGTAGTGTAGACACTGTTAGGAGGGACGCATCCCAGCCAGGCTCACGCAAAGGCAATGCAGAGGCTGACACAGGGCCTTCAAGGTGATGCAGAGGCGGCGCTCAACCCAGAAGGGTGACACTGGGGTAGCCTGTGCTGCATAGTGGGTACGCTGGGCAGGAGAAGTTGATACAGAGGCTGGAGGAGCAGTGTTGGGGTTCCAGTGGGCCAGAAATGGCTCATATTCATTGTTTTCAGAGGAGTTTTTCCTCGGCTGAATCAACCATATTTTCTGTCTCTGAGTGATAGGTACATCTGCCATGAATTCTCTGTTGGGAAAACCATTATTGGTGCCCTTGATTATATTCAGATATTGTGCTTAATAAAAAAACCTCCTAAGAGTTGTTTCATTGGTTTTCTCGCATTGGGTTTTCATGTGTGCGTTATGCTTAAGTAAATGATCTGTATGTATGTTAGGCTGCAATTGTGTTTGCTTTGATATTTTACTGAATATTTCTGAAAATGACTTGTTAATTAATCAAACAAGTAGGAGAAGTAAATCAAGATACGATAGTAGGGTTTCTATATTCAGAAATTTTCACATAACGTCAAAGGAAAAGGACTGAAACACCAACAAGATAGGAAACTAGGGCACATAATCCAACGGAATAAAACAAGTATGTAGGTGCAATAACTCGAACATCTAGATTCTGATACGTCTTAAATATGGAATATGTTTTGCAAGTATGTTTTGTATTTAGGAGTTTTTTCAAAGTTTATGGTAGATATCAATGTAGAATTGTAGTTAGAAGATCTCAAAGAGATAAGAAATATTTTTTGGTGATGTATTGGAACAATGAAGCCTATGAAAACACTGAAAGATGTAAAAGGTTTTGTCCTTGTAACCAACCTCTCTTTTAATAAAAAATGATAATATATATATATATATATATATATATATATATATATATATATATATATATATATATATATATATATATATATATATATATCTTAAATCTATAATATGTTTTGCAAGTATGTTTTGTATTTAGGAGTTTTTTGCAAAGTATATGGTAAATATCAGTATAAAAATGTAGTTAGAATATCTCTAAGAGACAATAAAAAACTTCTATGGATGTATTGGAACAATGAAACTTATAAAAATAGTGGAAAATGTAAAAAGTTTTGGTCTTGTAACCAACCTCTATTTTAATGAAAAATTATATATATAAAGTTGACCACATCACCCTTCTTTTCTTTCAATATTAAAAAGAAAGCGAGTAAAGTTGAATGGAGACAATAAACTTCCTAAAATATTATTTTTTATTATAAAAATTTATAAAAGTTATCTTTTGCATATATTAAAAATCAAGCAAATGAAAATGAATGGAGAGAATAGACTTCTTAAAATAAAGTTTCTTTATTATAAAAATTTTAAGGTTTATTTATTGTAGAATCTTACTGTGACTTACAAATGCCCAGAGTTTTTTGGATAAGGATCAATAGTGAATAAGCTTGTTCAAACTTATGAAACACTCCCATCTTTTACAATTTCTATACCAATGTTTAAAATCCAAAATTTATAAATCAAAATGAAAGCACAAATTAGGAGTACTTCCCCATATTTTATCAATAAATTGTAGGGCCTTGCCATAAGGTATTTTAAGTGTGTCAAACTAGTGATTAGCAACAATATCAAGGAACTTCACGTCTAGATTTAGTCCAATTGAGCTAAGCCTTGGGGCTAAGTATTATAAATTTGTAATAATAAGTAAATTATTAAATATTTGGTAATACTTTTATAAAAAAAAAAATTGTAATGATTGTTTTGTTAATTTGTTTGTGATTTATAGAGTAGCTTTTGGCCAAGACATTGTATCTTAGGGGCATCTATGTTGTTATACATGGCCTAATCCACACCAACCCATAACATGGCTAAATTTTTTTTACCCACAAGATTTCAAACCAACAACCTTCACACAAAGAATGCCTTCACAAAAAAAAGGAAATTAATCCATCTACAAAATTTAATCCCTAAAATTTTCCAAATAATTTTTTTATTTATCAATTATCTTTATAAATATTTTTCATTTATCTCATACATTTCCAAATTTGTGATTTAGCTCAATTTTATAATTGGATTATATATATATATATATATATATATATATATATATATATATATATATATATATATATATATATGGTATAAAAGAAGAAAAGGATGAAATGAGTTTATTGAATCAATAGTAAGGAGTTCTTTGGTTTGTTTTAAATTTTTATTTATGTGTTCAACAAGTTTTAAGCATTTTTAAGTCACCATAATTAGGACGAGTTAAAAAGTTAGGAAGGTGAATATTATAATAAATATTTTAAAATTGTGATTTAATATAGAAAGACACTTTAAGAGAAAATGATTTTCATTTTCAATCATCTTAATGTGACAAAATTGGCAAATTATTTTTAGGTGTGACATTTTTCCAATGCCTTGTTTCACTATGGAGCTCATAAGAATTTATTATTATTTCAAATATGTTGTTTTCTTCTTTGCCCTAACCAAAACAAAGAAATGCATTGATCATCTCCTTGTAATATTTTAATTTACTTTTATCCTCTAAATCTCACAATTTCCACAACTTCTTCTTAAATTTACATGTAATAATTATTTAGCATAGTGACCTAATTCCTAGCTCCCAATGATTTAGACAAAAATTGTCATCTTCATACCAATCATACTTGAGTTGCAAAGTTTTAACTTGAGTTTGAAGTAATTTTTAAAAACCTCTCATCTTCATAGTCACTTGTCTTGTTATCATACATTAAATACTTAATCATAACCTCTTTATACATAGACTTTAAAATAATCTCAATAAACTTCTTATCTTCTATGTTATTTATCCTCTTTTGTTATATTAAATATTTAACCAAATCCATTCTTTCAATTATATATATATATATATATATATATATATATATATATATATATATATATATATAACATTATCTACGATACAACTTCTTTTTATATTTTTATATATATACACCCAACATTATCTACAATACAACCTCTCTTTTAAAAAAAATATATTAATGCTTTAAAATTATTTTATTTATCTATTCTAAAATAAAATAATATTATCATTATGTGCAAAATACCAAACAATCTGCATTACATCATGTGTCACTGTTTACTATAAAACCACCTCTAAGCCAATAAAGTCCCAACGCATCGAAATTATTTTATGAAATAAAGTGCAATGCATCAATATTAATTTCCTGAAATTATTCTGTGAATAAAGCAAAACTTTGCGCTAAAAATATTGTGGTATTTGGTATGATCTCCGGGTTCTCTTTCTCGTTCTTCGTAAACCATGAAAAAAAATCGAATGGGCATTAATCATTGACCAACCAACTCTCGAGTGCCAAAAACAAGGTGAAATTGTGACGTGTTAAATCATAATTATCGAAAATTATAACGAGAGAAAACATAATTATCAAAAATTCCTACACATTTTTTTGATTAGATGGGTTTCAATAAACACCCAACTAGAAACTATTACAGAGTATTTCATGTTCAAAACATCTACTTTTCTGTAGATTTTACACTGTTACATCAAAGTTTATATTTAATGTTCAAAACATTTACCGTTCTGTAGATTTCACACTGTTACATCAATCAAATCTCAGCATATTAATCAGTTTGATCAGGTAACTAAAAAATATGGATCCTCAACAAGGATGAGGATGTCATTAAACCCTGGGCCTGAAATCTACCAATGTACCGTTAAGGTGATGTAAGGAGTGATTAAATATTTTGAATTATGACGATGGTTACGTACCTGTGTGTCACCTTGGAACAGAAAATTATATGGAAGGGTTCCCAATTTCTGAGGGGGTCTTCCAGGGAAGAGAAGTATATTCATATTTTTGGTATTAGTGGTAATGTATTCTCCGAGGTTCAGTTGCAGATGTGTGTGACAAGTGGGATAAATTTCAGTTATTCTCAGAGATAAATCTGGGCATGTGGGTAATGTTCATACCGGCTTTAGTGCATTTGGGTGCCTCCCAGAACAGGAATATTCTTGCTATCTTTTAGTGGGCAATTCACTCTGGCATTCTTAGAGGGGTTTGCGCTGTTAAAAGACAAGGGCCTGTCAGTGGGAAGGACGTTATGGCATTATAAAGAGGTTTTGGACATTTTGGAGGAGGTTTTTTTTTGGGGATGGTGGAGAAGATAAGTTCGTTATTTTTACGGTTTCTGGGGCGCAAATTGGAGGATCGATATTGGTGGCGGGCTTCTGCCATTTTTGAGGGTGGATTTGGTAAGTGGGTATTCATTAGAAAGTTAGAGGCTCCGCTGGATTTGCATATAGTTTTTATGATTAGATGCTCTGAATGTGGCTTCAGCACGTTGTGAAAATATGGGTATTTAAGCATCTTTTCACAAGAATTTTTGAAGAAGTGCATTGAGCAGTAGAAGAATTCAGAGGCTTTTGGAAAATTTAGCTCTTTTTGACATCATCATTTGTTTGTTCATTGAAATGCTCATTTCAGGCCCCCACTACATTGACTAGAGAACGAAGAAATTCTGATTCTGGTGTTCTATGCATTTCATTATCACACTCCCAAAAAGTTCCTGCATTGGGTCAAGGGTCCATCTCTTCACTAATGTGGAAGAAGATTAATTGATTGGTCATACTTGAGATTGAGGAGCATTCGATATTAGCAAGTTCAAAGGGGCAATTTTATCCATATCAAGCTCCAGGAAACAAAATCTCCTGGTTTTTAAAAGTTAGAAGGTATGTAAAAATCCATGTCTCCTAGCTTTTAAGAACTTGTAAGCTATGTAAAAATCCAACTTATAGAAGTTTTTTATTAGACACACGTTCTCAGAGTGGCGTAAGCTTATGAGTTACCCATAGCAGTCCTAAGGAATATATATCAGAAGATACAAGGATTTTAGTCTTTCTGAAGCACTGTATATAACACAAGGTTATGAAGATATTGTCTTTCTGGAACAGTGTGTATATCACAAACTGTATACAACACAAGGTTATATAGATAATGCCTTTCTGGAGCACTTCAACATCCTGAGGAGCTTAAGTTTTGTAGGTAACCCTGGCAATCGTAGTCTTATTCTAACACAAATATATGCATCTGCAGGTCCAGGAAACTCTAGCCATGTACAATGAGGCCTTCTTAGAAATAATGATTTTTGAGCTGGCAAAGCTCAAGGCTCAAACATACCTCCGTGCTTATTAGGCACCCACTTTTTGCACTGGCTCAAATTTTCCATCATCACTGTATTTCCATTTAAAAGTTTGCTCATAGCAGACCCTGCTCTGCACAATGATATTATGGCATCAATGAGCAGTCCAAAGGAGTTGTAGCCTTTTTGTCGACTGTGTACTGGGATTAAGAATTTGCATGGGATTTTACTCATACATTTACTGAGGAGACTGTTCCTGGGATTGGCTACTTATCTGTGCACAAAGTGCGCTCAGCAAGCCTAAATACAGAGGTGAAGGAATAATTGTTTGGCAAATGTTTTACACGCAACCAAAGTACCCTCCGCCAAGTTTCATCTGATGCATGATTGTGAAATTCATCAGTAACCAGAGTCTGCCTGAAAACAAGCATGACTTCTTCCACACTTCCAGGATATTAATATAAGTTTCAATCCAAGGAGTTCCCCAGATTCAGAGGGAATCAGGATCCCAACCTCTCCACCTGATATCTAGGAATTTTAGTTAGGCAGCATGAACTGTCGTGAAAAACAGGTTAGATCCCAACAATGCTGCCTCAGAGGTTTTCAGTGTGGTTCTGAAACGACATGGAACAAAAGAGACTCACAAGGTATTGGTCTTGGAATTGTCGTAGCAACAGCAAAATGCAGTAGCAGAAACAGCAACGGTGAGGCCAGCAATCCTGCCCCTTCTGGCAGCAGGAGGTCTCTGCTGGGATCAGAACCCAAAATCTTGGTCGGAACTAAACAACCCCTGTTTCCTGCTGAAAACAGTCTAGCATCTCCCGAAGTTTCCTCAGAATCTCTACAAGCCAATATGATATCTCCTCGTACTCATTTGAATTCTCTTCAAAATCAGACGAGTTCTCTTACTGCCCAACTGAAATTGCCCCATTTTAAATCATCCCACACCTGTTTGAATTCTTTAAATGCCCAGTCGAGATTTCCCCATGAGCAAAGCAAGCAAATCCGAATTGGAATGGAGCATTCAGAAAGCTACACTAGTGTCACAGTTCATGGTCCAAAATCAAGCACAAAACACATATATACTCATTTCAGTATAGAGAGTGAAACTCTGCAATTCCCAGTTCGGGAACAACATGAAAAAGGAACCCCGTATGTTGCACTGACGCATCAGAGCTATGTGAATGTCCCAATGTTTCATAGTGCCGATTTTCTCAGTGCTTGCTATTTCTGCAAACAGCAGTTGAACCATGGAAAGGACATTTACATGTACAGGTCTGTCATAATGATTATACCATGATTTTCTGTTTGAGATTTTGGTTTTAAGCTTCGCCATTGAAATTTATTCTTCATAACTATCCCTTAGAAGTCTATGCCTAGGAATATCTTCTAATATTGAGCTCTTGTATCCAAAATGAGGTATATAATAAGTCAATAACCCTTTATTATGAGAGAACTTATTTGTTTGATGTAAGTTGTGCATTTCCTCAAGTGTTGTGACTGTAAATATGTAGATCTTGGGTTTGAACTTTTTCAGAATATCTGCTTTGGAAGTAAAGTCTCATACTCTGCTTGCTGATATCACAGTGGTGACAAAGCATTCTGCAGCGTGGAATGTCGTTATCAACAAATTTTGTTGGACGAAGGGAAAGAAACAATTACTCCTTCTCCCCCATCTTCATCAAATGCTTCATCTCATTATGGCGTATTTTTTTCAACCAGTACAGCTACTGCTGCATAGAAGATGCATGAAGAAAACTGCCAATCATCTTTACTGCAGGAAAGAAGGGGCTCCTGTGTGCAGTCACCTGAAAAAACTTCAGCAAAGGACATAGCCAAATATATACCTAGTTGGAAAGACATCCACATCTATTCTTAGTTGTATATAATTTATGCTTTGCATATCTTATGCTAGGAAAGGGATGGCACTGTGATGTTTCTGAGACATATTGTCTTGGGGTGAGCTCCGTGTTGTGCATATTTCAATCGGTTTATAAGTTCAATCCCCCTGTAAATATTCACAGGGCATCTACAGGGATGTCGCAATAACTTTCCAACTCCTACAAGTCTATTAATAACAAGCTATCACTGAAATGGTAAAATAATATAAAAAGCCAAATGAGCCTAATCAAGCTTCATTCAAGGCATATGTTCTGCTTACTTGTGACCTCTGAATGCTGATGATCACAGAAAGGCACATTCCTTTTTCTTCATTATATTGCCTGAGGATAGGGATGAAAATTAACTATGAATATTGAGATTGCTCGTGTGTTTCCACGGAGGTTGATTAGAATTTTGGCACAGGAAGTTGAGAACTAGAGCTTGTTAAGGAGGGTTCTCTAATTTTTTATTGACGATGAATACTACATTGCAGAGTGATATGCAATGCTTCTCAAGATGTCGGCTTCTTTCTGTGACGTCCTATCTGTTTAATGGGGATTCTTGCTTTTTCAATTTCTTGTTTTTGTTGTTTCTGGACATGGCAATAGTCATATTTGCAAATGCTTGGTGTTTCTTGTTGATTCTTGCACACAAACTGGATGATGAGAGGCTTCTAGGTATTGGATATGTGATTTTCAATGCTAACCATAATTGGGAAAACCTTTCCTATTTTATGCTAATACTGCACAGGAGATGTTTTTAAAGATTTCTCTCATTTTACATAGCAAGTGAAAAAAATATTCTTCTGAGAGTATTCTATGAGATTGAGATGGTATTATGTTGGATTGAGATGGCATGTTGGATAAAACCATTTTTGAAAAAATAAACACTGGCAAAAAAATCTGTTATAATTTGTGATCTGGAATACAACTTGGGAAAACAAAATATTAAAAAACCGCAATCATGTTAAAAATTAAAAAATATAGTAAACAAATTGGTTTTTTCAAGTTTTTTTAACATATAAACCACCACAAACAACATTAGCGAACAAAATAACACATTAAAAAATCAATATATATGATATGCATTAGTGAACAAATTAACACATTTAAATATCAATATATATATATGATCTGGTGGATGTCGTAAAAAAATGATAACATGTTGTTACTAAACCGGATAGCTGGTTATTATGACTTAATTCCCTCTCTCTTTTTTATAAGAAAGGATTTTCTTACCTATATCAAGAAAAATTAAAAATGTAGGAAAAGAATGTTAAAAGTAGGTTAAGTAAGTAGTATTCATTGAATGCGGAATCATAATTCAAAAATATGATTAATTTTTTTTTTCTTTTAATAAAATTTACATCTGGAAGATATCATCATTTTGTTAGTAAACTTTTCTATCATCATTTTTCTAGTATACTTTTCATTTCTATCATCATTTTGCTAGTGCACTTTTCATTTAGATGTCCACTTTTTACTTCAATATGCTGGAATAATTTTTACCATGTGAGATAGACTACAACTAAAATGAGCTAACAATGTAGTATTTTCAAAATAATGGTTGAGTTGTGAATCACCACAATTATTTTAATCTTATTCTCTTTCACAAAGAGAAGTCATTTAATACATCACTAGAGCTTCGACTTCATAATTAGTTGTTGTTATTCTTGCTATTATTTTTACTTTGGGATATGGGACTATCCCTTTCCATCTCCCCCCAACTCCACCACCCCCTACAAACTCAATCATAGATTGGAAGGAAGTGTGAATGATCACCCAAGTATTTTTAGCCCCCAATATGCCTTAAGTTAACAGTGAGCATTCATGCAACTTGAGAATAACAATGTGTGTGAAATCATGCATTGAGTATTGAGCAAGCAGTGATTAACATGCATATAAAATGACCTTAATGGAGAGAGTTAACTAGGACAAATCATTTCCCATAAATGATAGAAATGTCTTCGCAAAAATTCTAACTAATGTGTCACTATTTAAATGTGAGTAAGTAAAAAATCTAACTAATGTCTCCGTGCCTAAATGTGTATAATGTGTATAGGTTAATTTTGTTGTGAAAGTGAATGTGGCTTTATGTTTTTTCTTGCATTGTATAAATTGAATAGAGTACTAGGAAGAACATGCTAACTCTAGGATTAACACCATCAAGATTCAACCCTTCCCCCAACCTTCAATTTGATTGCATAGTGACTCAAAACATTAATGTGTTGAGGGAGTTATTAAGTCCTTTTATATTATCTTTTTTTTGTATGTAATCTGTAAAAATGTATTTGGAATCAATTTTTTTTCAAATTAAATCTATTTGCATAGTAAGATATGTTATGCTCAAAATTATTATGAAAATATATTGAAATAGAGCAAAGGTCTATTTGCATTATTCATAAGTATTATGGAATGTGGTCTTTGTCCTTGATAATAGAGAAATAATACAAATTACAACCCATAAATTCAAATATGTATTAATTTGCTTTCTTTTTTTTTCTCTTACATGTGTAAAGATAACATTAGTAACATCAGAGCTTCAATCCCTTAATATAGTGCCTCTTTTGTGCAATGTAAATAAATCATAGGAATAAAATCAGTAACTAATCGAAGAAAAAAATGATTCAATCCCTTAATATAGTGCCTCTTTTGTGCAATGTAAATAAATCATAGGAAAACTTTGGAGAGTGAAAGGGTGCTTGAACCTATGGATCTCAACTTCGTTTATGCTTGGTTAGTTACCAGCCTAGATCCATCTAACTCTGGATCTATCATGCGCCGAGAGGGATCAAATCTCTCGAGGTGCAAACCTATTTTTTTAGTGCAAAACTTGATGAAAGGTTTGCACCTCGAGAGATTTGATCCCTCTCGGTGCATGATAGATCCAGAGTTAGATGGATCTAGGCTGGTTCCAGTCGAAGGAATCAACGTCACATTTTTCAGATTATTAAAATTTTTGTATATTTTTGAGATGTAAGATGGATCTAGGCTGGTTTCAGTAGTGTGTTGCCAAGGAAAATCTAGCAAAGATCTAATTAATTTTATCAGTAATATGTAAATATATCAAATATTAATATAATCATTTTAAATAATCTATCAAAGATCTGATTAATTTTATCAGTAATATGTAAATATATCAAATACTAATATAATCATTTTAAATATGCTAAATATTTCTGAGATTAACTTGGTCATTTTAATTTTAAATTTTCTTAGTTAGTCACTAAGTGATATATATTAGTATTATTGTTAATAATACATATAATGATGAAAAAAAATGATGAAATATTTTTTAAATGTAAAAGTGACAAATAATGGTGTTGGTGACAGAAATGACAGAAATGTGAATAATAAGAACGTACTCATGTTACAATAAATCTCAAACTATTTATTCTTATTTCCTCCCTTGTTAGTTTTGTTATCTTTTCATATCGATTATAGAAAATAAAACTTTAAATTCAGAACTACTTATATCTTTAGCCTGATTTGTCATAGTAAACATGATACTATTCCTGCTTCCAATATTAATAGCGAATTACTATGAACACAAAACAGAATCTACATTGTTGGACAACTTTTGAAGCTATACCAAAATAAATGCATATTGTTAATCCAATCACTTTAAAATTAATGTACCGTCATATATCCAATTACATCAAATCGTAAATCAACATATACATGGAAATCAATGCATTTAATGCAAGAAGTCAAATAAGATTAGAAAATAACTTCTACATTGAAATCAATGCACCTAATGCAAGCAATCAAATAAGATTAGAAACCAACATCTACACTTAAATCAATGCATTTACTCAAAGCAATCAAATAGGATTAGAAATCGCCATTTACATTAAATCAATGAATTTAGTGCAAACAATCAAATAGGACTAGAAATAATCTACATTGAAATCAATGCATCTAGTGCAAGCAATCAAATATAATTATAAATCGATGTCTAAATTGAAATCAACACATCCAGTGTAAGCAATCAAATAGTATTAGAAATCACCACCTACACTGAAATCAATGCATCTAGTGCAAGTAACTTCATATCATTAGAAATAAATATCTACACTAAAATCGATGCATCTAGTGCAAATAATCAAAACAGGGATTATAAATCACCATCTCCACTTAAATCAATCCATCTAAGGCAAGAAATATTCTTCCCTCTCTCCACCCTCCATTCATACTCATATCCCCATCCATCTTTTTTTTTGTCTCTATCTCACCCCTCTAAACACACACGCTCTCCCACTCCATATATCTCATTCTCTTTTTCAATCACCCTCTCTCCCCATCTCTCTCTTCCCCTTCTCTCCCTCTCCCTCGCTAATATCTCTCTTTCCTCCTTTTGTCCTCTCTCTCTCTCTCTCTCTCTCAATCTTCCTTATCACTCAATCTCTCTCTCTCTAGGAACCAACATCTACACCGAAATCAATGCATTTACTCAAATAAATAAAATAGGATTAGAAATCGCCATCTACACTGAAATCAATGCATTTAGTGCAAAACATCTCAACAGGGGATTAGAAATCATCTACATTGAAATTAAGTCATCTAGTGCAAGTAATCAAATATAATTATAAAATCGACATCTATAATTAAATCAATACATTCAAGTGTTGCAGGCAATCAAATAGTATTATGAATCATCACCTACACCGAAATCAATGCATCTAGTGAAAGTAATCATATATCATTAGAAATAAATATCTACACTAAAATCGATGCATCTAGTGCAAATAATCAAATAGGATTATAAATCACCATCTCCACTTAAATCAATCCATCTAGTGTAAGAAATATTCTTCCCTCTCTCCACCCTCCATCCATATCTATATCCCCATCCATCTCTTTTTTTTTTGTCTCTATCTCACCCCCCTAAACACACATGCTCTCACTCATATAATAATCTCTTTCTTTATTCACCTCTCCCCATCTCTCTCTTCTTCCCTCTCTTCACCTTTCATCTATATCTCTATCTTCCCCTTCTCTCCCTCTCCCCCATTAATATCTCTCTTTCCTCCTTTTGTCCTCTCTCCCTCTCTCTCCATCTTCCTTATCACTCCCTCTCTCTCTCTCTATAAATCAACATCTACACTGAAATCAATGCATTTACTCAAATAAATCCAATAGGATTAGAAATCGCCATCTAGTACACTGAAATCAATGCATTTAGTGCAAACAATCAAATAGGATTAGAAATCATCTACGTTGAAACCAATTCATCTAGTGCAAGTAATCAAATATAATTATAAATCGACATCTAAATTGAAATCAACAAATTCAGTGCAAGCAATCAAATTGTATTAGAAATCACCACCTACACTGAAATCAATGCATCTAGTGCAAGTAATTAAATATCATTAGAAATAAATATCTACACTAAAATCGATGCATCTAGTGCAAATAATCAAATAGGATTAGAAATCACCATCTCCACTTATATCAATCCATCTAGCACGAGAAATATTCCTCGCTCTCTCCACCCTCCATCCATATCTATATCCCCCCCCATCTATTCTTTTTTGTCTCTCTATCTCACCCCCCTAAACACACACGCTCTCGTACTCCATATATATCAATCTCTTTTTCAATCACCCCCTCTCCCCATCTCTCTCTTCTTCCCTCTCTTCACCTTCCATCTATATCTCTATCTTCCCCTTCTCTCCCTCTCCCCCATTAATATCTCTCTTTCCTCCTTTTGTCCTCTCTCCCTCTCTCTCCATCTTCCTTATCTCTCTCTCTCTCTCTCTCTAGAAATCAACATCTACACTGAAATCAATGCATTTACTCAAATAAATCAAATAGGATTAGAAATCGCCATCTACACTTAAATCAATGTGTTTAGTGCAAACAATCAAATAGGATTAGAAATCATCTACATTGAAACCAATTCATCTAGTGCAGGTAATCAAATATAATTATAAATCGACATCTAAATTGAAATCTACAAATTTAGTGCAAGCAATCAAATTGTATTAGAAATCACCACCTACACTGAAATCAATGCATCTAGTGCAAGTAATCAAATATCATTAGAAATAAATATCTACACTAAAATCGATGCATATAGTGCAAATAATCAAATAGGATTATAAATCACTATATCCACTTATATCAATCCATCTAGTGTGAGAAATATTCTTCCCTCTCTCCACCCTCCATCCATATCTATATCCCCCTCCATCTCTTCTTTTTTGTCTCTCTATCTCACCCCCACACTCTCGCAATCCATATATATCAATCTCTTTGTCAATCCCCTCCTCTCTCTATCTTTCTTATCACTCACTCACTCACTCACTCTCTCCACCTTTATCTCTCTATTTCTTTCTTCTTACCTCTCTCCTTCTCACTTCTTCTCTCCCCCCTTCTTTCCATACATCTTACTTTGTCTCTTTATCTCACCCTTAAACACACTCTCTCTCCATCTCTCCCTTATCACTCTCCTTTCTATTTCTTCTTAGTTATGTAAACTAATGAACATAAATATTTGTAAATATAAAGCAGATTATGGAGTAAATATGAAAAGAGGTTTTATTTACTTACCATACCTCTAGTTTATTTATATTTTTATTTATTTAAATAAAAGAATTCTTTTACTATGGTATTTACCATAGTTTGTTATAATAGATTATTTAATCCTATTTGATATATTGTTATTTATATTACCTATCTTCTTTATGTCTTTTTTATATTTATTTATTAATTATATACCTCTTTATCTATATTTTATATTTATTATTTATTTACTGTACTTGTTTATACCTTTTTTATATTTATTTATTTACCCATGGTATTTGAAATACTTAGATGTATCAGTAATATTAAATTTGTCCCATGGTATTCGCCTCTTATGAAATACACTTAAATAAACTTCTTTTAAAGTTTTTGTTTAAAAGGTTTATGGAATAAATATAAAAATAATTTTTATTTATTTACCATACATCTAGTTTATATATATTTTTATTTATTTACCATAGCTCTTGAGTAAGTATAAATTCATTTTACAAATATTTAATTAAAAGAAATATTAAAATATTTTGGATTTTGATTGTTTGTGTTGAATTGACTATTTTCCTTTGATTTAGGAAATGGTATTGACTTTAGTAAGGAGTAAAGATATTTAAAATTTTACTTAATTTGGAAATTCAATGTGGTAATTTTTTTTGTTAAAGGTAAATTTATGATCCATTCAAATTCACGTATATAATTTACTATCCATTCAAATTATATAAATAATACATAATTGTATTAGAAATTGATATATGTTCTAGCACAATGCGATTTTTATTTTTTATTTTTTATTTTTTAATTTAAAACTTAAGCCGACGTTTTGTATGAGGACGTGACCCACCTGACATCGGGATCATATTGGGCTGTAGATGCGCCTCTCGGCGCAATAATGCACGATATGAATAATTTAGGGAAAAACTAAAGAATGAGAAGGTATGAATGACTACTTCACCCACTTGTAAACTTTTGTCCTTGTTACATGCAAATTTCATTTTTTATGCTATGCAATGTATCAATATTTCTACTTGTACTTTGAAACTCAAAGGGTAGGATGTGAAAATATTGTAAAAGGGAGATCAACAAACAAAAAAATTGGTTTGTTCTTACTTTAATCTATGAAGAATAAAAAAATCCATAACATAAAATTTCAAACGATGAAAGATATAAACATAATTTTGAACAATAAAAAATATAATCATATTTCTTTTCAATTTTTCAAATTTTTTAATTACTCAAGTGTTGGATTAAGGAATAAATATCAAAATAAACTATGTATTTTTTAATTTCAGTTGAAAATAAAATAAATAAAAGAAGGAAAAAATGAATGTCTAACGAATGAATATAAAAAATGAAAACCAAAGGAATGAACATAATTAATTTTTAAAAATAAGTTCCATACAACACATTTTATGACGTAATAAGACTTCTTCAACCCCCCTTTGAACCAAAATAATCTAGAACATGTCCCAAATATTTTAGGGACCAAACAACATGAAGCCATTGTGTTATCTCAAAATCAAACCCTGATAAGCTGCTAGTCAAGGAGACCTTAAGTAACTATTTCAAACCAAACTTTTAGTTGAGACTTAGCCTCCTCAACCTGAGAGGGCTCTCTCAATAGGTTAATGATTTGCAATTAAAGATAAGATGGCTAAATCTGTTGAGAATGCAGCAAGATGATGGAGCTTAGTGAAATGAAGTCGCCTTCACTAAGTGGGCCCGCAGGCAAATTCTGGCGCAAAGTCTATTTTTAGACTATGTCTATTTTTAGACATACGGAGCATAATCTGGGAATTCTACTTGGAGATTCTTGAAGTATGCGACATGTCGGTAAAAATAGATGAGACCCTTATTTTTAGGACCCGGGCTATTTTTAGACTGATCTCCTAAAAATATGGAAGTCAAATATTATTTGCCCTTAATAATATTTTGACTATAAACAGCAGTTTACTCTCTTGGCGCACTTCAGTTTGAGTCATGGAGGTGGCTCATGCAACTGACACAAGGAATCACGTGGTTCCTAGGGTTTGATGGCATCTGGCATGGTTGGCTTCAGTTAGACTTCAGTGGCAGAAGTTTTGGAGGAGTTAACGGGACAGATAGTGGAGTTGTGTTCTGTTTGTTTTAGTTGAACTAGTTGGGATTAGTTAACTAACTAATCAACTAGATATGAGTGGAGGAATTAAATAATATTTAATTCACTAAATATTAACTCATTAGTCAACTCAAGAACACTTCAGTTCACTACAGTGCATGATCAGTTCAGTGGAGACCAGTGGAAGAGGTAGATGAAAGGGTGAGTAAAGCTATCACGTGGTAGATTTAGATTGGTTTTGTATGAGATTTGCAGTTTATTATCAAGGAATTTTTTATTCAGCGAGAATTGTTAATCAAGGGAAGGGGATTCGAACCTTGAACCTCTTCATATACAGGCCATGATTGCGCAATAGAGGCAAGGCAGTTAGTGGTGTGTTTTGAACCCCAGACTTGTTCAAAACCAAGCTAGATTGTGAGTAACTTCATGAGAGAGTACTGAGTACTTGTGAGGAGTATTGTACTTGTTTGGTTACTTGATTTCTCCATTATAATATACACAATAGCTGCGGGGTTTTCAGCTATAGGCTTTCCTCATACATACTGAGTTAATGTGTGATTGAATTGATGTGAGATTGCTTCTGTTATTTCCGCATGTGACAATTAATTGTAGAAGAAGGTTATGTGTTATGTAACAATTTGATATAAGACCGTGTTAACCTTCAAAGAATAATATTTGTCCAAATAATTTTCACATGGCATCGAGTCAAAAGGAAGAATATATTTTCACAGACGAGAGAGAGATTGATTGTCGAGATCTATTACGGTGATTGCAAACTTATTTCCTCGGACAGAGTCTGCATGCGGGCCAGGTAGCCTCCGGAATATTCATCCTTCTTTGTAAGGTGAAAGATCTGGTGAATGCCCTTTGCAGTCAATCTCTGATTTGGAAGTAATTTGTTTTCAAGTATAGATCGGAAGCGATAGAGCTTGGAGTTTGGAATTCGAATTTTGCAGAAGGTTGTTCTTCTTGGTGCCGGTGTTGAAAGATGTCTTCTTTCAATGGTTTGCGACTCGAATATGCTCTTGAAGGCAGTTCGAACTATGTTGCATGGAAAGATCGAATGGAAGTAGTGTTAGAAGATAATGGTCTGAAGGAGTTCGTGGATGCGGATGTCCCAAAGCCCACTGATGCAGCTTTGGTCGATGCATGGCAAAAGAAGATCGCGAAATGTCGCAGGATCCTGTTGGAGGGCGTCAAGGATCATATTGTATCCAGCCTTCATGGTAAGGCTACTCCATATTTAATGTGGAAAGCTTTGACGGATCTATTCCAGAGTAAGAGTGACCAAAGGAAGCTGGCGCTCAAAGATAAGCTCAGGAACATCAAGATGGAGAAGGGCGACAGCATCGCTAAATACCTCACGAAGTTCACCTGCCGGGCAGAGCGGAACCGGGAAGTGGGAAAGCACGTCGATGAGATATGGTCGACCGGGCTCTCCTTGGTCTTCCGAAGGCTTGGCACTCATATCAAGATAGTGTCAATGGTCGGGAGAAGCTGCCGGGATGGGAGCGCCTTTGGGCGGATCTCATGCAGGAGGAGATAAGGAGGACTACTCGAGATGGATCTTCATCAAAGGGAGCCGATGAAGAAAACTGCGCTTTGGTGTCCAAAGCTAAGAAAGGGAAGGGTAAGAAAACCTCTCATTCTGGAGCTAAGGGCAAGAAGCAGGATATGGCGAAAGTGAAATGTTTTCACTGCCATGATCACGGACATTATGCTACCAATCGTCCAAAGAAGAAGAAGAACAAGCAAGCGGGAAGATCTGCAGATGGAGAAGCTTTGGCTTCACAGTTCGAGCTTGACTTTTCACTGATTGCATGCTTGGTTTCGAGTGTGATGGGATCGGTGTGGTTCTTGGACAGCGGTGCGTCATTTCATATGACGGGAGATCGGGAGTTGTTCTCAGATCTGGAGGACAAAGATTTGGGTATGCACATCGAGATGGGCGATGACGGTAGATACAGTGCAACTGGTATCGGTACCGTATCCTTTCAGAGGGAGTCTGGTAAACCCTTTGTCTTAAAGGATGTCATGCATGTACCTGGATTGAAGAAGAACCTGATTTCAGTAGCGATGTTGGAGGATAAGGGTTATGATGTGGTCTTCAGCGAAGGAAAAGCTTTCCTGCGCAGTAAGACTACTGGAGAGACCCGGAAGATAGGGGTTCGAACTCAGAACCTTTATCAGTTGCAGGTAGATGACTGCGCGCGCAGCTATGGCATGCAAGGCCGGAGATGTGGTGAGCCGGGATGATGAGGGCGAACTATGGCACAGGAGATTGGGCCATCTTCACCATGGAGCTTTGAAGATTCTGCAGCAGATTTCTACTGGACTTCCTAAGGGCACCCTTGCGCAATCAGATCAGTGCAAGGGGTGTACTTTAGGGAAGTATGTGAAAGCCACCTTTCACGAGAAGGATAGTCGCGCCACGACGATCCTTGAGAGAGTTCACACAGACGTGTGTGGTCCTTTCGCAGTTGCTTCGACAGCAAAGCACAGGTATTATGTGATCTTTGTTGATGATTTCTCTCGAAAGTGCTGGATCTTCTTCATGCAGAAGAAGAGCGATACATTCGCGAAGTTCTGTGAGTTTAAAGCACCGGTCGAGAAGGAGTCGGGGAAGAAGGTGATTGCTCTAAGGAGTGATAACGGTGGTGAATTCATCTCGGCTGAATTCAAGGAGTTCTGCAGCGCAGATGGGATTCGGAGAGAGCTCATCGCACCCCATAACCCACAGCAGAACGGGGTGGCTGAGCGGAAGAACAGAACGATCGTGGGTGCTGCACGGGCGATGTTGCATGATCAGTGCCTACCCCTTCACTTGTGGGCTGAGGCATGCAATACAACAGTGTATGTGCAGAACCGTTGTCCTCACAAGGTTCTTGGCATGAGTACACCGGAGGAGGCTTATTCTGGCAAGAGGCCCGATATTTCCCATTTGCGGATTTTTGGTTCTCCTGTCTACATGCATGTGACGAAGGATGCGAGAAGGAAGCTGGATCCAACTGCTGAGGTTGGAATATTTGTGGGGTACACCGATACACCTCACAACTGTCAGGTGTATTTGTCAGACAGTCACAAGACTGTTGTGCGACGGGATATAAAATTTCAGGAGGAGAAAGCCATGCAGTGTTCGCTTGAGAGGGAGCTACACTTGCATGCAGATGAGGAGCTGTTAGTTCCTAAGGAGGAGCCTCCGGATGTGGATCAGCCACAAGAGGAGGTTCAGGAGGTGGAAGAAACCACCCAGGCAGCGCCAACCATCAGAGGGCGCATGCGCACTACAGAAGCTGAGCGACTGGCTCGGGATGCAGAGAAGGTTGTAGGACCACCCACAGCACAGCGCAGACAGAGACAGTCACCGGATCGGTACACTGGATACATGGCTCTTATGAGTCAATGTGTTGTGACAGAGCCATCCTCTTTTGAGGAAGCCGTGGAGGAACCCGCATGGGTTGATGCCATGATCGAAGAATATGATTCGATCATCAGGAACAGTGCATGGGAGATTGTCCTAAGACCGGTGGGAAAATCAGTGGTGGGTTCGCGATGGATCTACAAAGTGAAGCAGGCGGCTGACGGGAGTGTGGAGAAGTACAAGGCGAGATTTGTCGCCCGTGGCTTCTCACAGATCGAGGGGATCGATTATGAGGAGACTTTTGCACCTGTCGTAAGGTACTCTTCCATACGGACGATCCTTGCTCTCTCAGCGCAGATGGGGTGGCACATTCATCAGATGGATGTGAAGACTGCGTTCCTCAATGGAGTTATTGAGGAGGAGGTGTACATAGAGCAGCCTGAAGGTTTTGAGATCTTCAGCAATGAGTCGCATGTGTGCCGACTCAAGAGAGCACTGTACGGGCTGAAGCAAGCACCTCGTGCTTGGTACACTCGGATAGACAGCTACTTCACCGGGCTTGGATTCTCCAAGAGTGAGGCGGATCCAAACCTGTACCAGAGTGTGGTGGAGGGGAAGCTGTTGATCATCGTACTGTATGTAGATGATCTGATTTTGACTGGCGACGAGCAGTTGATACTTTCATGCAAGGAGGATCTTGCACGAGAGTTTGAGATGAAGGACCTGGGCATCCTTCATTATTTCCTGGGATTTGAGATTTGGCAGCGCAGTGGAGGACTGTTTGTTTCTCAGGGCAAGTATGCCCGGGAGATTCTAGAGAGGTTCAACATGCAGGGCTGCAAGCCTGTTGATACCCCTCTTCCTGGAGGATGGAGGAAGGGAGATGCTACTTCGGAGGAGGTGGTGGATGCCACTGTCTATCGACAGTTGGTGGGGTCGTTGATGTATCTGGTCAATACTCGACCCGATATATGCTATGCAGTTAACCAGCTTTCGCAAGCTATGGTTAAGCCTACCAAGCTCTTTTGGAAGGCGGGCAAGCATGTATTGCGCTATATCATAGGCACATCGGGATATGGTCTATGGTACAGACAGGAGGATGGAGCGAAGCTTTCTGGCTTCACTGATGCAGATTGGGCAGGGAGTCCAACGGACCGGAAGAGCACTTCGGGAGGAGTTTTCAGCATTGGGTCGACAGCAGTTTCCTGGTACAGCAGGAAGCAGAGATCCGTGGCACTCAGTTCAGCAGAGGCCGAGTACATGGCAGCAAGCTTGGCCGCATGTGAGGCTATTTGGATGAGGAAGATCCTCGCAGGTTTGTTCAGGTTGCATTTGGAGCCTACAGTGATCTACTGTGATAACCAGAGCTGCATCAAGCTCTCGGCTAATCCAGTTTTCCATGATAGGTCCAAACATATCGACATCAGGTACCATCACATCAGAGATTGTGTTCAGCGGAGGATCATGATGCTTTCATATGTTCCCACGGAGGATCAGAATGCCGACATCCTGACGAAGGCGCTCACCAGGAGCAAGTTCGAATTCCACAGAGGCAGGATAGGGATTGCAGATAATCCATATCTTGCTGAGAGGGAGTGTTGAGAATGCAGCAAGATGATGGAGCTTAGTGAAATGAAGTCGCTTTCACTAAGTGGGCCCGCAGGCAAATTCTGGCGCAAAGTCTATTTTTAGACTATGTCTATTTTTAGACATACGGAGCATAATTTGGGAATTCTAACTTGGAGATTCTTGGAGTATGCGACATGTCGGTAAAAATAGATGAGACCCTAATTTTTAGGACCCAGGCTATTTTTAGACTGATCTCCTAAAAATATGGAAGTCAAATATTATTTACCCCTAATAATATTTTGACTATAAACAGCAGTTTACTCTCTTGGCGCACTTCAGTTTGAGTCATGGAGGTGGCTCATGCAACTGACACAAGGAATCACGTGGTTCCTAGGGTTTGATGGCATCTTGCATGGTTGGCTTCAGTTAGACTTCAGTGGCAGGAGTTTTGGAGGAGTTAACGGGACATATAGTGGAGTTGTGTTCTGTTTGTTTTAGTTGAACTAGTTGGGATTAGTTAACTAACTAATCAACTAGATATGAGTGGAGTAAATTAAATAATATTTAATTTACCAAATATTAACTCATTAGTCAACTCAAGAACACTTCAGTTCACTACAGTGCATGATCAGTTCAGTGGAGACCAGTGGAAGAGGTAGATGAAAGGGTGAGCAAAGCTATCAGTTGGTAGATTTGTTTTGCATGAGATTTGCATTACACTTGGAGGAATTTTCCATGACAATCACGCAATCAAGGGAAGGGGATTCGAACCTTGAACCTCTTCATATACATGCCATGATTGCGCAATAGAGGAAAGGCAATTGGCGGGGAGTTTTGAACCTCAGACTTGTTCAAAACTGAGTCAGATTGTGAGTAACTTCATGAGAGAGTACCGAGTACTTGTGAGGAGTATTGTACTTGTTTGGTTACTTGATTTCTCCATTATAATATACACAATAGCTGCGGGGTTTTCAGCTATAGGCTTTCCCCATACATACTGAGTTAATGTGTGATTGAATTGATGTGAGATTGCTTCTGTTATTTCCGCATGTGACAATTAATTGTAGAAGAAGGTTATGTGTTATGTATGCAATACGAAATTGATATATGACCAGGTTAATCTTCAGTGAATAAGTGATTTATTCAGCTAATTTCTACAAAATCTGTGAATAAAATGAATAATTGGTTGTACTACTAATTAACAAACATCTATTGGGTAAATGGAGTCAAATGTGCTTTCACAAAACATAAAGATTCAGTTTCATATGGAAGTCAGGGCATTTCAGGGTTTAAATGCATCAATAGAATAGTAGGACAGAGAATAAACACATTTCATGAACATATTGTTGAGATTCAACAAGATGATGAGCTTAGTGAAAAGAGTCGCCTTCACTAAGTGGGCCCGCAGGCTATTTTTGGCGCAAAGTCTATTTTTAGACTATGTCTATTTTTAGACATGTCAATCATATTCTATGAGTTGCAGGATGCTATTTGTGGATGGTTGGTCAAGTTGGAAAAATAGATGGACTTTTATTTTTAGACATATTGGGTGGAATCTATATTTAGATTGCCAGTCTAAAAATAGATATGTCGAATATTATTAGCTCTTAATAATATTTGGACTCTAAACATTATCTTATTCTCTTGGAGCACTTCAGTTAAGTGCACAAATATGGCACAGGAGCTGACAGAAGGAATTACGCTATTCCTGAGGGTTAAGTGGAGCTATTGCATGGAGAATTCAGTTAGAACTCATGTGACAGAGTTTGGTGGAGTTATTGAGGTAGTTGGTGGAGTTGTGTTCAGTTTAACTCAGTTAGACACAGTTGAGCTAGTTGTATCTAATCAAACTTATTGATACACTAGTGAGAGTGGTGTGAATTAATTATTAATTAATTCACTAAATAATAACTCATTAATCAACTGAAGAATACATCAGTTAACTACAGTGCATGGACAGTTTCAGTGGAGACCAGTGGAGAGGTAGGTGAAAGAGCAAGTGTGACTATCAGTTGTGACTATAGTGATGCATTGATTGCATCCAACACTCAGTAGAGATGCTAATGAGGATTGCGCAGTCAATCTTGGAGAAATTCAAGTTCATTCAGAGCCATTCTTCAGCAAGGATTTCGCAGTAGAGGCAGGCTAGCAGGTGGCAAATATCGGTGCATGGATTTGCAAGATCGGGCCTGATTAGTGTGTAGCGATTGTATTGTATTGACAGCTTGATATGATCAGCTTTGTATGAGGATTTTTGTATGATATCTATGACATATATTACATACAGATAGTTGGGGTTTTCAGCTTCAGGCTTTCCCATTAAACAGTTGTGTTAATGTGTGTGAATTTTTATGGTTTCATGTGTGCATTGCAATTGATTTAATTTCCGCATGTGATGATCAATGATGGAATAGATTTTGTATTTTGCATGAAGTTAAAATAGTGTGTGATTAGGAGAATCTTGGATATATAACATATTAGTTATATAATTTCTACATGGTATCAGAGGGATATTGATCAGATCAGATTGCAATTATTTAAACATTTGAGTTTTGTGCTGGTGGAATTAGAATTTGCTGCAGTGTTTTCTTGGTGTCGAAGTTGAGCATTCATTGAAATGTCTTTCAACGGATTGCGATTGGAGTATGCCCTTGAGGGTAGCTTGAATTATATTGCATGTAAGGACAGGATGGAGGCAGTGCTGGATGATAATGGGTTGAAGGAGTTCATTGATGTTGATATTCTGAAACCTGCTTCTATCGATGCAGCCGCACTTGACGCTTGGCAAAAGAAGACAGCAAAGTGTCAAAGAATTCTATTGGAAGGTGTGAAGGATCACATTTTGTCCAACCTTCACGGTAAATCTTCTCCATTCTTGATGTGGAAAGCTTTGACAGACTTGTTTTAAAGCATAAGCAACCAGAGGAAGTTGACGCTTAAAGACAAACTCAGGAAAATAAAAATGGAGAAAGGCGACAATATACCCAAGTACCTCACGAAGTTTTTCCAGTGCAGGGATGAGCTGGGAAGTGTGGGGGTTACTGTAGATGAAGAGAAATTGGTGAGATTGGCTCTCCTTGGGCTTTCGAAGAGTTGGCATAGCTATGAGGACTCTGTCAATGGTCGAGAGAAACTGCCAGGATGGGAGCAACTTTGGTCGGATCTTGTGCAGGAGAAGATAAGGCGGGGTACCAGGGATGGATCTTCATCGAAGAATGAAGATGAAGAAAATTACGCTTTGGCTGCCAAAGCAAGGAAAGGGAAGGGAAATAAAATCCTTCTCAATACAGTGTGAAAAGCAAGAAGCAGGACTTGTCCAAGGTGAAGTGCTTTCACTGTCAACAACACGAACATTATGCCACTAACTGTCCACAAAAGAAGAAAAGTAAGCAGGCTGTTGGATCTGCAACTGGAGAGGCCTTAGCCTCGCATTTTGAGCTGGATTATTCGCTGATCGCATGCTTGGTCTCAAGTGTGATGGAATCAGTGTGGTTTCTTGACAGTGGTGCGTCTTTCCATATGACCGAAGACAAAGATTTGTTTACTGATCTGGATGAGAAGGATCTTGGAGTGCACATCGAGATGGGCGATGATGGTAGATACAATGCAACTGGTATCGGGACCATTTCCTTTGAGAGGGAGTCTGGAAAACCTTTCATCTTGAAGAATGTCATGCATGTTCCAAGATTGAAGAAGAATCTGATCTTTGTGGCGATGTTGGAAGACAAGGGCTATGATGTTGTTTTTAGCGAGGGAAAGGCTTTCCTTCACAGTAAGACAACTGGTGAAACCCAGAGGATAGGGGTTCGAGTTAATAATCTTTATCAATTGCAGGTAGATGGCTGCGCAACAATGGCAGGCAAAGCAGGAGTGGTAAGCTGGGATGAGGGCGAATTGTGGCACAGGAGATTGGGCCATCTTCACCATGGCGCTTTGAAAATTTTGCAGTAGATTTTTACCGAGCTTCCCAAGGGTACACCTGCGCAGTCAGATCAGTGCAAGGGATGTACTTTGGGAAAATTTGTGAAGACCACTTTTCATGAGAAGGATATTCACGCCAAGACGATCCTTGAGAGAATTCACACAGATGTGTGTGGACCTTTCTCAGTAGCTTCGACAGCAAAGCATTAGTGTTATGTGATATTTGTTGATGACTTTTCTCGTAAGTGTTGGATCTTCTTCATGCAAAAGAAGAGCGAGACATACTCAAAGTTCTGTGAGTTCAAGGCACTGGTTGAGAAAGAGTCGGGGAAGCAAGTGAAAGCTCTTAGGAGCGATAATGGTGGTGAATTCATCTCTGGCGAATTCAAATAATTTTACAGCGTAGAAGGAATTCTAAGAGAGCTCATAGCTCCTCATAACCCACAGAATAATGGGGTCGCGGAGAGAAAGAACAAAACGATCATGGGTGTTGCACAGGCGATGTTGCATGATCAGGGCCTTCCCATACACTTATGGGCTGAAGCATGCAACACCACGGTTTATGTGCAAAACTGTTGTCCTCATAGAGTACTTGGCATGAGTACACCCGAAGAGGCGTTTTCTGGTAAGAAGCCTGATATTTCTCATTTGAAGATTTTTGGCTTACCTGATTACATTCATGTGACGAAGGATGCGAGGAAGAAGCTGGAGCCAACCGCAGAGGTTGGGATATTTGTGGGGTACACAAAAACACCCCACAATTATCGTGTGTATTTGCAAGACAGTGGGAAGACTGTTGTGCGATGGGATATCATATTTCATGAGGAGAAAGCCATGAAGTTGTCACTTGAGAGGGAGCTACACTTGCATGCAGATGAGGAGCTACTTGTTCCTAAATATGAGCCTCAGGATGTGGATCAGCCACAAGAGGAGGTTCATGGAGTGGAAGAAACCACTCATGCAGCGCCAACCATTAGAGGGCAGAAGCGCACTATAGAAGTTGAGCAACTGGATCTTGATGCAGTGCAAAATGTAGGAGCACCTACATCACAGTGCAGAAAGAGATAGTCACCTGACCGATATACTGGATACATGGCTCTGATGACCAAGTGTATCGTGACAGAACCATCCTCTTTTGAGGAAGTTGTGGAGGATCCCGCATGGGTAGATGCCATGGTGGAAGAGTATGATTCGATTGTCAGAAACAGTGCATGGGATATTGTCCCAAGGTCGAAGGGGAAATCAGTGGTAGGTTCGAGATGGATCTACAAAGTGAAGCAAGCTACTGACAGGAGTGTCGAGAAGTACAAGGCAAGATTTGCTGCCTAGAGCTTCTCACAGATTGAGGGGATCGACTATGAAGAAACCTTTGTACCTGTCACAAGGTATTCTTCCATACGGACTATCCTTTCTCTCTCAGCGCAAATGGGTTGGCTAATTCATCAAATGGATGTGAAGACTGCATTCCTCAATGGAGTCATTGAGGAGGAGGTGTACATAGAGCAGCCTGAAGGTTTTGAAATCTTCAACAGCAAGTCGCATGTGTGCAGGCTCAAAAGAGCATTGTATGGGCTTAAACAAGCACCTCATGTTTGGTACACACGGATAGACAGTTATTTCACTAGACTTGGATTCACCAAGAGTGAGGCAGATCTGAACCTATACCAGATTATGGTGGAGGGTAAGTTGCTAATCATTGTACTTCATGTAGATGATTTGATACTAACAGGTGATGAACTGTTGATACACTCATGCAAGGCAGATCTTGCAAAGGAGTTTGAGATGAAGGACTTGGGCCTCCTTCATTATTTCCTGGGATTGGAAATTTGGTAGCGGAAGGGTGGACTATTTGTGTCTCAAGGCAAGTATGCCCGGGAGATACTGGAGAAGTTCAACATGCAAAGTTGCAAGCCTATCGGCACTCCTCTTCCTGGTGGTTGGAGGAAAGAGGATGCTACATCAGCAGAGGTAGTGGATGTCACTGTTTATCAACAGTTGGTTGGTTCGCTCATGTATCTAGTCAATACATGACCAGACATATGCTATGTTGTTAATCAACTTTCACAAGCTATGGTTAATCCTACCAAGCTCTTTTGGAAGGCAGGCAAGCATGTCTTGAGATATCTCAGGGACACATTGGGATATGGATTGTGGTACAGACAGTCGGATGAGGTGAAGCTGCATGGCTTCATGGATGCAGATTGGGTAGGGAGCCCAATGGACAGAAATAGCACATCTGGAGGGATTTTCAGTATCGGGTCTACAGAAATTTCTTGGTACAACAGGAAACAGAGATCCGTGGCACTCAGTTCAATAGAGGCCGAGTATATGGCAGCATTTTTGGCTGCATGCGAGGCTATATGGATGAGGAAGATCCTGGTCGGGTTCTTTGGTTCACACTTAGATCCTACTGTGATATATTGTGATAATTGGAGTTGCATTAAACTTTCAGTTAATCCAGTATTTCATGATAGATCTAAACATATTGACATCTGGTACCATCATATCAGATATTGTGTGCAGCGGAAGATCATGTTGCTTTCTTACATTCCCACAGAGGATCAGGATGCTGATATTCTGACGAAAGCGCTCACCAGGAGAAAATTCGAATACCATAGAGACAAGATTGGGGTGGAAAATAATCCTTATCTTGTTGAAAGGGAGTGTTGAGATTCAACAAGATGATGAGCTTAGTGAAAAGAGTCGCCTTCACTAAGTGGGCCCGCAGGCTATTTTTGGTGCAAAGTCTATTTTTAGACTATGTCTATTTTTAGACATGTCAGTCATATTCTATGAGTTGTAGGATGTTATTTGTGGATGGTTGGTCAAGTTGGAAAAATATATGGACTTATATTTTTATACATATTGGGTGGAATCTATTTTTATATTGCAAGTCTAAAAATAGATATAAAAATAGATATGTCGAATATTATTAGCTCTTAATAATATTTGGACTCTAAACATTATCTTATTCTCTTGGTGCACTTCAGTTAAGTGCATAGATGTGGAACAACAACTGACAGAAGGAATTACGCTATTCCTGAGGGTTTATTGGAGCTAATACATGGAGGACTTCAATTAGAACTCATGTGATAGAGTTTGGTGGAGTTGTAGAAGTAGTTGGTGGAGTTGTGTTCAGTTTAACTCAGTTAGACACAGTTGAGCTAGTTGTATCTAGTCTAACTGATTGATACACTAGTGAGAGTGGTGAGAATTAATTATTAATTAATTCACTAAATAAGAACTCATTAATCAACTAAAGAATACATCAGTTAACTACAGTGCATAGACAGTTTCAGTGGAGACCAGTGGAGAGGTAAGTGAAAGAGAAAGTGTGACTATCAGTTGTGACTATAGTGATGGATTGATTGCATCCAACACTCAGTAGATATGCCAATGAGGATTGCGTAGTCAATCTTGGAGAAATTCGAGTTCATTCAAAGCCATTCTTCAGTAGGGATTGCATAGTAGAGGCAGGCTAGGAGGTGGCAAAGATCGGTGCATGGATTTGCAAGATCGGGCCTGATTAGTGTGTAGCGATTGTAATGTACTTGTTGGGCCGCGAATACGACCACTTTTTAACACTTATTTCATCCATTTCTACTCTTCTTTATCATGTAATTTATCATAATTTATCATATAAATCCATTTCATAATTATTTATGCTCTTATGGATGAATATTATTTCTTCTCCTTTATTTTTAATAAATTGATGATTATTATGCATAATTTTATCAATGATGGTTTATTAATATATTTTGTAACAACATTCACCATTTTAGCCTCCAATATATTTGCTAGATTGCAGATTTGATTTCCAGCACATCATTCAATACTCCAACTTAGAAATTCGTTGGAATAAGAAGTGACAGTTTTGCGGTTGATATTCTGGGCAAATGGAGAAGAATATGAAAAATCCGGAACATGGGTTTTGTCCAGAACAGACCGAGTTAACTTTATTTGAAGAATGGTTTGCCCAAATTTGGCCTGTATTGAGATAAAAAGAAGGTTTTTTGAGCACAATTTTCTCGGATTTACTGTTGCGGTCGTCCTCCAAATTATCTCAGCTGCAAATCCAAATTCGACTTGCTCTTGTTGAAAGATTGATGGAAATATATCTTCTTGTTGATCAATTGGTTAGCAACAATCCAATATTGTTATGAGAGATCATATTTACTATTTAATTTCTCCTCTTTCTGATTACAAAAGGGGAGCATGTATTATGTATTGGAGAACGATGAGAGATGAGGAGATTTTTCTGTTGTAATTACACAATTCCTCATCGACTCTCATTGATTAAACATAGATCGACTATTTCTAAATGTTGTTATGCATGATTAATACAAGAACGTGTTGCCGTTTAATTTCTTAGTTCTGCAGTAGCCCAGCGGCATTTCACCGGTGGTTGAGGGCCCGGCCCTGGTGGATCGATCCGCTATTTGTATTTCTACTCTTTTAATTACCGTTATGTGATAATTGTGATTGGTTTTATTACATTTGTAAAGTTAATTAAGTTGATGTTGAATTATTTATTATTGTGTTGCATTAATGAATTGCATTGTTGTTCCATTTCAACAAGAATCTTAATTTCGTTATTATTCATCTTGTTATTTCTTATAAAGCTTTGTTGTTTAATATTGACTTCATTTGCTATTCCGTTGGATTGCTTAATAATGTTTGCTGTCGACAGGGTTTGGTGTTCAACAGAGTTCGTTAGTTGATTTCATTTAGTTAAGATCTGATTCATTAGTTAGCATTTGCTATTCAATTCCAGTGTGATGTTCATGTTGAATTCATTAGTTTCAGATTGCAGAGACCTTGCTTATTTACATTGTTATTCGATTACAGTTTGTTTTTCATTTCCATTTCATTAAGTTTACAGCGCTTTCTTAGTTCAATTTCTATTTCCTTTTAATTGGTTTAAAGCAGGACTATCAACTGTAGAGAACATTGGTTATTGCTTCCTCGTTCCCAGATTGATTGTCTTGTTTCAGCTTGATTTCAATTGCATCAATTTCTAGAGGAATGAGTTATTGCTACTGTATCCTCGATTGATGTTTGCTGAGTGAATAGTTGGATTTTAGAGCATTTGAGTTCATGTTATTGTAATTAGATTTCATTTCCAAGCATCCATTTACTTTTGTATTTAGAACACTATACTATATCTTACAAGGCATTACTCTTAGATTGAATTGCAGCCTCAGACAGAGTACACTCTTGAAATAAAAAATCTAACCTGGATTAATAATTAATGTAGGATAAATAGGTGTTAAAAAGATACTTTTTATACCTCAACATTTTGGTGTCGTTGCTAGGGAGAGTGTATGCCATTTAGAAGGAGTGATGCACATTTGACCTTTTTTTTTCTGCTTGGGAAGAATTGGGTATTAAAGACGGAAGGTAAGAACCTGCGCACCGAGCAAGTAACATACTTGCTCACAACCCGCTACACAGCAGAATTGGGTAAATTTCTTTCTTGAGGTAGGAATGAAGGTTTGTTCTTTTGAATGAATATAAAAGCTAAACAAGACAAATTCCTCCCAAACCTGAAAAACCTAAGGGACCGGTGACCCTTGGGAGAACGACCTTTATTGACGAAATTCTTAAGAAAACCGAATCTCAGCCATCAGTAGGATGTAGGAACGTTATTTCTAAACAACCTATTAGTTCCCTTCAGGCCATAGAGTCACCATCTATAGCCTTCGCTGAGGTACATAGCCAAACAGAAGAGACTGAGCAAGATTCCCAAGAAATTGAGAATTCTCACCCTATTTTTTTACAAGAAGGGAAGTTGGCTTCTCATACCCTACTATTTATCAACATTCATTTTTCAAATTTGGGTATGTACATTCTAGAAGCCTTATTTCGGAAATGGCTCCACTGGAAATACTCTTATACATAAGCATATTCGATTTTGAAATAAGAGTAGGTTAGTGGAGAAAATAAAATAAATAAGAAAATAAAATAAACACATTTTTATTTTTATTTTTGTAAAAATAGTTGTTTTTGTTGCAACACGATGTGGAGATCAACATCAGTGATAAATGGTTTAATTTATTTGTGTATGTATATGAATTATAATGGAAATAACAATTCTACAAACACTTATTACCAATATGGAAAAATTGTTTGAATATCATATTTTTTGGCTTGTGGGCTTGATGAAATTTCTAAAAACATAGTTGGAACAGTCATGTTTTGGCGGAACAAAAATGAATATTTTTAAAATATGTTTCTATCTGAAGTATTTCTTTATGTCTATCTTCCAACACAATTTGAATCACTCCATTTGGATTTGAAATGAAAAAGTTAGAACCAAAACATTGACAGGGTGTCTAGTAGGAAGCTCAACAACAGAATTAGGACAGTCAGTTTTTGGAGGCCTAAATGACTATATTTTTAAAACATGTTTCTATGATAGATTCCTCTATGAATCTAGTTTACAACGCAATTTGAATCACTCAATTTCAATATCGTATGAGGAATTTATGGCCAAAATATTGACTGCCTATCATAAATTAGCACTCTTGAAACTCTGTTTTCTTGGTTGTTCACTAGCATATTTGACCCATCAATTCTTCTTGTCTTCAAAACCTGTTTCTATTTGAGATCAATAAATGAATCTACTTTAATCTTCAATTTGAATCGGTTCAATCCGCCATCAAACGAAAAATTTATGCTTGAAATATCAACTGTTGGTCTGAGCTGGAAAATCGAAAATGACTCTATTATGCAGGTTGTTCTAAGCAAATTTGACATACCATTACATGGAATTTTTAAAACCTATTTCTATTGGAGATAAACCTTTTAATTAGCTCTCATTTTACTTTATAACCACTCAAATCGGACGAAAAACAAAGAAGGTATGATTAAAACACTGCTAGTTAGTATAGTCAACCACTGCTCTCCCGCAGGTAACAAATAAAATTTGTTTTATTTTTCTGTAGATTTTTTCGACATAGTAACTACTTGTTAGTTTTTGCATAATTTTTGGATTAATGGATCCCATACACCTCTCTTTCTCCATGATTTAATGTTTTATTGCAGGTAGACATTCATTTTTTTGCAGGTCTTAGGAGAACAAAGAAGGTCAATTTATAACGATTCTTGAAAGAAATTTTAGTGAAACAAGGGCATTTCATTCAGTTCATTACCTAACAGATTCATAACAAGAAGAAATGAAGAATTGGTTTCCATTTCAAGATTCATGTCACTGCTGCCAAAACATTTTTCAAAAAGATCATTTTTTTCCATTAACAGATTGATATTCCCTTAGGAAATAACATCATAGTTGTTGTAACTTAATAAAGTGTTGTTTATTTTCTGATTTCTTTTATGTTTTTGTGTTTTAGGTGTTGATCCCTTCAAATTATAGTTTACGCTCCATTGGCAATTGAACAATAAGGACCTCACCATGCAAGTTTCAATTGCAGAAGACAATTCTTCAGTAGCACCAATTCTGTAAAACATTACTTTTTCTTGAAACCTATACATAAATTTTCCCTTCTAAGTTGATTGGATTTGTTTGAAAATGGATTTGTTCTTTCCTCTATTACTTTCCTTTGTTGTTCCCTACAACAATTTCTGCATGCATTTTCTTTGTTGTTCCTTATAGGGAACAACACTTTGTGTGCCGTTTTTTTTCATGTTGTTCCTCTTAAGGAACAACTGTTGTTTCTCTTAAGGAACAACAGTCGTTCCTCTTAAGAATCAGTGCATTTGTGTGTTTATTTTTGTTGTTCCTTTCAAAAGGAACAACATTTCCGTTGATTGTTTTGTTGTTCCTTTCCGAAGGAACAACAGTTTTGTTATTCCTTTCAAAAGGAACATCACTTTTGCAACATGTTTTTGTTGTTCCTTTCCAAAGGAACAACATTTTTCTCGCTTGTTTTGTTGTTCCTTTCAAAAGGAACAACATGTTTTTACCGACTGTTCTTGTTGTTCCTTTCCAAAGGAACAGAATTTCCACTGATTTTTTTTTATGTTCCTTTTGAAAGGAACAACATTTTTGCTGATTGTTTTTGCTGTTCATTTCGAAAGGAATAGCAGTTTCACAAATTGTTTTTGTTGTTCCTTTCTAAAGGAACAACACTCTTTGAGTGCATTTTTCTTGTTTTTGAACAACACTTTGAAGATTTTTGTGAATTCTTCATGACTCTTTGAAAGGCAAACATACAATTTATGCAAGGATACACAAATTAGAGGTTACTGGAATCAGCTAATCAAGAGAAATTGTCATTTTTAAGAAAAAAAATTGTAGTGATAAGAAAAAGGAAAGGACACAAATATCTATATCACTTTGTTGTCTTTATTTTCACTAAAATTAATATGATCGATTATCTTTATCATGTTGGTTCTTCCCTAAATCTTCATAATTATCTTTTATTTTTATTTATTGAATAAGAATAAGGGCATACTTTCTCTATTGAGATGTTCAGACTTCTTCCACCATCCCTACTCTTAAGGAGTGTTGAGCCATCCTTTATACATAAATAGGGAAGTGCTACATGAAAAAAGAAGAAAAAAATCTCTATATGATTACTAACAATTCTATGATATGGCAGATGGAGGATAGGGGGTCTCATCAAGAGCTAGTCTACCATGATCATAAGGGAGCAGTGAAGTGGCATTCCCATTATGAACACCACACCAGGAATATGATCCAATGGACAATTCAGAAAAATGAAAAGTCCTTGGAACAAGAGGTCTCATCACGAGTCGGCCTGCCCACCTTTCACTTCTTCCTGGTGAATGGAATTGTGATTCATCTGATTCCCAAGCCAGCACAGTGGCCTCCATCATGACATCAAACAACACTTCCCTACGCATAAATAAAGGATAATGGTTCCAAGGGTGAGAAAATAACTTTGTCAAGGTTATAGACACTTGTGGGCAACAGAGCTCTGCTGATGGTATTGGAGTCATATTTTTCACAAATCAATATTAATGATAAACCATTTTCTTATATATTTATCTAATATCAAATGAGAGTATGCTCCTAAACCCTTTGTTTGGAACCTCTTATGCATGAAATTTATTTATAAATCGATCATAATGGTTTATGTGGATAATGACTGCATAAGTACTTTTTTCACATCAGTTGTCATTTTCCCTTATTTTTGAATCATTAAATAAACATTTCCATATCTACTCACGATTTCAAAATATGCCTTAATTTCAGTAATGCGATAATTTTTTGATCATATCATAAGTATGTATGTCTTTCCATGTTGTACAATTGCTGTGCAGTACGCTGCTCTTCTATTTGCCACAATATTCATATTGCATTTCTACAGAAGTTTTTCTGCTTAAAATTTTTGCATGCATTTTATCTGTTGCCATTCAAAACTAAAACTGTGGATTCAAGAAAATTGCATACAGAATCGTGATTTGTTTATAGGAGAACAACAAATATGGGGGGGGAATTCTATTCGCAGCACGACCACACTATTGCAACTAACAGCAAAGGATCGTGAATGCGCACAATTCTTCAGACATGATGTGCTTGCATGGCTTCCACCTTTTGTATCACTTTTAGTATCTGCTCAGCCTACATCAGCTTCAGCAAAGGCCAGTCCCTACATGTCATTCCATATTTTTTTCGGAGGTAACACTTGAGGTAAAATAGCATAATTTCCTAATTTATTATGAATTTAGGAGAATTTCATGAAAATCCATTGAGCATTATTTATCATCAGTCAATCAACATCTTTACCACTTCCCATTTTTTAGAGACATCTCATCTTTCAGTTTGGGGGAGTGTTGATTTCCTTCATTTCTTTCTTTTGACCATGTCAATAATATTCTTTATAATCCATTGATATTCTTATTCATTCTCAACACCTCCCTTATTTCATGTTGTTTTACACCAAGCATAGATTTCAACAAATTGTAGAAACCACCTCTCTTTATCTTCTGGCATTGCATGAGGACATGCTAATCCTTCAGTTTGGGGGAGGAATTGCTACACATGATAGATGTTTTCCACTTTCTTTCTCATTTAAGGCATACAATTTCATTTTTATACAATGCAGAAATTGATTTGCATATATCTTTATAACTATGAACTGAATCCTTGTGATTTCTGGATAACAAAGAGGTATCATTAAAATATACAAACCCAAAATTAGTTCATAAAATTTCAAAAATTATGCACTATCACCTACAACCATTTTGTTTATATCTCATGATCCGTGCATCAAAACGATCTGATTTTTGAGAAAATGGTTAATGAAGTTTGTTGTTACTTATGTCACATTCTTCTGCAACTTCATATACATATAGTTGAACGTCAACTGTAAAAATTGTTATGCCTTCATCAAGATTGTTAAAATTGAATATTCATTATTTGAGGGAAAATTCATTTGTTCCATCCATTTCATGAGTTGGGATGAACAATTTTCTTTGCTTGGTTAACACATGGGTTTTGTCTTTGGGTTGCATGAGGACATGCAATATATTCAGTTTGGGGGTATGTTGGGCCGCGAATACGACCACTTTTTAACACTTATTTCATCCATTTCTACTCTTCTTTATCATGTAATTTATCATATAAATCTATTTTATAATTATTTATGCTTTTGTGGATGAATATTATTTCTTCTCCTTTATTTTTAATAAATTGATGATTATTATGCATAATTTTATCAATGACTGTTTATTAATATATTTTGTAACAACACTCACCATTTTAGCCTCCAATATATTTGCTATATTGCAGATTTGATTTCCAGCACATCATTCAATACTCCAACTCAGAAACTCGTTGGAATAAGAAGTGACAGTTTTGCGATTGATATTCTGGGCGAATGGAAAAGAATCTGAAAAATCCGGAACATGGGTTTTGTTCAGAACGGACCGAATTAACTTTAGTAAAGAACGTTGAGATAAACAGAAGGTTCTTTGAGCACGATTTTCTCAAATTTACTATTGCAGCCGTCCTCCAAATTATCTCAGCTGCAAATCCAAATTCGACTTGCTCTTGTTGAAAGATTGATGGAAATATATCTTCTTGTTGATCAATTGGTTAGGAACAATCCAATATTGTTATGAGAGATCATATTTACTATTTAATTTCTCCTCTTTCTGATTATAAAAGGGGAGCATGTATTATGTATTGGAGAACGATGAGAGATGGGGAGATTTTTCTGTTGTAATTACACAATTCCTCATCAACTCTCATTGATTAAACAGAGATCGATTGTTTGTAAATGTTGTTATGCATGATTAATACAAGAACGTGTTGCCGTTTAATTTCTTAGTTTTGCAGTAGCCCAGTGGCGTTTCACCGGTGGTTGAGGGCCCGGCCCTGGTGGATCGATCCGCTGTTTGTATTTCTACTCTTTTAATTACCGGTATGTGATAATTGTGATTGGTTTTATTACTTTTGTAAAGTTAATTAAGTTGTTGTTGAATTATGTATTACTGTGTTGCGTTAATGAATTGCATTGTTGTTCCATTTCAACAAGAATCTTAATTTCGGTATTATTCATCTTGTTATTGCTTATAAAGCTTTTTTGTTTAATATTTACTTCATTTTCTATTTCGTTGGATTGCTTAATAACATTTGTTGTCGACAGGGTTTGGTGTTCAACAGAGTTCGCTAGTTGATTTCATTAAGTTAAGATATGATTCATTAGTTAGCATTTGCTATTCAATTCTAGTGTGATGTTCATGTCGAATTCATTAGTTTCATATTGTAGAGACCTTGCTTATTTACATTGTTATTCGATTACAGTTTGTTGTTCATTTCCAGTTCATTAATTTTACAGCGCTTTCTTAGTTCAATTTCTATTTCTTTTTAATTGCTTTAAAGCAGAACTGTCAATTGTATAGAACATTGGTTATTGCTTCCTCGTTCCCATATTGATTGTCTTGTTCCAGTTTGATTTCAATTGCATCAATTTCTAGAGGAATGAGTTATTACTATTGTATCCTCGATTGATGTTTGCTAAGTGAATAGTTGGATTTTAGAGCATTTGAGTTCATGTTATTGTAATTGGATTTCATTTCCAAGCATCCATTTACTTTTGTATTTATAACATTGTACTACATCTTACAAGGCATTACTCTTAGATTTAATTGCAGCCTCAGACAGAGTACACTCTTGAAATAAGAAATCGTACTTGGATTGATAATTAATGTAGGATAAATAAGTGTTAAAAAAATACCTTTTATACCTCAACAGTACTGAGAGCTTGATATGATCAGCTTTGTATGAGGATTGTTACATGATCTCTATGACATATATTATATAAAGATAGTTGGGGTTTTCAGATTCAGGCTTTCTCGTTAAACAACTGTGTTAATATGTGTGATTCTTTATGGTTTCATGTGTGCATTGCAATTGATTTAATTTCCGCATGTGATGGTCAATGGTGGAATATATTTTGTATTGTGCATGAAGTTAAAATAGTGTGTGATCAGGAGAATCTTGGATATATAACATATTAGTTATATAATTTCTACACATATATAGAAAGTTAGAGCACCTTCAGTGAATTCTAAGTAATATACATTCATGCCAATGCAAGTAACTTAAAGACAAATATAATGAGACAATCCAACATCCATAACCCTTTCTGAATCCTAAGTGATGAAACAAAACTCTCTGCATTAAGATAAAAAAACATAGTTCACTAATATCACAAAAAGTATTCTTGTTCAATGAAAATTCCAACCCTATGCAGTCGATTTCTTCCCTCTTATAGAGTGGTCATTACATCCTTGGATTCCTTCCAAACATTTGAGAATAAATTCGAATTTGACACCTATCAACTACTAAACAAACTTCATTTACAAACTAACAGTTAAACTATATGTCTTACAGTCCTAGTACAACTAGGACTAAAACACTATTTATTATATCTTAACAACCTTTAACAACCTTATCTAATCATTAAAAACTATGCTTGACAGCTAGACTTCGACCATGATGTTGTTCATCTTCTTGTTGTTAGACCCCATCAACTTTCTTCTTATCCATTCCTACAAAATAGGAGCATGTTTCCTGTATAATAGCTGAAAGCCTCATTTCTGTCTATTCGAACCAACTGTTGAAGAACTGGTGCTCAAAATATGTGGCAAATGTATTATAACCTTCATTTGAATTCAACCGTCCAGCTGTGCAAATCCCAACCTCCAAAATGGTGCAAAAACTGTCAATACTACTGCGCTACAAAACTGCTGAGTTTGTTGTTTTCATAGTGCAGACTTTTCCTTTTAAAATCATGCTTCAAACCTCCATTTTTATGTGCCAAACCCCCTGGATCTTCATTGATATTCTCCATATACCTCCCAACAACATCAAATCTCAACACCAAACCCTTTTCTCCTTTGAAAATTTGCAAAAATCTTTCAAATTTCATCCTACCGCGCTACGAAACTGTTGTGTGTCACCTTCAGCAGTTTCGTAGTGCGCTGCGAAACTACTGAGTCTTCACTTTTCACAGCTTCTTTCCAAAATTTTAGTTTTCAACCCTTTAATATTATATCTCCAGGTGTATATCGACTTTCACAACCCATAAACATCAACTTTAAACAGCTCCAAAAATAAGATATTACCACATAACCTCAAAAAAAATTTAAAGGATGACACTTACTGTTTGCACTTATTTTAGTTGTGGTTGATCTTCAAACTGTGCTAGCTATATTTCCAGGTCTTCTACTCTCCTCTTAAGCCTTCTATTGTTTTCCCTTAGCTTGGTATTGACCATCCTAATTAATTTTGCTTCTTTGATTGCAGGTAGGATCCATATGAAGAATTGAGCTTGACTATCAATTAATTCAAGGTTTGGTTTTTCTCCAACTCCCACAGTCCTTTCATCATTTCAAAATTTTCCCTTTCTTGTGCATGCACTCTCACCTTTTTCTTCAACTTATCAATTTCATTATTTTCCAATCTGAGTTTGTCTTTGACATCTTCATAGCTGTTATTTTCCTTCCGAATATTGAAAACCCTGTTTTTGTCTTCTTCAAGCATTGAAAATGATGTATTTGTAGTTTCTTCAAAAGCATTAGCACTTTCACCTCCTGTTTGATCTATCTCCATGTCTGACTGTTTCAACTTCTTTGAGTGCCTAGTTGAGGGTTTCCTAGGCTTAAAAATAAACTCTACCACTTCATCCTGAAAATCTAACATTTTGGATGTCTTCAATTTCTTTGATTTGTTGCCACCTGTATCCAGTTTGATGAAGTCTGCTTGTACTAGGGGAGACTCTTCAATGTCAATAGCTTGAATTATATCATTCAAATTACCTCTTGACCCCTCTATAACTACATTCTTACCCTTTTCCTTTAACCTTTGACTCCTAGTCAACCTCATTTGATCTGTTTACTATTTGACTGTTCCATAATTGTCTCCTTAACCATAGTTTTCTTCTTCTGTGCGGATTTAGGAGTATCTTGGATTTTCAATGTTGTTCCTATCATTGGTTCTTTAACTTTTTTTCGAGGCTTAAGCTTAAAAAATCTTCTTGACTTTGTTTCTACAGGGGGAGTAATCTTTGATGGAGTTTTTTCTTTAGCTTGAGGACTAACACATGTTCCTTCAATCCCAATTCTACTCAAAAAGAGGAATTCAGCCCAATCTCTGTTTGCTTTCTGCAGCTCATGTAAGACTATTAACTTGACTAAGCCATGGTGAAATAATGAGGTTTCACATGACTCAACTTTCATTTGTACCTTATCAGACATCTTAGCCAAACTTCTGAAAAGATAAAATGGTAAATCTAGAGATATTATCCCTGTGAAATGAAGAAAAAGTTTAAAGTGATAGGTATACACTTTGTGGTATCTCCCTTCGCAGGTGAAGTACCTCTGAATATTTTAGAGAAGATTGGAAAATTTATATTTAACATAACTTATTGGCACAGCCTTGTTCAATTCAACCTCTGTAAACTTTGGTTTTATAAAGATTTTGCAGGGTACCATGTCAAACTTGAAGTTTAAAAACCACTTGTCTTCTCCCCTCGGAGTTTTTGTAACTGTTGATATCACTTCAAGGGAAATTGGTAAATTGAGGAATCCCATCTTTGATTTTGATCCTGTGAAGTTTATGGCAAATTCTTTGGTGACTTGAGTGTGTCCTCCTTGAAGTTTTTCACAAAATCTCCAGCAACCTACTTTATTAAAGGCTTCTTCAACAAACTTGTCTTTTGTAAGGGCTTCTACACCTTCAGGTTCTATTCTTAGGTAATGACCAGACCTATGACTCCTTCTTTATTCAGCCATTTTCTTCTTGAAAACCTTGTATCTTCATAAATCTGTGATAATCCCTCTAAAAACCCTATGTCTTTAGCAAATTAGAAAATTAGCAATCAGAGCTTCATGTTGAATGAACTGGCTTGCTTGGTAAATGAGTCCAGGCTCGCTTGATAACAATCCTTCTTCCACCAGCAATGAATTTCAAATTCACTTGATAGCAAGTTTTGAAAATATTGTTTAATGAGCAGCCTCGCTTGAATTTGTTTCAGTTCTGCCTCACTTGAAATAGAGTTTCACAGCCTCACTTGAATTTGTTTCAATGAACTTTGGTCTTTCACCACTAATTGCTTCTTCAAAACATAAGCATGCATGCACTATTGTCTTGCGTGATACAAATGAAGTCGAAAACAACCAACTGTTTTCAAATTTTAAAGGGCCAATGACAATCTGACCCCTAATCGATGACAAATGACCCCTAATAATTATAATAAATGGCTACATGTGTGAATGAGAACTCGTGGATGACACCTAATGATGAAAAATTTAACTATATTTGACAGATGTGATAGCTCAAACACAAAACTGAGAATCCCCGATTTCATAGCGCATGATTTTCAAATTCAAGTTTTTGCGCTACGAAATCACCAGCGTTTTCATAGCGCAGAATCTAATTTTTACATTTAGCACACTACAAAAACGTGGTTTCGTGGCTTATTCATCAAATCTTCGAAAAAAAACTTTAAAAATGGGTTGCAAAACATGGCATAAGATCTTTGAAGAATGAAACAAGGTTGATGAACATTGTTTGGTGATGAAGTGAGACCTTTAACCCATGATCTAGACCTTTAAAAATATAAAAATGACTCTAACCCTATCTAGCATTATGACTTAGGAACAAGTGTAACTGACCAAGTTTCAGAAAATTTGTATAGTGATAACAGTGGCTCCACTTGGGATAGTGTGCCCCTCTGGTACATTAAGAACCCGCAACACCAGCGCCATCCATTTTGATAAAAAACATAATTTTTTGTTGACATGTGTCTTCTTTGAACTGTTGGGCCTTCACCTCGGGCTTAAGCTCTCTGTTTTAGCTTGTCATTTATTAGCAAAAAACTTGACAAAGATGAATATATACAATGCCACGAATGAGTGATGTCACTTCAACAAACATAATGCTTTAGGAACCTGCCATTAACAAGTCCTCCAGCATATGATCCTCCATCAATTTCCTGAAATATGTAAGTGTTGTTCCCATGAAAACCAACAATCTGAAAAGGACCCTTGCATAAATTCTCAAACTTACCATGCTTGCCCTTTTCTTCAATTTTGGCCTCCCATTTCAGCGCTTTGTCATAAATATGAAAATTGTCCTCTTTGATCCTCCTATCAAATGTATTCTTGATTCTGTTTTGAACATGCAGATGACTATCATAGACTTCATTTCTCTCTTCTTGCAAGGCTATCAGCTGGTTTATCCTCCTTTGGATGGCATTTGGTTCTTCTTCAAGTCCTTGAATTAACTTCATAACTGGTACTCCAAGTGATGTTGGAAAAACAACTTCAGCTCCATAGACTAATTCATATGGCGAAGTTCCAATTGATCTCTTTGTACAAATCCTATCAGCCCATAGGGTGTATTTCAACTTTAAATGCCAAGCTTTCTTGTTCTCCTGCAGTACCTTTTTGATGATTCTTACAATGCTTTTGTTTGATTATTTAGCAAGGCCATTACCTTGCGGATAATAGGCTGTAGAGTGTCCAAGAGTAATGTGATATTGATGGTAGAAATTAATTATCTTCTTGGACTTAAATGCTTGAGGATTATCTGTTATAATCTTCATGAGACAGCCAAATCTTGACAATATATTATTTTCTAAAAAAGAAATAATTACAGAGCCATTAGCTTGCCTGGTTGGTATTGCTTCTATCCATTTGGTGAAGTAGTTTGTTGTTGTAAGAATCCAGCGATGCTACCCTGATGAAGATGGATGTATCTCACCAATAAAGTCTAACCCCCATTGTTGAAATGGAGCTTCAACATAAATAGGAACCAAAGGTAGAGGAACAAGCTTTCTTCTTCCTTCAAAAATTTGACACTCATGACATGCAGCGATATTTTTGTAAATGTCTTTAAACATTGTTGGCCAAAAGTATCCATCTCTTAGGATCTTTTTTGCTATAGCTTTCCAATATTGGTGTCCTCCGCAATCACCTTTATGGAACTCATCAGTTATCTTTTCAACCTCTTCTTCAAGCAAACATTTCAGCAAAATTCCTCTTGCATCTTTCCAAAACAGAGTTTTGTCATCAACAAAATATCGCAATGATTTTAGCTTAAAAAACCTTGATTTGGACTTCGTTAGACCAGTGGGAGATTTATTATGCTGTAGGACAAAAACCACATCCTTATACCACTCTGAAGTAAGAAATTTCTCATCAATTTGGACCAATTCTTCTTCATTTTCAGAAATTTCTGATATTTCTGCATTCAAATTTATGTCAAGACAATCCAGATTTGACTGAGTCATTAGCTTCGCCAAGCCTTGTCCCTTCACCAACTTCGTTGGTTTAATTTCTATATCATGTTCCAGCAATTTGGAGATCCATTTTCCCCTTTTTCCATCCGGATCTGCCTGAGTTAGAATGTCCTTTACCACAACACTTGGAACATATGCTATGATGTGCGAATGCAAAACATAAATTCTGAAATCTTTTATAGCTTTCAGCAAAGCATAGGCCTGCTTCTCTAGAATATTATACTTCAGTTCAGCATTTGCTAATGTCCTACTAAAGAAAGAAATAGGTTGTTCAATACCTTGCTTTCATTTTTGTAGCAAAACTCCAACAATTGTGTTTTCGGAAGCAAATGTAAAAACCAGAAATTCTTTGGAAAAATCTGGACTGATGAGCACCGGTGCTTGTGTGAGTGCCTTCTTGATTTCTTCAAAATATTTCCTTGCTTCAGCTGTCCATTTAATGTACACTCCTTTCTTTAGCATCCCTGTTATATCTTTGACAATCTCAGCAAAGTTAGGAATGAAGTGCCTAACAAAATTCACTTTCCCAAGAAACTATTGAATCTCTTTCTTACTTCTTGGCAAATATACCTTTTGAATTGCATTGACTCTATTAGGATCAATCCTAATTCCTTCTTCAGAAATAATATGACCAAGTAATTTTCCTGCTGTTAAAGCAAATATACTTTTAGTAGGATTGAGAGAGATACCAAACCTTCTACATTTCAGCAGAATTTTTTCTAAGTGTTTCAAATGATCTTCTTCTTTCTTTGAATAGACTATGATATCATCAAGATAAAAAACTACCGACTTATCCTTTTCTTCATAAAAAGAGATGTCCATTGCTCTTTGGAAAGTGGCTCCCGCATTCATGAGACCAAAGGGCATTTTAGCGTACATGAATGTACCCCATGGTGTTGTGAAAGCTGTCTTTTCTTGATCATTTGAATGCACAAGAATCTGATTGTAACCTCAAAATCCATCAAGCATAGACATCCTTTGTGAACCAACAATATTTTTCATAATTGAATCCATCTCAGGAAGAGGATAGTTATCCTTTAGTGAAGCCTTATTCAAATTTTTGAAGTCAATACAAATTCTGATTTCTCCATTCTTCTTCCTTACCGAAACTAAGTTTGCAAGCCAATTTGAAAATATGATTGGAACAATTATCTTTGCATCAAAGAGTTTCTTAACCTCCTTTTCAATCAATGGCATGAGAAGAGGATTTATTCTCCTCAATTTCTGCTTGAAAGGCTTCTCATTTTCCTTGATAGGAATAGTATGTTGAATAATGGAAGGATCATATTGCTTTAAATCAGAATAACTCCAAGCAAAAACATCCATAAACCTTCTCATCATCTCAAGATATTTGGATTTCACATCAGCTGAAAGAAGCTTTGAAATTTTTATCATTTTAGGCAAAGCTAATGTACCAAGATTACAACTCTCTACTTCCTCTTCATTAGCTTGCAATTTTTGTGCTTTAAAAACGTCATTTTGATCAAAAAGCTTCTCAAGAGGAATAAGACCCTTTGGTATTGAATTATTCTTTAATTTCAAAACTTCAGAATTTTCTTTAGGCTCAATAAGCATATTTTGTTGACCTACATGTGTATTTTCAAATTCTTCTTTCAACTCAATAAAATTCTTCACCTGTTGATCATCTTCAAAAACTTGCCAATTTATGATATTGTCTGGTATAGCTGGCCTATGACGAAATTCAATCTCATATTTTTCATTTGAATTCATATGAATAATGAAAAGACTTGCGGAAACAACAAGGGAATCAGCAATAGAATTATTATCTCTAGTTTTGACTATGAAGAAATAAGACTGAAAAGTTTCCAACAAGTCTAAAACTAAATTTCTGTAAGCCCTCATTCTTACATCCTTCGTTTGATAGACACCTTCAACTTGTCTAATAACCAATTCAAAATCCCCAAAAACAGAAATATTTTGAGCCTTCATCTTTTTCAAAATATCTAGACCCAAGATCAAAGATTCATATTCATCCATGTTGTCTGTACAATCAAAATTTAGTTTGTAAGAGTAAAACTTACTCTCATCATTGGATTTGTAATCCAAATCCCTGCTCCTGCCCCTTCTTTTCCTGTTGATCCATCAAAGTACAATGACCACCATTCCTCCATCTCTTTGTCATTTACTTGTCAATTTTCTGCATGCTAATTTTCTAAGTGGTGATTTTCTAAATGTTGATTTTCTGCTCTAATTTCTTCCTCAACCCTATCAGCTGATTCATTGAAAAGAATGGCAGATCCAAGTTCAGTATCAAAGGCATAAATAGGAAAATTTTGAGGTTTATCTTTACTGCTTACCATGTAGGCCATTCTAGTCTCCTAATACAACCTCCTTTGCACACCAAAAACATGAATTATGGCATAGGAAAGATCCATCTGCATTGTGCCTTTGATTTTCCTTGCCCATGATCTTGAAAATGGCATACCAAACTTTGGAGGAACATCAGCTACAACAATGTCCATAACTACCGTATTTTCTGGAATTTGTGTGAGGCCAACAACAACATCCTTAATTAGACCAATACATTGAACTCTCTTGGAATCAAAGGAAAACAAATCCTTATATGGTCTTGTGATTTGCAAACCCATTCTCTCCATGATAACCTTGGGCATGAGGTTATGAGAGGCTCTTGAATCTAACATAGCATTATGAAAAGTCATATCATGAAAACTAATGCTTACATAAAAAGGAGGAAACTCTTCATTTTAATCATCTTCTAACCTTGGACCCAAATATATAGTAGGATTGTATTCTTGGACATTCAAGATGTCAGCAGCCCCTGGTTGTGAATTCAACATCTTAACTATTTTACTTCTATATTCATTCACCTTGAGAATTTCATTGAAAGGGACTGATATTTTAATCTTTGAAATTTCATTCTCAAGGTTGAAAACTGAAACAGACTTTTCAGCATCTTTGACAAGAGGAGGAATTTGAGTGTCTTTATCACCAAGTGGAATATCTTTTTTACCTTCAGCCACCTTTGGGGTATCATTCTTAGCTTCAACAACCTTTGGAGCATCTTTCTTGGGCTGCGCTTTGTTTGTAATGATAGGCACATTTCTATTTCTGAGATTATATTGATTTTGCATCTCGAAAATAGCATGTTGATACCCTTTAAAATAATTTGATGGTTCTTCTCCTTGATTAGCAAAATCCGACTCATCATGCTCTTCTTTAGTCAAGAAGATTCCTAACATTTATTCGTCAAGACAATGGATGGATTCTTCAGGAATCTCAGGCTCATCTTCTTCATCTACCAAATTTTGCTGAAAAGGAGGTCTCACTGGAGGTTCAGCTTGTTGATTTCTCTTCTCTCTCGGATTTTGCTGATTTTGAGGTCTCCTAAATTGTGGATTTCTGAATTGAGGTTCATGTTGCACAGGAGGATAAAAAGTGTTACCAAGAGCTAACCTATCCATCAACTTCTCCATGGTTTTCATCATTGAATCAAATTTGTCTTCAGAAGTTGAGGTGGATGGTTTCTCTTCTTCTTTCAATTTGGTTTTTCCCATTTTTGACTTTTTAGCAACTATAATGTTTACCTCAACCTTAACTGCATCACTCTGCATTTCAACAAGTGTATGTGACTCTCTTTCCCGCAACAAGATAGAAAATTTATAATCAAATGCTTCAGCATATCTCATTTGTGCTAAGGCTTCTGGAGGTTTCAAATGGGCTGGAATTGAGTCAAAAACTTTATTAAATATCTTTGAAAAGTTTTGGACAGATTCATCAAATGCTCTTCTAAGGTTGTTGTATTCAGTGAGTGCTTGGACTGGATTGGTTCTATTACCCCATTTTCTTAATAATTTATCTTCAAAATCATTCCAAGTTCTAATGCTGCCCGGTGCAAGAGCCCTAAACCATTTTCTAACTTCACCGATAAAACTCTGTGCAAATAACCTTAGCTTCACATCTTCATCATTAACTTCTTCCCTGTCTATAAAATCATTGAATCCATCTACAAATTCCTCTTCTAAAATTTCCTCATTACGACCCCAAGTAGGAATCCTAGCAGCATATTTACTAGGAAGGTCATGCAAAACAGCAGGAAGTACAAGTGGTGCATACCAAGCAGGAGCAGCCATGACTGGAAAATGAACAGTAGTTGAAGGAGGGGCAGAAAAAGAACATGAACTGATATGAGGGGGACTGCTTGATTTTTGTAAGCCACTGACAATAGAACTCCAATTTGGAAGGGGTAAACCAGCTTTGGATTTCAGCAAGACTTCAAAATGATCAGTTTCTTTGAGTTTATCTAAAGACTCTTTTTCTAGCAGTAGTTCAGAGGTAACAAATTCCCAAAACTCTTCCTTGTCTTCTTGTGTCACTAAGGCTGAAGTGTCAATTCCTCTTTTTTGAAAGTCTAAGATAACATCAATGAGTTCTTTTTCACTTTCAGATCTAAACAACACTTCATGAATCTTGTCATCAACTTTCTTATCTTCGGGACTTCTTAATTTTTCATAGGACAAAGATTTCGAATGAGATGAAGTACCTAATATTTCTGAAATTCTTTGAATTTTTGAAATAGTGTTTGGATTTTCCACAACGGTAGGTGGATTGGGATCAAGATTGCTCTGTGTGTATCTCCTTCCTGAAGCCACCTTTAAACTTTGAAAAATATATGGAGTCACCAAGGTAGATTGCAGCCTCGAAAAACTTTCTAACCTCCTACTACCTTCAGAAGCTCAGCTTATTCATTTCACGAATGAATAATCTTCAGACTCCCGACAGACACACCAAAATGTTATCTCAAAATCAGACCCTGATAGGCTGCTAGTCAAGGAGACCCTGAGTAACTATTTCAAACCAAAATTTTAGTTGAGGCTTAGCCTCCTCAACCTGAGAGGGCTCTCTCAATAGGTTAATGATTTGCAAATAAATATCGAATAGCTAACTCTGTGAATAAACTGAATCAAATGAATAATTGGTTGTACTACTAATAAACAAACATCTATTGGGTAAATGGAGTCGAATGTGCTTTCAAAAAACATAAATATTCAGTTTCATATGGAAGTCAGGGCATTTCAGGGTTTAAATGCATCAATAAAACAGTAGGACAGAGAATAAACACAGTTCATGAACATATATAGGAAGTTAGAGCACCTTCAGTGAATTCTAAGTAATATACATTCATGCCACTGCAAGTAATTTAAAGAGAAACATAATGAGATAATCAAACATCCATAACCCTTTCTGAATCCTGAGTGATGAAACAAAACTCTTTGTATTAAGATAAAAAACATAGTTCACTAATATCACAAAAAGTATGCTTGTTCAATGAAAATTCCAACCTTATGCAATTCGATTTCTTCCCTCTTATAGAGTGGTCATTACATCCTTGGATTCCTTCCAAACATTTGAGAAGAAATTCGAATTTGACACCTATCAACTTCTAAATAAACTTCATTTACAAACTGACAGTTAAACTGCCTGTCTTACAGTCCTAATACAACTAGGACTAAAACAGTATTTATTATATCTTAACAACATTTAACAAACTTATCTAATCATTAAAAACTATGCTTGAAAGCTAGAATTCGACCATGATGTTGTTCATCTTCTTGTTGTTAGACCCCATCAACCTGCTTCTTATCCATTCCTGCAAAATAGGAGCATGTTTCCTGTATAATAGCTGAAAGCCTCATTTCTGTCTATTCGAACCAACTGTTGAAGAACTGGTGCTCAAAATATGTGGCAAATTTCTTATAACCTTCATTTGAATTCGACCTTCTAGCTGTGTAAATCCCAACCTCCAAAATGGTGCAAAAACTGTCAATACTACTGCGCTACGAAACTGCTGAGTCTGATGTTTTCGTAGCGCAGAATTTTCCTTTTAAAATCATGCTTCAAACCTCCATTTTTATGTGCCAAACCCCCTGGATCTTCATTGATATTCTCCATATACCTCCCAGAAACATCAAAACTCAACACCAAACCCTTTTCTCCTTTGAAAATTTGCAAAAATCTTTCAAACTGCATCCTACAGCAGTTTCATAGCACGCTACGAAACTGTTGTGTGTCACCTTCAGCAGTTTCGTAGCGTGCTACGAAACTGCTGAGTCTCCACTTTTCACAGCTTCCTTCCAAAATTTTAGTTTTCAACCCTTTAATATTATATCTTCGAGTGTATATCAGCTTTCACAACCCATGAAAATCAACTTTAAACAGCTTCAAAAATGAGATATTACCACATAACCTCAAAAACAATTTAAAGGATGACACATAATGTTTGCACTTATTTTAGTTGTGGCTGATCTTCAAACTATGCTAGCTATATTTCCAGGTCTTCTACTCTCCTCTTAAGCCTTCTATTGTTTTCCCTTAGCTTGGTATTGACCATCCTAATGAATTTTTCTTCTTTGATTGCAAGTAGGGTCCATATGAAGAATTGAGCTTGACTATCAATTAATTCAGGGTTTGGATTTTTCTCCAACTCCCACAGTCCTTTCATCCTTTCAAAGTTTTCCCTTTCTTGTGCATGCACTCTCACCTTTTTCTTCAAATTATCAATTTCATTATTTTCCAATCTGAGTTTGTCTTTGACATCTTCATAGCTGCTATTTTCCTTCTGAATATTGAAAACCCTGTTTCTGTCTTCTTTAGGCATTGAAAATGATGTATTTGTAGTTTCTTCAAAAACATTAGCACTTTCACCTCCTGTTTGATCTATCTCCATGTCTAACTGTTTCAACTTCTTGGAGTGCCTAGTTGAGGGTTTCCTAGGCTTAAAAATTAACTTTGCCACTTCATCCTGAAAATCTAACATTTTGGATGTCTTCAATTTCTTTGATTTGCTGCCACTTGTATCCAGTTTGATGAAGTTTTCTTGTACTAGGGGAGACTCTTCCATGTCAATATCTTGAATTATATCATTCAAATTACCTCTTGACCCCTATGTAGCTACAGTCTTACCCTTTTCCTTTAACCTTTGACTCATATTCAACCTCATTTGATCTGTTTTACTAGTTGATTGTTCTAGAATTGTCTCCTTAACCAGAGTTTTCTTCTTCTATGCGGATTTAGGAGTATCCTAGATTTTCAATGTTGTTCCTATCATTGGTTCTTTAACTTGTTTTCAAGGCTTGAGCTTAACAAATCTTCTTGACTTTGTTTCTACAGGGGCAGTAATCTTTGATGGAGTTTTTTCTTTAGCTTGAGGACTAACACATGTTCCTTCAATCCCAATTCTACTCAAAAAGAGGAATTTAGCCCAATCTCTGTTTGTTTTCTGTAGCTCATGTAAGACTATTAACTTGACTAAGCCATGGTGAAATAATGAGGTTTCACATGACTCAACTTTCATTTGTACCTTATCAGACATCTTAGCCAAACTTCTGAAAAGATAAAAAGGTAAATCTAGAGATATTATCCCTGTGAAATGTAGCAAAATTTTAAAGTGATAGGTATAAACCTTGTGGTATCTCCCTTCACAGGTGAAGTACCTATGAATATTGTAGAGCATATTGGAAAATTTATCTTTAACATAACTTCTTGGCACATCCTTGTTCAAGTCAACCTCTGTAAACTTTGGTTTTATAAATATTTTACAGGGTACCATTTCAAACTTGAAGTTTTTAAACCACCTATCTTCTCCCCTCGGAATTTATGTAACTGCTGATATCACTTCAGGGGAAATTAGTAAATTGAGGAATCCAATCTTTGAGTTTGATCCTGTGAAGTTTATGGAAAATTCTTTGGTGACTTGAGTGTGTCCTCCTTGAAGTTTTTCACAAAATCTCCAGCAACCTACTTTATTAAAGGCTTCTTCAACAGACTTGTATTTTGTAAGGGCTTCTACACCTTCAAGTTTTGTTCTTAAGTAATGACCAGACCTATGACTCCTCCTTTCTTCAGCCATTTTCTTCTTGAAAACCTTGTATCTTTAGAAATTTGTGATAATCCCTTTGAAAACCCTGTGTCTTCAGCAAATTAGCAAGTTAGCAATCAGAGCTTCCTGTTGAATGAACTGGCTCGCTTGGTAAATGAGTTTTGGCTCGCTTGATAACAATCCACCTTCCACCAGCAATGAATTTCAAATTCACTTGATAGCAAGTTTTGAAAATATTGTTTAATGAGCAGCCTCGCTTAAATTTGTTTCAGTTCTGCCTCGCTTGAAATATAGTTTCACAGCCTCACTTGAATTTGTTTCAGTGAACTATGGTCTTTCACCACTAATTGCTTCTTCAAAACATAAGCATGCATGCACTATTGTCTTGCATGAGACAAATGAAGTCGAAAACAGCCAACTGTTTTCAAATTTGAAAGGACCAACGACAATCTGACCCCTAATCGATGATAAATGACCCCTAATAATTATAATAAATGGTTGCATGTGTGAATGAGAACTTTTGGATGACACCTAATGATGAAAAATTTAACTATATTTGACAAATGTGACATCTCAAACGCAAAACTGAGAATCCCAGATTTCGTAGCGCATGATTTTCAAATTCGGGTTTTTGCGCTACAAAATCACCAGCGTTTTCGTAGCGCAGAATCAACTTTTTACACTGAGCGCGCTACGGAAATGTGATTTCGTGGCTTATTCATCAAATCTTCGAAAAAAAACTTTAAAAATGGGTTCCAAAACATGGCATAAGATCTTTGAAGAATGAAACAAGGTTGATGAACATTGTTTGGTGATGGAATGAGACCTTTAACCCATGATATAGACCTTTAAAAATATAAAAATGACTCTAACCCTATCTAGCATTATGACTTAGGAACAAGCGTAACTGACCAAGTTTCAAAAAAAAATTATAGTGATAACACATTGAAAGAGAATAAAGCAATTATTGGAACCATGATTCTTGACTTCATGGGGATCAGTACACTTGCTCTAATTAATATTATTTATCTCTAAACCTAAAAATTTGACTACAAAAAGGATCAGTATGTGTAGTCAATTTAGCGTCCTAAATTGCTAACATAAATTATCAACCAGGGCTAGTAAATTGATGAAGTGTGGTGCACTATATGTGCTTAAGTGACCTCTTCCTTACTTCGTTGTATGTGTTTTTCTTATTGTTTTTATTTTAATGCAATGAGGATCTTCTATCAAACTTAGAAATGAAATGAAATGACAAAGTTGAACTAAATTTAATCTACCTCCGAAGTGCTCTAACTAAATTAACATGCAACTAGTCTATGGAATTCTACAGCCCATCTTGTTCATGATGAATGATATTTTGGAAGAGTTTGTAAAAAAGTCCTGGCTGTATTATCCAATGAAATTGAACATAAACGTGAAACTGAAATCAAATACAATTAAAATCTAAGACACCACAGCTATTTCTTACTCATTGTTATGATATTTTGGAAGAGCTTTGTAAGAGTAAGAATAGCTATGCCACTTAGTGTAAACAAGCAACTAAAACCTACAATACCACAGTTATGCCTTATTCATCATAATGATATTTTGGAAGAGTTTATTAGAATAAGTCTAACTGTGATAATTAACGAAAGGAATTGCAACTAAAAATGCTAATTAACTCAACATAATACAACCAAATCTTTTTCATCTAATAATGATATGTTGGAAGAGCGTTTTAAGAAAAAAAATGATTGTAAGATAATGAGGATCTTTTAATCTAATTGAAAAACAGAAAATTCTAATTAACTCAACATAATACAACCAAATATCTTTCATCTAATAATGATATGTTGGAAGAGCGTTTTAAGAAAAAGAATGATTGTAAGATAATGAGGATCTTTTAGTTAAACAAATAATGCAAGACATGAATTAAAAGCTACTTATCTAGAAAGCATGTAGAAGCCTCCTTGGATAGCAGGGGCCCTCTGCTACCAATTTGGTGAAGTCCTTAAGCTCCTTAAAGTTGTAATCAAAACAACATCAAAGAACTGAATTTCTCTATTGAAAAAAAACTTACAAATCTACATCCCATTCCATCTTGAACTTTGTTACAAAAGACTCTCTATTCCTTTCTCTCCTTCTCCTATTTTCTCCTATTTTCTCATTACTTCCTCATTACTTCTTTATGATAGGAGAAAGCTTCTCCTATTTATACAAAATATGAGGAGTCGTCTCATTAATGAGAGTCCATGAATCTCTCCCTCCATCTCTAGAGTTACAATCAAAATAGGAAATGATAAGACACATGTCTTTCTAGAGTTTCAACACAACTAAGAAATGAGACACATATCCTCTTAGAGTTTCAATACAACAAGGAAGTGAGACACATATCCTCTTAGAGTTTCAATACAACAAGGAAGTGAGACACATATCCTCTTGATCCTGCTAATCTTTCTCCAACCAAATTCGAATTCTGGCCTTAGAGTGCCACATAAGGGTTCTCTTCTAGAAGTTCTATTTTCGACCTACACATGTCACAAAACTCATAACACATATATAGATATATGAAACTATGTTAATTTTCTAGTTTCTAATCATAAATTCACTTTAAATACATAAAATAAATAACTTTGGAAAACAAGGATCCTAACCCATATATTTATGAAAATGGTTACTTGATGTAGGGTTTTAGGTCAGATGGCTATGAAATAAGAGCTAAATGGTTATGACAAAATGGAAATATGTATGAATATGGAAAACACTTTTGAGACTCAACACAGTATACTTACACTATTAAGACTTGGTGGAAAACTCCCCATGAAAATGAAAACAATGAATGAACTAGCATTTCTCTCTTAGCATGCTTCTCTTTATGCCCTTTTTTCTCTCACATCTCTATTTTTCCTTCTTCACTTACATGACTAGTATTTATAAATGTGTGGGGCAATATAATTGGTTATGAAATCTACGAAACAAGCTTTGAAAACCTAATCACTAAATGACTCAAGCACAACTAGGACTCTAACAAATTATAAAAACAAAATATATGAAATGAAATAAAACGTAAAAGTAACCATTCAAATAGTTGGTGTTGATTTATCTTATATGCAACTCCTATATGCAATTAAAAATATTGTGCAAGTTGTAAAACTACTATTCAATTTTATGGTTTTTATTCCTCCTCCCATGTTGCTTTGAAATTTTCCTTAGGTTAGGAATATAAACAAAATACATGGATTTCATGGTGCAAGCAAAGATACTACATACAATTAATTTAGTAAGTTGGTGTGACTTAATCAATCATCTAAACTTGAAACAATGTTTGAATAGGAAGGATAGAACACCCTGTATTGTCATTGGTGGTGTAAATGATCATCATCATACTAATTTTGTTTGCAGAAACACACAAGGTGATTCTATTTCTAGACACATGGAAATGAATTAATATAGCATCCATCTATACATGAAATTATATATTATAAACCCATGACATTTGCATCATCGATATCCTCATCTATTGCCATCAAAAGGTGGTAGTTGTCCTATTATGATGAGTGCCCTCGTTTAATTTTGGTTGCTAGTGAAAATTGATATAAAATCAGTGTTATGGCTTGATTGATTCTCTTCTAATAAATCCCATATGAAAAGATTGAAAGAATAAATAATGCACAAGAGAATAAAAGTATTGTGAAACTCACATTAGAGGAAATTTTAGCCTAAAATTGCCCAAGGAATTTTCATGTACATAATATGTAAACCAAGCAAAATCTTTAAAATTCAAAAAGAGGTACATGTAAATATTTTGGAGGGAAAACAAAAAACCTACTTTTTTTAATTGTATTTTTGGCTTATCTCCTTATACGTTTACTGAAATTTCAAGTGTAGACACTTAATGGATGCAAAATTAAATTCTGCATCCAATTATTAGCCATTATGCATACTTTTGATAAGACCCGCATTGAAAAAAAAATGAAAATGCATTAAAAAAATGTGTTGAACACGTTTTTTTAATGTATTTTCAAATTGTCCCAGGGTGGGGGGCAGCTCAATTGGTTATCCGAGAAATGTGAAACTATTGTAACTCGAAAGACCTAGGTTCAAATCCCCCTGTTGTGATTTGGGTTGTGGGGAGGAGGACAATTCGTAGCCCCGCAAAGGTTTGCTAGTAGTTATGTGTCAAGCAGGCTACTGGGTTCCATTCGGTTACAAAAAAAATGTATCTTCAAATTTTATTAATGTGGGTCTTCTCAAAAATATGCATAATGAGTACTCGTTGGATGCAGAATTTAATTCCGCATCCAATGAGTGTGTACACATGAAATTTGAGTAAACTTATAAGGACATAAACCAATATATATATATATATATATATATATATATATATATATATATATATATATATATATATATATATATATATATAAAGTAGTTTTCTTCTTTTCCCTCCAAAATTCATAACTCTTATTTTATTATTTTCTTATTGTTTTATTATTTTTCCTTAGGAGGCCACTTTTAGGCTGAAATTTCCTCTAATGAATTTTGTGCCAAAATAATAAAGAATTCAAATTGCATCCTCATATAACGATATTGATCCATGTGAATAATGGTGGCCACCCGCCTATTCTACTTGGACCCCACCATTGTTTCTTTATGTTTCTCAATTTCCTTAATTGTAGCACAATTTACTATTTTTGGCAGTTTTTCGGGTCCTAAACTTCCGAGGTCACTTTGAAGGAGTAAAAGGATTTTTTAGGAAAAATGGAGAGACCGGAAAAGTCCCAAACTGGTTTATCATTTTTTTTTCAACCTCCTCTTCGAGATATTTGAAACGAGGTATTATGATAGCCAAATGGAGATCATATTCCGAAATTATGACCCGGGGAAGTTGACGTTCCAACTTACCACAACAGGGCTGAGAAGCTTCTGGCGCTTCATCTCCTAGGGCTTGGTTTTTGGATGTTTAGGGTTACTCATTGTTTCTCAATGATAAAAAGGCCATCGAGCCTCATTATAAAACAGTTCCAAAGCATGTAGCCACCACATGTCTTCTCAGAGATAAACTACCATCACCCAAGCTAGTTTATTTACATTCTGTATGTAAGCTTATTTGAGTTCTTTGATATTAATCTAATGAAGTTTTATTTCCGCTCCACTTCTATGTTTATGTTTATATATGTATTATGTTGGGTTACTGCAATATTTTAGATCAGTCGTATCAGAGCGGTATGCTCTTTCTCATTTTTTATTTGCATGTCCCCAATGAGGTAAAGGTATAAGGATTTAGGGCTCGAACTGGTTGAACCTTTACAATATCAGCCTCGCAAACCCCGATGACCTCCCATGGTGGAAGACAATAAAGACAAGGGAGCAGGAGATCCTTTCAAAATATTACTCGAGGAAGCTCCCGAGAAACAGAGGAACGCAATGATGGATAACTTTACCCAAATCCTTTAACGACTACCCATTGGCAAGGCATATTAATCTAGTAGTCACTCAGGAGGCACCACACAAGTTAACTTTGACATTCCCATATTTGATGGCTAGATTGATGTGGATGTCACAGATAAATGGTTAAATCTATTAGAAAGATATTTTTCAGTTCATGACTTTTCCAACTGAGAAAATATTACTTTTTCACTCCTGAAGGTCGTGCCCCATGTCAAGGACTAGTGGGAAACCTACTGTGAGAAAAAGGACAAGGGGGAACCTATATTGGCCAGTGGAGACTCAGGAGGAGATCAATATTGCAGTGCGGGTTGAGCTTCAAGGATTGAAGATGTCATTGTAATAGATCAATTGCCTCATATGATATAATACAAATAGAGGATGGGCTTTTCCCAGTTAGGATCTCCAGTAAAAAATATTGTGTTCATGATTGAATTATTGCATTTGTTTCTATTATGTTTTCCCTTCCAAAGATTGAGTAGAATAAATTTTCTCATATTGTTTTCAGTCTAAATTCACTAGAAGCTACAAATTTCGAGTTATTTCTACAACAGCTTTATCTTGGGGATGGTAGAAAAATTCAATTGGAGGAATTTCCTCAATATTTAATTGAATTTACAAAGTTGGATGAACATGAATCACTTCTACATTAAGTTGACTATTAATAGGGGTATTAGAAATGGAGTCAAGGTGTGTAAGAAAATATTTTGAAGACTCGGTAGTAACAGGCAGTGTTTGCTGAAAAATAGTATTTGAAGTGTTAACTTCAGGGGATTCATTTTCCTTAGTTGCATCATCTGGTGTTGGAACGGTATCCAAAAATCACTGCCATTCTTTAATCATATCATTAACTAACGGGTTGACTGAGGAACCCTTATCTTTGGAATTGATGGAAGAAATATGCATTGGTGTAGATATATGAGGTGTGTTCTACGAAGAAGAATTGATAGATTTTTTTACAAAACCATCTCCCTCTGATAGATTTAGAAAATTCATAGGCAAAGGAGCCCTTCTAGAAACTATGAAAACTAAAAAGTGTTGAAATTTATATGGAGACAATTGCTTCGCTTTATAACAAACTGACTCATAAAAGGAGGTCTGAGAAAATAAATCATCATATTGACTATGGTCATGAACATAATTTCTGATATATGCTTCAACAGCTACATTTTGAGCTACCTGAGAAGGATCATAATATCTAGTATGCATGGTGGAGAGCTTCAATTCATTTAAGGCCAATATCTCCTTTTTAGCATGTTGATAATTTTAGAGAGTGAATAGATCGGCTTGCGAGGGAAATTTGGGCCAAAATTTTTTAGAATTATTTTTAGTTCAAGGGTAATTCCAGTTCCTATAGTCTGATAAGAATTTTATCTGGATAAGATTTTATCTATGACATAAAGAGGGAGAACATGGGGGCAACCATTACTTCAGAAAACCCCAATATAGGTAAAAAATCTCCTCAACAAAATAATCTCCAATCCTTAGCAAATAATCCATGGCCTCACGAAACATCCTTGTAATTGTGGAATTAAAGATGGATCGATATAAGGGAGCCATTGCAAGATGAAATATGCAGTAGAAATGATCGAAGCAACTCTCTTCCTAGAGAATATTGTGATATATGTGTATAAGAAGAGGGTCGGCATGTTGAAAAATACAACAAGAAAACCTAGTTTTTACTTTATCTTGGTCAAACTATATTAAAATTCGAATTTCAATTTCAACAGAATACTTGCAGGTAGTTAACTGAGGTGACATGGCTTTTGTCACTCAATTAACTCAGTAAATTCGAATTGGAGGTACTTGAGTACAATTATGTGTGATTGATTGCTAATTTGTAGCAATCTAATTCAATTAGGTTGAGTTATTGTCAGTTAAATTAGTTCCAACTGTTGGGAAAACTAGTGGAGGGTTAAGTTGTTCAGTGTTACTTCTGTCACACTCAGTGGTCATCCAGTTAACTGATCCATCAACCCAAAATAATTTATGCATGAAATAATTTGAGTTACCCAATTGAGATTGGAGCTTAAGGGCAGTGTATTGTCAGTTGTAAACTAATCCAAGTTGTACAAGTTTTGCATGCAGTTAGAGAATTTCCCTATGGTAATTGCACAATTCCTCAATGAGAAAAAATCCCTAAAAAATAAGGGCAATGTCCGAATGGAAAATAGAAAGGAAATAGGAGCTTGGAGGCTCGAAATTTTGGCTAAGTATTGACCAGGTTCAGTTAGTCAAGCAGAGGATAGAAGATACAAGTGCGGGTTGAGCCGAGCATATTGTATTCATCTAGATTCTTTTATTAATGCAATACAGATAGTAAGGGGTTTTGAAAATTTTCTTTCCCCTAGATAAATGCATGTGTATGTGTGTTGAATATTGATGAATGTTAATAATTTATGTTCTCGGTCATGAATTTTCTTCCACAAATCAGTAGAGTAGCTTATAGTCTTGTTATTTAGTAAATTTCATGAGTATATTAGAATCTACACATGAATTTCTACATGGTATTAGAGTTAGATTCACAGTAGAGAAGAGATTTCGAAGTTTTCATTACAGGAGGTTCAAGGTTGCAGATCATGTTGCAGGTTTTCTTTAGGACTCAAAAGATGGCTTTCAATGGAATGAGGCTCGAGTATTCCCTTGAGGGAAGCTTGAATTATTGTGCATGGAAGGATCGAATGGAGGCAATACTATAGGATAATGGGCTGAAGGAATATGTTGATAATGATATTATGAAACCAACAACAGTTAATGCTCAGAATATAAAAGAATGGGAGAAGTGTGTTGCTAAGGTGAGGAGGATCATATTGGAGGGAGTGCGAGACCATATTGTATCTAATATCCATGGGAAAGAGACTCCATATGAAATGTGGAAAGTGCTGACTGGTTTTTTCCAGAATAATAGTGACCATAGGAAATTGGCACTCAAGGACGAGCTTTGAAGCATCAAGATGAAAAAGAATGAAACAATTCCACAATTCCTGAACAAGTTTACACAGTGTCGTGATGAACTTGGTGGGGTTGGTGTTACTATCCCTAAAGAATATCTGGTAGCTCTAGCCCTATTGGGCCTTCCCAAGAGTTGTCATAGTTATCAAGATCCAGTAAATGGTAGAGATAAGCCACCACAGTGGGAGCGGTTATGGTTTGATCTAGTGCAACAAGAAATAAGGTGGAGCAATAGAAACGAGACTTCATTCAAGGTCAAGGATGATGGGAACTATGCCCTGGATGGAAAGGAAAATAAATGGAAAGGGAATAAATCTCAATCAAAATCATAATATATTCAAGGGGGGAAGAAGAAATTCTTGTCCAGAATCAAGTGCTTTCACTGTCATGAATTCTGGCACTATGCCATGAAATTTCCATGCAAGAAGACGTCAGGAGGAGCGGCAGGTGAAGTTATATCTTCACAATTCGAGCTTGATTTTACTCTCATTGCATGCATGGAAATCACAGTAATGGGAAGCGTGTGGTATCTCGATAACAGTGTCTCATTCCATATGACGAGGAACAAAGATTTCTTTAGTGATTTGGAGGAGAAGGATCTCTAGATCGACATCGAGATGGGAGATGATAGGAGGTATAGCGTGACTAGGAACGACACGGTCACCTTTCAAATGAAGTCAAGCTCCCCTCTCAAGCTCAAGGATGTGACGTTTGTATCGATTCTAAAGAATAATCTAGTTTCCTTCGCAGTGTTGGAATATTGTGGTTATGATGTGATATTCAAAGGAAAGGAATTCCTGAGACACATCACCACAGGACAAGTGAAGAAAATCGGGTTTCGAGTGAAGAACCTCTACAGGTTGTATGTGGAATATTTTGTTTCTTTGACCACAAAGGTGGAGAATTTGCAGAGTTGAGATGTCGGTGAATTATTCCATAGAATACTTCACCATTTACATTACAGAGATTTGAAGATCATGTAGTAGATCACCACTTGCCTCCCCAAAGTAGCACTAGAGGATAATAATACATGCAAAGGGTGTACTTTAGGGAATTACACAAAATCCACCTTCAGTGATTAGGATAGTGTTGTGGAGGTAAATCCCCTCTTCGGACAGAGGCGATCCCTACTAGCCCAGATCGGGTCTAGCAACAATCGTTCACGCTACAGTGCAGGTTCCTAATTGCAAATAAACCAACTAGCGATGAAGGCTTACCTGGAATCCAACGCTTTCGCTTGTAGAGAAAGTAGCGCTCCCGTTCCTTAGCTCTGGCAGATCACAATCCTCATGATCTCCGTGATCGAACACTTGCACATGCAAGAAACAAAACAAATGAAAGCGTAAAATCCAGTGTATGCAACTATATGTCAGTCAGAGAAGACATAACTCATCATCATAATCAACAACAAGAGTGGAACCATAACCAATAGTCGCTTATCATTAATCAATCAAAGAAGAATACAACCATAGCCCTGACGCTGAATTCTCCTTCGGAGGGTCGCCAGCGGAACACATCTCGACAAAGCCTGTCGGGGATGGGACAAACCTCTCTCTTTGGATGTCTCGATAATAATCTCCTCGCTTGGATTTGGCCTTAAGGGAATGAATCAAGGCTCTTGCAGCATAAGGCTCTGATGGCTCTTGGGAACTTGGAGACTAGCTTTCAAAGGGAATGAGCAAGCTTTTATAGAGGGAGGAAGGGGAGTTGGGATCCCTATAATCATGGGATTGGCCCTATCCTCAAGGAAGCTTCCATGAGAGGTGGAAAACCACTTCCTCTACATGGAGATCTGGAGCCAAACCACCCAACTCGAATTAGATACCAGTTTATGAATTGGTTAGGATGAAACTTCCGCCATTTATTTTTTAAAAACACTCCTTAAAATAGCCGACGCGAGTGCGACTCTGGGACAGAGCGCCAATTGGCGCGCCCTCTTTGAAGGATTTCCCCCATTGGTGCGGGTAATGAACTAGATACCCACGCCAATGCAAAAAGGGATGTGTTTAGGGTTTTTCACAAGGATTTGTCTTCAGGGCAATGAAAGCTCATGTTCAAAGGAATGTCATGAAAGTGGTTTCAAGTCATGTCATGCTCACAGGTCACAGAATGAGCCCTCCAATTGTGCGAGATGGGGAATTGTAGGGACGGTGACAAATTTCTATGTAACAGATGCCCCCTAAAGCATGAGGCCCGAGAGAGAGAGAGGGGTGAAATGCTTTATGAGAACGTGTCCAACTGAAAACACCGCCGTCGGAAAACATGCATAGAGAAGTACAACTGATATCTCAAATACATGAAATATACGTGGCATGGGCACAACCATCCATAACAGAGTATGTAATAATCTAGATCCGAGGCATGGACGCAGCCATCCAGTGAGGATCGGTAAATAGACTCAGGTATGGTCGCAGCCATCCAATCAGTGAGTCATGTAACTAATCATAAGAATCCACAAAATTGTAGCCTGGATTATAACAGATAGGAATCCAGGGTCTTGCGCTCCATCTCGACCCGAACGAAGTACAAGTTCAAACATGTGAATAAGTGAGCTGAAGTTGAACACGCAAGAACATCGTCTGATTACCAGCCAATGATGAAAGTCGTTAACAGACGCGAGAGGTACCACCATTAATGCCAATGGTCCTCAAGGTACTACAGGTACAATCTACGGCATGTGAACAATGAGCTGACGTTGAACACCCACAGAATCACTCGATCGGAGGCCAATGATGAAAACCTCACGTCGAACACGAAGAACCTGCCATTGAGGCATGCAGGCTCCAAGGTACCAGAACGGAGTCTCTAGATCAGCTTCCTGGATAATGAGCTGAAGTCGACAGGAAGTGACCTTGATCGAAGGTGGGCCATAATGTTTCCCACATCATCGACACGTACGAGAACATAATGTTCTTGTGAATCGTGATCATATGAGAATCGCAGGAAGGTTGGAATTCCGCAGAGGTCAACTTTCGAACATATGGCGGCACCATAGTGAGTTTGGCAGTTTGACATCAACGCGATTAGAGGTCACATGCATTTATGGCAAAGAGTGATGAGAGTACCAAAAAGGATTACCCAAACCCATGGAGGCAAATGAACAAATGATATGAGATATCCCCAACCCGACACGAATGCAGACAAGTGCCATGTTCAAGAGCGACATACTGCCGACACGACAATGATGTTGGTTCCATTTTCCCCACCATTTCTGGTGAGTACCTCTTTATTTTTACACAAGCTTGAAGAGGATACCATATGCTTGCTGTATAAGCCTATCCTAATGCATTTAACGAGCCCTAGGAAGGAGCGACTCGAATAACGTCATTATGACTGAATCTGATGTCATCAAGGTTTAACGAGTCTGACAAAGGAAGAACTCGGCGTCTTTTCATATTTAGAGAGTCTGAAAAGACAACAGAAAAGTAAACTACCATGGTCCCTTTTCGTAAATAGTTCCTCAGATCCGAAAAGGTAGAAAACTATGTCTGAGAAAACCTCCTAGTCGCAATAGGCTAGGGTATTCCTTTTTCGTAAATAATCTATCCCAGCCCGAAAAAGGGGTAAACGTATACTGGGTAGATGTCGTTTCATGGCCACTTTAACGAGATCGAAATGATAAGAGCCTCGACAATCTTTTCATGTTTAGAGAGTCAGAAAAGAGCTGAAAGATGACTCCAAAATGACTTTTTCGTGTATTTACCGAGTCCGAAAAAGTATAAAATACAACTCGTGTCACTGTTTAAGTTGCATAAAGACCTGTTGCTGCATAGAAAGGCAAGCGTAAAATCCATTTTCGACAAAATGTATTAAAATATTAATAAAAAATGACTTTTAAAACCTATTTAGATTTCAAAAAGTTATAAATAAGTCTCAAATGGTAAAAACAAAATTAATTTTACTATTTACCTCATTGGAGAGCAAGAGTGGTCCATTTTGTGTGCAAACTTCTGACGGCGACTGCGACCGATCTAGGCTACCATTTAGTTCCGCGTTTGTTCCAGGTAATAGGCGCTTCCTTGAACTCCATTTTGATCCATTTTTTAAGAGATTTCCATTACGGATTAGAATTCTGTGAAAAAATTTTAAAATTTTAGGGCTCTGCCCATTGGCGCGGGTATCGGGCACAGACTCATGCCAATGGCCTTTTGCTTACAAAGGGGCCGCACCAACGGTGGAACTCAATTTTCCGCTTTAAATTTCTGAATTGCAAGTGATTTAAATGAAATTCGAAGCATAATAGAGATCTAATCAAGGATTTTGATCATGTTGATGCATGTTACTCAAGCATAATGGTTATCGAATGGAAGGAGAGGGAGCATGGGGAAGAGGATGAACTAGCCATGGAGAATGAGGCCTGTATGAATGCACTTAAGAATTGTGGACTCAAAAAGTTCTTCCTGACGCCCTGTTTGCGTGCTCAACCAGAGCTACTACAATACTTGGTAAGTATATGGGACGAAAATGAAGAAGTATTTAAACTTCGGGACCAAGTGCTGGAACTCGAGGTTTCCAACGTATATTTCATAACCGGACTGTCGCACAGAGGTCCTGTGCCCATCCTGACAGGTAGCAGACAATCTGGGGAAAAGATGGAGCAGGTAATGGCGAGGGTGTGCCCAAGGGCACGAACCGGATCAGGAAGCGGGAAGGTGGACATCCACACTATCGAAGATCTAGCACTGAGAGTAGTGCTACACACCATCACACGAGCTGCGGGATCGCAAGCTCCACACAAGGCCACCAAGGCCCAACTCCTGCTAGTCGCTGAGTGTATGAGTCCAACACTGTTTGATTGGGCTACTGCAGTGACAAAAAACATAAAGAGGTAGCTTACAAAGTGCAAGCAAGCCAAACTGAAACAGTTCGGCTACGGTTCCATTTTGGTATCGTTCATCCTGGAACGACTACCTATCTTCCAGGGCCAAGGGGCCATAGTTGCTGAGTCGATGCCACAAGAGCCGAGGATGGCTCATTGGGCAGCACTCATGCCCAGGTCAGGAGGAGGCCAACAGATGTCTTGGAGGCCGGAGTGTTTTGGATGGTTACGGCGACAGCTGATCATGGTCGAGGATTGGCCCTATGCCGGGACCGATTTCACTGGAGACCCAGATCTCCCACTTCCAGAGGGGGATGACTGGGACGAGGAATTGGGTACGACCTCTCTTTTTTATTTTCATGTTTTATGATTTTTTGGGTAATACATGTCTGTTCTAACACCAAGTTTATATGTATGCAGATGTAGGCCCAGAGAGACCTGCTGGTATTTCTCCAATTTCACGGAGAACTCAGCCCGCAGCTGAACCTCAAGCGGAGGGTGCCGAGGGGGGAGAGTTGATCTAGAACCTCGAGGGGATCGCCCGGGGGATTCCAGACTATGCCCAGCTAGCAGATGTCCTGATGGCGTATCAGAGACATACGGTGGGAGTGCCTAGTCACCTCCACCAACTACTAAGACGCTTAGTGTGCACGATAGCATGTTACCATGAGCACCATGCGGATTAGACACCTAGGGCTTCTTTCATGCACATATTTTTTGAGAGACATGTTTTCTCCAACTGTATTAAGACGAACATATATATTTTTTGATTTTATGTGATGCACACTATGTAAAAATTTTGACATATATATATATATATATATACATATCTATTTCTGGACGGATTTTTCCACATGTGATGATGTTTTTATTTATAAATTGCGCAAATGTCTATCTAAAACCAAATTAGCTACTGCATCTGTTAATGTATTCATATGTCTGGGTATGTGTTGATATGTAATATAGTCAAAATTTCTCTCCAGCAGATGAATACGCAAATATAGGCATAAAATGGATGGATTTCTTACTGAATAATTCTCGTTAAGTTGTAATACTACAAGTTGCGAGTCTAGATACACAAGTAATTCACGAATGCTGAGGTCCACAGCCTCGGTTAATAATTCCAATATGGCACTATATTCCATGATATTATTTGTAGCAGGACCCAGACACACACCTTGCAGGTCAACCAACTCACCAGCAGGATCATAGATTACCCAGGCTGCCGAAGACAGATTCCTGGTACTGCGAGAGGCACCATCCGCGAAACCCACAAACGGAGTAATGGACATCTGCACAATCAGGAAGACCCGATCAGCAGAAAGATGCTTACATGCACACCACACCACACATGCACACAAATGAAAATACACACCTATGTACACACACCACACCAAAAATGACTTCAAGCGTAGTATTTCTTAAGGTACAACCCATTTCTAGGCTGCGCCAAAGGAACTCCTTCATAATCAATGAGCTCATAAGCCCCATTCTTCAATACTCGTTTTACTATGTAGGGTCCATGCCACATGGGTTGGAGCTTTCCTGCCCCAAGTTTATCGTGGGCTTGGTCATATAAGAGGACAAGGTCCCCTTCGACAAAGGATCGTGGAGAGACAGATTGATCAAAGTGTGCTTTGACCTGCTTTTTCTGTGCCTCAATGACTAAGGCAGCCAAGCGGCAGGTTTCATCCAACCGTTCCAAATACAAGAGACGCTCTTCTTCAGGAGAAGTATCGAGCAAAAGTTCCATAGCCAATTTTAAGGAAGGAATTTCGCACTCAACCGGAATAGTTGCTTCCAGACCATACACCAATTGGAATTGTGTGAATCCGGTCGCACTCTTTGCTGATGTCCGGTATGCCCATAGAGCTGAGAACAATTGGAGGTGCCAATTGGACTTATGAATTCCAAATGTTCGTTGAAGCATTGTGACCAAAACCTTGTTCATAGCTTCAACCTGGTCATTTTCCTGGGGGTAATATGGCGTTGAGCTATCGTGTCGTAAGCCCAATCTTGATGTCAGCTCGGCCATCATGTAATCTCGAAAGTGAGTACCATGATCGGTAACAATGGCCTGAGGGACCCCGAAATGTGCAATAATATGGTTGAAGATAAATTGGGCAGTTGTCTTACCATCGGTAGCTAGTGTAGGCATCGCTTCGGCCCACTTAGTAAAGTAGTCAACAGTGAGGATTATATATTCATGCCCCCCGGATGAATGAGGGTTACACATCATTAAATCTATGCCCCATTTTGTGAAAGGGCCGATGGTAATGACAAGATGCAGAGGGAGGGGTGGTGCGCGCATCTTGCGCTGAAAAACCTGGCACGCGTGACATTTGCGGACTGCAACAATACAGTCTTTGAAGATTGATGGCCAGAAGTAACCCACACGCAGAATCTTCTGGGCGGTGGCATATCCAGACATGTGACTGCCACAGGCGCCACTGTGATAGTCATTTAAGACTCTCTCAACCTCTTCCAGATTCAAACACCGACGGAGCACCGAATCTACTCCAACCCGGTATAATGTATCTCCTACAATGCGGTAGGGTTGAGACTGATGCCGAATCCGACGTCAGGCATCTTTGGTAAAATCAGAGCAAAAGGATGACGTCTAAAGATACACAATAATATCGCCATACCATGGGTCACGGGTGCTGATAAGGAAGATGTTTTCGTCTGGAATCTGTTCTTCAGAATGAGATGGGGGGGAGTCTGTTGGGAGGGAGAAAATAAGATCCGCGAAAACCAGTGATTTGGTTGACTTAGCAGTAGTAAACTCTAGGTCGAAATCCTGAAGGATAACGATCCATTTGGAGTATTTTCCCCCCAGTAATTTTCGAGAAAGAATATATGTCATGGGGTTGCAATCCGAAACCACGGTTGTTGTACGCAGCAGTATGTAGTGGTGAAAACGTTGCACAGCTTGTACGGCTTCTAATGCCAGCTTCTCGACATAAGCGTAGTGTGTCTCTGTGTCAAGAAGGTTGCGTGATAGATAGTAAACAACGTGTTCGTTGCCATTATCATCATCCTACACCAAAACCATAGCTATGGTGCTAAAGGCGGTGGCCAAATATAGAGTGAAATCACGGTGATAGTTTGGAGGCCGAAGCAACAGAGCATTAACAAGTAACGTCTTCAGCTTCTCAAAGGATTATTTAACAATGTCATCCCAATGAAAGGGAACATTCTGCTTTAAAATACGTGTGAATCCTTTGGCCACTTCCGCGTAGTTCGGTATAAAGCGTTGTAGGAAATTAGCTTTTCCCTGTAGACTCTGCAATTGATATAATGAAGAGGGTGATGGGAGATTGACAATGGCCTCGACCTTTAGGGGATCGAGGCGAATCCCGTCCTTGGAGACTATGAACCCCAAAATATTTCCATCATCCACGCAGAAGACGCATTTATGAGGATTGAGCCGGATATTATAGCATCGACAGCGAAGGAAAATCTGGCGGAGGTGTTCTGGGTGGTCTTCTCCCCGAGCTGAGTGAGCTGGAAAATCGTCCATATAAGGCTGAACGATATGGCGTATGTCGTGAAATGCATAAGACATAGCACGCTGGAAAGTAGCTCCAGCATTCTTCAAGCCAAACGGGAGATTTTTATAAGCAAAAGTACCCCACGGACAGATGAATGTGGTCTTGTGTTGATTAGCAGGTAGAATATTTATCTGATTATACCCGGAAAAGCCGTCCATCGGGGAATAGATCTCACTCCCAGCACATTCATCAATGATCTAATCTATGAAGGGAGTAGGATAGTTGTCCTTTGGACAGGCCCGATTAATATCTCGGTAATCAATACAAACTCTGATAGTACTATGTTTCTTATCTACAGGTACAATGTTGGAGACCAATTCTGTGAGGGGAATCGGGTAAATGAAGCCCGCGTTCAGAAGTTTTTCAACTTCCACTTTAATGGCAGCGGCTTTGCGAGGATGCACCGGGCATAGGCATTGGCGCACGGGTTTCGCACCAGGATAGGCAGGAATCTCGTGCACTACTATGTTGGGATCAATCCCGGGAATTTCCTCATAAGACCAGGCGAACACGTCTCTGAATTCTCGGAAAAGGTCAGTATAGACTCGTATATCATCAGGAGAACAAGTCACTCCCACGTATATGTTCTCAACTATCCCCGGTTTAACAGAGATGTTTATCGGAATGGTTTGAGTAATGTTGCTCAGGTTTCCCTTTGAAAGCACCTCATGTGTCAATATGGGCGTCTGGAGAGGTGGAGTGGGAACCTGAGATGAAAACCACTCTAGACAATCTGACATTGCCCCCAAGCTAGGCATGAATGAGGAATGATGATGTCCATCGCTCCAAGGCAAATCCTCAAGAGACATTGTTTCAACAATGGCTTCATCGAAAGGGAAAATATTTTTAAGAGGATCAGGCGAGTCGGCCTCACCGAACCAGGGGGATTGAGAATAGATGTCTAAAGCCATGCTCAAAGGAGCATGCTGAGGAGGAGGAGGATCAAATGCGGCGACGATTTCATAGTAGTTGATCTCTACCGGAGTTAAGGGCATCGATTCTCCAAACTCAGTCACCTGCTCAGGCGTAGGGATGAGTCATGGGTCGTCAGACCTAGAGATCATATTAACTTGAGCAGTGTATGGTGGTGGTGCGGGAAAAATACCCATGAGGATGGGGTCCTTAAAGAGATCGGGTCCTACACTGTCAGGGGGATTTGGGATCTGATCCACGTAAGGAACATTGTTCTCAGAGGTGGAGGTGAAGAAAGACAACTGATACACAGTAATTATTTTTCCCTCGTGAGGGAACTTAATAAGTCGAAAGAGGGTGGACGGCACGCATAACATGGCGTGAGTCCAACTGCGGCCAAGAAGTATATTGTAGTTAAGCTTGGCGTCAACTACTTCTACTTCTACGTTGATTGTCTTCCCTTGTAAAGTAATCGCTAGACTCTCGAGAACACCCAGGGGTTTCGATTCCTGACCATCAAATTCCTCTAGGGAATTAGGAGATGATGAAAGGGCCGGAGAGCCAATGGTTTTCCAGCAAGCGGATGACATGACACAGGTAGAAGCACCTTCATCCACAACGGCCCGATGGATGTTAAGACCGTTGATCCCGACTTGAATAACAAGAGAGATCTGATGTGGAAGTCGAGGGGTAAAGTTCTCTAAGTCAAAGGTGAGAAGATTAGAATTAGTGGGATCGATCCCACCGATTGCAGAAAAGAAAGCTTTCCGTTGTGACAGGAAACTTTGAAGAACTTCCAATGCGGACATGGCAGAAGGCGCCTGTGCCAGATCCTCAACAATACTATAGTGCTGAGGGGCACGGGCGTTTGGATTGTAGGAAGATCTTCGTAGAACACCTTTGGAAGGTGGCCTCACAATGGGTTCAATAGTAGGCTTCTCGTTTTCCAACGAACCGGAGACAGGTGGAGGAGGTAGACCGTCCACAACTACCTTCCCAGGTTCCTGATGTGATTCGTTGTAATCCTTTGAACGCATAGCAATAGAGATAGGTGCAGCACCATTCATCATAAAGACCTGAGACCCAAATGGTGCAGATGGTGAAGGCTGTTCAACCATCTGGGTCTGCTGAGACGGGAACAGTTCTTTAAGAACTACTGGATTCCCTTTGGAGCCTTTTAGAAGTTGACTAACTTCATATCGTCGTGGAAAATCCTTCGTATAATGATCTCCTTCAAAAATGAGGCAGGGGTACTTCGGTTTACGTTGGGAACCGTCCTCGATACGAGGTTTGGACTCTGGCTTTGGGGCGTCAGATTTGGATTTACATTTTCCCTTCTTCTTCCCTTTGGAGGCTTTTTCCGTAGGATTGGCCTGAACGGCGTTAACCTCCGTAGTTTTGCCAGAATCGGTAGGGGCGGGAGGAGTAGAATTATTGGATGAGTTGGACTTCTGCTTCCCATTCGAAGATTTCTTTGAATTCTGAGACACGGAACCAATAACACCATCCACCGCCGGGGTAGGTGGAGCTTTAAAGGTTCTAGACCGTGGAGCATTAGGCAAAATATCATAAAGTGTGCCGGACTAAGAGTATACTAGATCCAGATATTGGGCACGCGCTATGGCTTGTTCTTCAGTCACACACGCTCCCATCGCAATATCTTGAGCGATCTTGTTAACGAAGGAGGTGGTGAACCAATGAGTTAGTATCTGATTAGGTATATGGAAGTTGATCAGTCTACGACGACGTCGCCACTCATGAATGTGATCAGAAATGTGGGTGGCTTTGTCCTGCTTCAAAGAAGTCAGGAGGTGCGTCCCGGCTTCGTAGCGAACCGGTAACTGAAAGTGAGTCAGAAAAGCCATGGCTAACGTATTGAAATCTTGAAAGATGCCACGGGATAATTCAATATACCACTTAGCGGCAGCACCAGTCAAAGTGTGCTGGAAGAGGCGTAGACGAATTGAATCATCCACCCAAGAATTGGACGAACATCAAAGATGGTAAGTCATCACATGTGCTTGGGGGTCCTCCCCAGCTTTACCCTCAAACTTGGGGCAATCACTGAGTACTTTGGTAGGAACCAGAGGCCAATAAGGATTGTGCAAAATCAGATCATTGGTTAATTTTGAAACATCCGGTAATTCCAAGGTAGCCAAGAACGGCAATGGCGGATTGGACGGCATGCCTGGCCCTTGATAAGGACCAGTACCTGCACTCCACGTTGGTTGAGAATATCCTTGCCCCCAAGGGTTCTGTCCAGTAGGACTCTAATTGTAGTGGGTATAGGGTGTATAACCAGCCTGATTCGGTCGCTGGTAACTAGCGTACGGGGCTTGATAACCAGAGTATGGACCTTGATTGTAAGTCGGCCCTGTGTGAGCAGCATTTGGATTTGGCTGCTGAGTATAGGTGTAGCCGGGTTGTTGAGAGTAATAGTTAGAACCTTGGGGCTGGCTATAATTTGGTCGATATTGACTATGAGAATAGTAACCGCCCTGAGGTCGAGTAGGCTGCTGATAGGTGGGACCCTGCTGAGCCTGATAATTAGGGTGCAGCGGTTGATTTGGCTGCGGCATCGAATAAGTCGGCTGTTGGGCAGGGTTGACAGGATGTGCAGGCTGGCCTGGTTGAACAGGCTGACCTGGCTGAACGGGCCGCCCTGGTTGAACAGGTTGACCCGGATAAATATGTTGTGCCGGTTGTGCAGGTTGACATGGCTGTTGAGGAGCACTAGGTTGTGCCGGATTGGCCGGTTGGCCTGGTGGCGAGATACCAGGTTGTGCCGGATGGGCCGGTTGGCCTGGTAGCAGAATGGAGCCAAGTGGTTTCGGATAACCGGATTGACCCGCAATAGGACCATAAGATGGCCCTCGCTGATGTGCAACGTTGGGACCAAGAGGATACTGTGGTTGCATGGGTTGAGAAGGTTGGACTTGCCCCCCAGGACCATATATCGGCCATGGTTGGTACCCTGGTTGACCTGTGAGTCCTTGAGGTTGCCCAGGTGGGAATTCAGGGAGAGGCTGCACGGGTTGACCTCAAGGGTTGTAATATTGTCCTTGCGGACCATAGAATGGCCCTTGCTGGCCTGGAGGGTAGCCCTGTACGGGTTGTCCCTGCGGGTCATAAGGATAGCCAGGTTGGCCCGAAGGTTGGCCTTGAAAAGTTTGTCCTTGCGGGTTATAACGCTGTCCAGCTTGGTTATATGGTAAACCCTGAGCATGAAGTTGAGCCTCAGGAGCAGGTAAACGTAAATGGTTCCCATGCTCATCATACTGATATGGAAAGACATACACGGGTGTACCATCCTGTGCATAATGCGAAAAATACGAGCGGTTGGGATCCTGAGAGGATTGTCCAACCTCGGGTTTCGATTGTTGGAGGGACAATCAATACTCCTCCGGAGATATGTTCTCCAGCATTGCAGATGCTATGTAGATGTCTTCGGGAAGGGATGTGGTCCTTATGGACTGGGTAGTAACAGCGGGTGTAGATGCGGCCACACAGACAGTGGGCATGGAGGGTACAGAAGTAACTTGAGGGGATGACGTAATGGGTGTCCATGGAGACATCCCCAATGAAGGAACAACCGGCCTCGTGGAAGGAGTTGATACCCCCATAGAGGCAGCGGCGGCAATAATCTGACCCAAGGATCTATACCCTGCGGGTAATGAGGGACCCGGTGATGACATCACAGATGGTTCACGGTTGTCTCCTGGAAATAATCTCCGAGGAAATAACTGGTAATATTCACCGGACGTGGGGATTTCCTCACTGGATTCACTCATGTTTGAGCCTGCCGCTACATCTCGTAATAGACAGCGAGGACTAGGAGGAATAACAGCAGCTATAAAAGGCGAACCCAATGTAAGAGGAGGGAAATCTTCCCCTACTCTCAATCCGAACCAAGGGTCAGAAAAGGGCCAATGGAACTCAACTGGTCCTCTGAAGGGCTGCTCAGAAATGATGGGCTGCTATGGCTCAGTAGAGGATTAAGAAACCTTTGATGAATCGTCCGTATATGGACTACCAGTAGACGAAACAGAAGGTTCCGCCACTGTGGTAGTAACGACAAGAGAAAAATATCAAACACACACACAAGCTGAAAAAGAGTCAAGACACACAATCAAATGACCAACAAGCAAAATCTAACAAGGCGTGTGATCGCAGGTGATTTATTTTACCACATTGAAATTTAGAAACTTCACTGTTTCATGTTTTAAGAGTCGAGAAACGGATGAAAGGTGACTCTTTCTCTTTTAGTTTTGAAGCAAGCATGAAAGGACAAGCGCTTGGTGATCCTTTCAAATTTAGAGAGTCAGAAAAGATCAAATGACTACTCAGGAATACTAGGCAAAGGGTGTACCAAATAACCGTGAACTGCAATATACACCTTGGTTTCAAAATGAAATAGAAATCAACCAAGGACTTAACGTACGTGTAGGCAATCTCCCCGAATGTTGTGTCCGGTGTATCACGGGTATAGGGCGGAAGACTCGGCTTCCTATGGATAAAGGATAGAAACCTATTGGGGTCTCCCTTTATATACTCGACGGTACGGGGAGCACAAGTCCGTACTAGTGCTGTCTAAAGCCAAGAGGCGAACGACAGCTACTAGGTTTTAAGACGCCGAAACACGTCTCTAGCCTAGACCTATAAATGTGTTTCATTAAATTTCAATGCTGCCTTAGTGTAAATTGAGTAAATTTTAATGTTTATCTTCAATTACGTTTCAGTTTTCAGGCCCTAGCGAGTGTGACGTCTCAAAATCTCCTAAATGCACACTACATGCCACAGTGTATCATTTTATTCAATGAAAGCTAGTTACAAGAGAGTTAAGAGCTTTTCACACAACAAAATGATCAGAAAACAACCAACAAAGTCTCTAATGCAGCTAATGTAAACCAAAAAATTTTCTCTCAAACTCACTAATCACTAATAACACGGAAAATATTTTAATTTGCACTAACTAATCAAAAGCAAAAGAGATCTTTTTTTTTATATTTTCAATGTTTAATAGAAAAGTGCACTAAACAAAATGAAAACTAATGAAGAGCAATTTGAGAAGTGATGAGGAAAGAGAAAAACACACAAATTTCACTCAACGCAAACACACAATCAGATCTCCAAATTGACAAAAAATTCCCTCAAAACCAAGAGAATCCCAAAGACCCAAATGGACCATGTAATCTAGGCCCAAAGCGAGACAAAGTGAAATTCGAATGAAGAAGAAATCAATCACTCAAGCAACGCAATGAAACGATAGACAACCACCAAACGAATGTAAAGAATCAATCCCAAGGTCGACTGAATCGATAAAAACCAAAAACTCCCAAGGGAGGCTCGACACACAAGAGCACCTAGATGCCCTAGGGCTAGAATGTGAAATCGATGGAAACGGGCAAACAGCCAAAGGACGAAGGTCGCAGCCAGTCAAACAAGGCTCCAGAACACTCAAGCAGTTGAAAAAACAAAACCAAACACACTGATCAAGCTCAAGAAGGTCAGAACAGAGAAAACCTTAGTACCTCACAGGATTGGCGCGACTGTGAGGCTGAAACTAGTGCCAGAAAGGAATTGGCGCAGGTAATACACAAGCAACCTGCGCCAATGGGCGCGACTGTCAGGCTGTAAAGCGCACCAGTCGAGTTTGCTAAGGAAAAATAAAAATAGACAATCCAACAATCAGACCAGTGATGATCAAGCTAACCAAAAGCCAAAATCACAAGAAGAGCCAGCCGAAAGAGCCAAACAAGCAAGCAGAATCGAGAAACAACCGAAAAGACAAGACAATGCTCCAAGTATTTAGTTTACAAACTAAACCGGATATTGACTGAAGCAGCTTTGATCTACTTCGCTAATGCAGAGCAATAGCATTTCGAAGGCTATTTGGCTAACTTCAGGGTCCGTCTGTAGCTTATAAAACAAACAACAACAAGCTAGAAGATCCCCAGTGGAGTCGCCAATTTGTTGTGGAGGTAAATCCCCTCTGCGGACAGAGGCAATCCCTACTAGCCCAGATCAGGTCTAGCAACAGTCGTTCACGCTACAGTGCAGGTTCCTAGTTGCAAATAAACCAACTAGCGATGAAGGCTTACCTGGAATCCAACGTTGTCGCTCGTAGAGAAAGTAGCGCTCCCGTTCCTTAGCTCTGGCAGATCACAATCCTCATGATCTCCGTGATCGGACACCTGCACACGCAAGAAAAAAAATAAATGCAAGCGTAAAATCCAGTGTATGCAACTATATGTCAGTCAGAGAAGACATAACTCATCATCATAATCAAAAACAAGAGTGGAACCATAACCAATAGTTGCTTATCATTAATTAATCAAAGAAGAATACAACCATAGCCCTGACGTTGAATTCTCCTTCGGAGGGTCGCTTGCGGAACACGTCTTGACAAAGCCTATCGGGGATGGGACAAACCTCTCTCTTTGGATGTCTCGACAATAATCTCCTCGCTTGGATTTGGCCTTAAGGGAATGAATCAAGGCTCTTGCAGCATAAGGCTCTGATGGCTCTTGGGAATTTGGAGACTAGCTTGCAAAGGGAATGAGCAAGCTTTTATAGATGGATGAAGGGGAGTTGGGATCCCTATAATCATGGGATTGGCCCTATCCTCAAGGAAGCTTCCATGAGAGGTGGCAAACCACTTCCTCTACATGGAGATCTGGAGCCAAACCACCCAACTCGAATTAGATACCATTTTACGAATTGGTTAGGATGAAACTTCCGCCATTTATTTTTAAAAAACACTCCTTAAAATGGCTGGTGTGAGTGCGAATCGGGGACAGAGTGCCAATTGGCGCGCCCTCTTTGAAGGATTTCCCCCATGGGCGCGGGTAATGAACTAGATACCCGCGCCAATGTAAAAAGGGATGTGTTTAGGGTTTTTCACAAGGAGTTGTCTTCAGGGCAATGAAAGCTCATGTTTAGAGGAATGTCATGAAAGTGGTTTCAAGTCATGTCATGCTCACAGGTCATGGAATGAGCCCTCCAATTGTGCGGGATGGGGAATTGTAGGGACGGTGACAAATTGTTGTGTAACAGATAGCATGGCACATGCAATCCTTGAAAGGATCCACTATGATGTTTATGGGCCTTTCTCGACAACCTCCACTTCCAAGCACATGTATTATCTTATATCTATAGATTATTTCTCATAAAAGTGTTGGATCTAATTCATGTGGAAGAAAGGCCATACATTCTACAAATTTATTGAGTTTAAATCATTTTTGGAGAAAAAAATTGGCAGGAAAGCGATGGCTCTCAAGAGCGATAACAGTGATGAGTATGTGTCGAATGAATTTAAAAAAAAAATTGTGCAAAGGAAGGCATTCAACAGGATTTGACAACACCCCAAAAACCACATCAGAATGGAGTGGTTGAGAGGAAGAACAGAAGTATTGTGTGAGATACACGGGCAATGTTCCATGATTAGGGCCTACCTTTTCACTTGTGGGTTGAAGCATGCAACACAACGGTATATTTGCAGAACAAGAGTTATCACATGATTCTTGGAATGAGTACACTAGAAGGATATTTTTCAAGTAAGAAACCATATTTGTCACACTTCAGGTCCTTTGGATCATCATTTTACTACCATTTTTCCAAGGAAGTAAGGAAAAATCTAGAGCTAACAGTAGAGTTGGGCATATTTGTGAGGTACACTGATAAACCTCATAACCATCGGGTGTACCTACCATCTCTGAGGATGACAATTTTTCGTAGAGGTGAAGTTCAATGAGGGTAAGGAAATGAAGTGTTCTTTTGAGAGGGATATTCAGTTGCATGCATATCATGAGCTTTTGACTCCAAAGAGAGAACCTCAAGGAGTTGTGGAGTACCCAAAATCAAATGAGCAGAGACTGGAGATATCCACTCAAGTAGAGACATCCAAAGAAGGAAGGAAGTGAACCAAGGAAGCTAACAAATTATTTTAGGATGCTAGAGAGAATGTGGGAGCACCCACTTCACAGAGTAGGCAGAGGAGTTCACCAGAATGGTACATTTGATACATGGATCTAATGAGCGATCTAGTAGAGACAAAACCAACCTCATTCAAGGAAGTGTTAGAGAAACTTGTATGGTTTAACGCTATGGTAGAGGAGTATGACTCCATTTTCATAAATAGTGTTTGGAAATTGTTCCCAAGACTAGCAGACAAATCATTGGTAGGTGCGAGATGGATTTACAAGGTAAAGAATGCAGTGGACGGAAGCATCGAGAAACACAAGGCCAGGTTTGTGACCAAGGGGTACTCTAAAGTAGAAGTGATTGTCTATGAGGAGACCTTTGCTCATGTAGCAAAGTACTCTTCCATCAGATCTTTTTTTTCTCTAGTTGCATAGATGGGGTGTAAGATCCACCAAATGGATGTCAAACTAGAATTCCTCAATGGAGTTATTAAGGAGGAGGTGTACATTGAACAACCTAAAGGTTTTGAGACCTTTGACAAAGAGTTGCATGTTTGTAGACTCAAGAGAGCATTATATGGGTTGAAGTAAGCACCCCATGCTTGGTACACCAGGATCAATAACTACCTCACCAGGTTGGGCTTCACCAAAATTGAAATAGATGCAAACCTTTACCACAATTTGGTAGAGGGTAAATTGTTGATTGTAATCTTATATGTGGATGAGTTTATTTTGACCGATGATGAATAACTTATCAAGTCTTGCAAGGAGGACCTTACAAGAGAGTTTGAAATGAAGGACATGGGTTTGATGTGATATTTCCTTAGTTTGGAAGTATGGTAAGGAGAAGGGGAACTGTTTGTCTCTCAGGGAAAGTATGCCAACAAGATACTTTAGAATTTCTTCATGGACATGTGCAAACCCATGGAGACTCTCCTCTAGTGACCAACTAGAGGAAAGATGATGCCACTTCATGTGAGAAAGGGGATGCTATTGTGTACAGGCATTTGGTGGGTTCACTCATGTATCTAGTGAACAAACGGCCAGACATGTATTATGTATTCAACCAGTTGCGCCAAGCCATGGTTCAACCAACCAAATTATTTTGGAGAGATGCTAAACATATACTACGGTACCTCAGAGGCACCACTCATTTTGGAATTTGGAAAAAATGGGAAGAGGGAGTGAAGCTGCAAAGCTTCACAAATATAGATTGGGCGAGAATTCCATCAGACCAGAAAAGCACATCAGGAGGAATTTTCAGTGTTCGGTCAACAGTAGTTACTTGGTACAATAGGAAGCAGATATCAGTTTCACTCATCTCAGCAGAAGCAGAATACATGGTTGTCGGTCAAGCATCTTGTGAGGTTATCTACATGAGAAAGATTCTTGTTGGGTCATTAGGTTAGATGATGGATCCTACTGTGATTTACTATGACAATAATAGTTGTATCAAACTCTCTAAGGATCCAGTTTTCATGTTCGGTCCAAGCACATAGATCTTTGGTACCACCATCTATGAGATTGTGTGTAGAGGAGGATCATATTGTTAGAGTACATTCTGACAGAGGAATAGGATGAAAACATTTTTAAAAAATAATTTTCAAGAGGTAAATTCGAGTTCCATAGAAGCAGGATTAGGGTATTGTTAGAGTACATTCTGACAGAGGAATAGGATGAAAACATTTTTAAAAAATAATTTTCAAGAGGTAAATTCGAGTTCCATAGAAGCAGGATTAGGGTATATGATAATCCCTTTCTTACTGAGAGGGAGTGTTGAAAATGCAACAAGAAAATATAGTTTTGACTTTGCCCTAGTCAAATTAGATTAAAAATCTGAATTTCAATTTCAGCAGAATACTTGGAGGTAGTTAATTGAGGTGACATGGCTTTTATCACTCAGTTAACTTAGTTATTTCTAGTTGGAGACACTTGGGTTCACTTCTACATGATTGATTACTAATTTGTAGCAATCTAATTTAATTAAGTTGATTTATTGTTAGTTAAACTAGTTCAAATTGTTGGAGAAACTAGTGGAGGGTCAAGTTGTGCAATGTAACTTCAGTCACACTCAGTGGTCATCCAGTTAACTAATCAATCAACCCAAAATAATTTATGCATGCAGAGAATTCGAGTTACCTAGTTGAGATTGGAGTTCAAGTGCAGTGTACTGTCAGGCGTAAATTAATCCATGTTGTACGTGTGGTGCATGCAATCAGAGAAATGGCCTATGGTAATTATGCAATTCCTTGGTGAGAAATTCCTAAAAAAATAGGGGCAATTTCCCAAGGGAACAACACAAAGAAATAGGAGCTTGGAGGCTCGAAATTTTGGCTAAGTATTGGCCAGGTTTAGTCAGTCAGGAAAAGGATAGAAGATGCAGGTGCAGGTTGAGTAGAGCATATTGTATTCATCTAGATTCTTTGATTAATGCAATACATATAGTAAGGGGTTTTGAGCAATTGCTTTCCCCTAGATAAATATATGTATATGTTTGTTGAATCTTGATGCATGTTAATGATTTGTGTTCACGGTCATGAATTTACTTCTGCGGATCAGTAGAGTAGCTTCCAATCTCATGATTTAGTAAATTTCATGAGTATTTTAGAATCTGCACATTAATTTCTACATGGCAAGTGTCCACTTCCAACCCATGCATGGGAAGTCAAATGAAAAATAGATGGCGTCGATTACATAAGTGTACATGTAGAATGGTGGGATATTAGCAGAGGTTTTATTTGTCTGGTTTAGCCATATTATTTGATAGAAGTTGAGCCCAGTCAAAGATATAACTGTGAGAGGTAGTTTCAATAAGTGAGACCTAATCACTAGGAAACTTAGAGAAATTTTATTGGGCATATAATCCATAGAGCATAGTGGCAATATAAAAAAAAGTGGAAGTTATGGCAGTGATGGATAATTTCCAGAGGATTCTTCCTTTGATTTATTCGATACACGCCTCCATTCTTTAACTAATTTAGGTAAAACCTCCCCTTTTCCCTCACATTCCTTTTGAAAAAACTAGTCCAAAAATTGAGCATTATACACTATATGGTGGTGAGGTAAATGATACATATCACAAATGTTCTCACGCTTGAAAGACCCAATGGTAATTCCTTGACAAGTAATGAAATTACTCTCACTAATATCAACATTGTTGAGCACCCACCATATCATATTTGTGTAGGGAAGTAGCCTTGGTCGTGCCACAACCTTTTGTAGTTAAGATTTTGAAGCATCTCTAATTGTCACTTCAGAGATTTTGTGGCCACCCTGAACTTCTGTTGTAACTGTAGGTGGCTCCTCCTGCTCCTCTCGTAATTATTATTCTAATCACTCATAAATGACATTCCATGACAAATAACTATAGTGTTTGTTGTGCATACGGTGTCAGAAAAAAGAAATGAAACTGTGTCAGAAAAAAGAAATGTATATGGAAATTTTTCATTAATTTCTTATTTGAAAGGCTCAGTTGCAACCTGGACTATATATGATGTAATATGTAATGGGATTTTGTACTATTTTATAATAAAGCAGCGTTTTTTCTTTCCCCTGAAGAAAAAGAAGAAAAAAACACAATATTTCTTCTTTCCTTTGTCCATGGACAAAGGTAGCAGTTTGAGGAGTGTTTTGTACAATATTAGCTTGTAACGAAAATTTCCAAGGGTAAGAGCAATTTACCATAAAACGAGGCACGAGATGGCATAAAATGAGTTAAATCAATCTCAAGGAAAAAAACAAGAGCAAGTTAAATGAAGTACGGATTGAAATTCACTATGGCAAGTACCGCATTTAAAATAAAAGAGCGACTTCTAATTCTTAATTTTGCAGTGGCGGTGATTAAAAGTAGATATGGCACATTCGTATTAAATGGAGGGGCTAAGTGGCAGATGATGTTTCAAATACATCAGATTGAGTCCCAAAAGGTGGAGTGAAAAGTTAGTTTTCCCCTTTTAGATTTGAATGGGATGAGTATGATGTGGGTTACGTGGAATGAATGCCAACCTGTACCAATGTGGAATCACTTGCTCGCTAAGTGGATCAAATGAGTTGGCCCGCTAGGTAGTTAAGTCCCTGATAAATAACTTAATGTGCGAAAAGGAGCAGAGAAGGTTGATGAGTTGTCCCGACGCTTCTTTCCTGGTGTTTAAATAAAGTGCTTCAATATAAATCTTCTGGGCTATATGCGAGAGGGATTACATGTTATTAAATGCAGCAAAGGGACCAATGGCAGTTTAATGCAGTTGGACCCATGTAGGGTTTCGAAACATCATCCCACTAAAGAGATCCGAGAGAAATTAAAAGTGCAAGTTAGGAAAAGGGTCGGGGCAAGCCTGCCAGGCCACTTTTCAAACAACGAGACCATGAGCGCGGATTTCTAATAATATATCAAACAACCTATAGCCCGATTTAAATAATTTGATTAAGTCTTGGTCGTGGTGATTCTCGGCCAAAGGGCCTTAATATTTTATTTGTTTAATTAAGACTAATGAAAATTTATTAAAGCAAGAGGCTTATTTATACTTTAAAAAGGGGTGTTACACACCAATATTAATGAAAAATTTCAAGGGTTGCCATTATTATTAGGGTCATAATAATGCAAAAATGAAGGTTACTGTTTATTACAATAGCTTCTCATAAATATCTCTTCTCTCGTGAGTTACTTGTGTGTTATTCACTAGTACATTTGAGGGAAATTTCGACACTTAGTTCCGACACTTTTGACCAAATGTCGGAAATTTCCCCAAATTTTTTCAATCCCGCCCGAAACCGTCGCTATACCGACGTTTAGAGAAAAGTGTCGCAATACCTACACTTAGACAAAGGGTCGCAATTGCAACGTTTGGAGGAAGACGTCGCAATTGCGACACTATGCCCCAAAGCGTCGCTATTGTGACGATTGCCTCCAAACGTCGCAAGTGCGACACAATGTCTAAGTGTCGCAATTGCGACGTTTGGAGGCATCCGTCACAATAGCGACGCTTTGGCCGCCGTCAGTATAACGACACTTATATGCCTTTGCAAAATCCGTGTCACTTATGGTTTATTTTTTATTTTATTTTGCTTGAACTAAGTCTTATTTCCATGTGGATTGTGTAATTTCACTTTTATTGCATATTATAGAATGTGTTTGTTTATAAGATTATATGATACATGTGAGATAAAGGTTTATTATTTATCATATATAAATAAATTTTATCAATGTTGTACATTTACACTTTTATGAGGTGATGTTATAAGTAAATTCATAAATATCTCTTTTTAATCCTCATTTTACTCCATGAATATGTTTGGAAATGAAATTTCAATAGATTAATTTTCTCCGAACCTATGTATCATCAATATTGTACATTTACATTCTTAATTATGAGGTGATGTTATAGGTAAATCCATGAATATCTCCTTTTAATCTTCATTTTACTCCATGAATATGTTTGGAAATGAAATTTCAATAGATTAATTTTCTTGCTATTATATGTTTTACGAAGATATGGTAAGGAATTATCTCTTGTTCTTCATAGAAATAATTATATATAATTTTATTTTTTTTCAAAATAGATTAAAAAAATTATATGTGAAAAATTATTAATTCATCAATATGTGTGTGTGTGTGTGTTGTGATGAATAATTTCATAGTTCAACTTAATGGTTCATTATATAATCATGTGACCATCACCAATGATATATCTTAAAAAGCAACTGAAAATCCATGTGTACAAAATCGATGTATACTCTAGAGAGTGGTTCTGATATCACTATGTAAATTGTTGTGTGCTACTTCAACAAAATTATAAGATAAACTGTAATACACATCATATATGCACCATAACGATTGCCATACAACTAATTTGTTTTAGGATACATGTGGCATTCTAGGGGTAAATTCCATATGATGTGTATATCAATCTATTAGGTGTTGGTAAGTTGTGAGTATATAAGAAATGATAAGGAATATCCATACATCATGATCTTGTAATGTGATTATAAATTGTGTCTATAATTTCCATAAAATGTATAAATGATTTGTTTTAAAAAAATCAACACAATCAACCCTAAAAAATGCTCATGATCTAGAATGTCATTGGCGAAACCAAAATGATGGTCACATGTCCCATTTCTATGGTAATGGTGATCATATATATGTTGTAGCGACACTTGATGAGTAATTAAATAAATCTCAGAGTGTGACTCATTGTGCTGTATTTTTTTAAAGCATGATTTGTTTTCCTAGTTTTTACTAATTTGTTAACATATTTTGTTCATTTGGAAAGCTAATTAATGATGCTTCCAGTAATTAGGACCTAATGAGAGATCATCTTCACATCTTCACTGAAATATATTTGGTAATTGTAGTCACTATATGAATCACACATGCATGCTACTTAAGAAAAATTGAAATATAAACTATAATACACATCTTATATTTGCCATAACAATTGTCATACAACTTATTTACTTCTAGATACATATGAAATACTTCAGGTAAATGCCATATTATGTGTATACCAATATATTAGGTGTTGGTAAGTTATGAGGATCTAAGAAATGATAGGGTATCCACACATTAGTTCCCTGGTGAATTTTTTGCATAAATTTCTATTTGTTGTAATTTTGTTGCCTGGATTTGTTATAGATTTCAAATAATACAATTATCTACCAATTGTTCTTTATAAAGAAGAAGTACAATAAGTAGTCACCTAAAAGTGAGCCATGTGAAAATATTGGTAACTTGAGTAACCTGGTAAGCTGTAAATGAAAAGTGAATAACCTCCACTCACCAACAGGTGGCAGGCAGGGTTGGAATTTGGATTTCTCTTTACCCGTCAAACAATTTTTTTTGACGTTTTGGTCATTATTTTTCTAGTCAATAAACGTTACGTTTAAAATTTTTCACTTCATTAATGACGTTCTCGTAATAAATTAACCCTTCACCAATAAAAGTTTGATTAAAAAAATTGAACACTCTTCTATTTTCTTTGGATTTTGGAGTGTGATATATTTGTGTCATGGACTTTTAATACCTAAAGTTTCAAGAGAAATAACTGATTCTTGTCAAACTAATATTTCCTCAATATATTCTATGATCTACTAAAAATTACTTTAAAAAGAAAGTAACCTTCTAATATAAAGAAAAAAACATGAACGAGCTTTCCCTAAATTGCAATAAATTTATGTTTATTATTAATATTGCATAATCTGTCTCATAAAAATTGCATAATCGGACTAAGAACAGATCCTCAGTGCATTTTTTATTGTTGTTGTGATTAAAATAATGAGCCAAAGAACGCTAAGGCACTCAGAGAAATCAATCTATGTATTATTTCTCACAAAATCATGTTGAGTAGTGGAGACTAAGCGCTAGATTTTTTTTTGTCCTCAATCTCTCTATTAATTAAGTCTATGTAGTTATAAGAATAAAAATCCAAAGAAATCTCAGGCTTCTAGAGAAATTAGTCTCTATGTGCAGAAATTAATGATTACTGTTGACTAAATGTTATACCATTTGAAATTGTTGAGCGAAATTAATCAGGCCATGATGTACCATTTGTCAGTATCTATTTTCTCATGTATGAAAGTTGATGTACCATTGAAAGTTTAATAATTCTATTGAAAGTTTAATATATATATATATATATTTTAAATTTAATGATTAATAATAATTAAATTAAAATTCTTAAAAGAAAAAATAAAAGCCTAATAATCACAAACTATAGTTACAAAGATACCAAGAAAAGAAGAGTGCATGTGCATGATAAACTCTTTCTTGACAACCTATGAATGCCATTCTCAATGAAGACTCAAGACTCAACTGGATTGGATTGTGTATCAAAACAGTAGGAATGAATCAAAGTTCAATGAATGAATAACTTGATCGAGAAAATTTATAGGGAAAGGTAACTTGAATATCAATCTACTAAACCTCACTTCCATTATTAAAAAAACACCCCGACCTTCTCAGTGGTCCCATCATGGTCCACCTATTGAAAAACAACCAACAAATATTATTTTTTATATATTTTTGCATGGCCATTGGACAATGATTTACTATGGTTTTCCTACTAAATTCCAATGGATGATTATTAAAAAATATTGAGAATTAGTTTAGTCTCAAGGCATAGCCAAGAGTCTTACTGGATAATTATAGATTACCTCTCCACTGGATGATTGTACATTTTTCATCTACTTTTTCACGTGAGTTTCAGTTGATGCTAGATCTTTGCCTTCTATTTCTTTAGTGAAGCTAAGAGTTAACTTTGATCTTACATTAATAACTATACTTGCATGAATATCCATGCTTTTATACTTCCCCACCGTGGTCAATGTTGATATATGGCCTTGGCCCATTGATCTTACAATTAACTCACTATTCATATTCAATTTTATCCAGTTCAGCCCAATAAAATAAGGAAAACAGAAAATGAAGTCTTGATTTTTCTTTCCAGTGCTCCTACATAATACAAATACTCTTAAAAACCAATTAATATATAAATTGTCATCATTCATGCTAAAATCAGTTTTAATTTTTTTAATGAATTTGCTTACAATTAATAGATTACATTGCTCACAGAATAAGAGATAATTTAGAACTATGATTTCACAATAATAATTACCCTAGCAGTTCAAACTTCAAACATACCTTATGAAATTAAAATATGGCCGGTTAATGAGCCAATCTAGTTTCCTCGGAGCCAATCTTGAGCTCGGCCTAAGTCTGAATGCCTTGAGAGTGCGAGTGTAAGGAACTAGACGCCTAAAGCTTTTATTTTGTGCTTGTGTAATTCATTGTTTGACCATCAAGCCAAGCCACCAGCTATATTAACACTACTTCATGTTGGGGAAGATTGGCATTCTAATTTTTTAGTGCTATAGTCGTACTTTTTCACTGCTTCACTAATCACAACCTTGGAAGTTTGCAGGGCAACGGGCTTTATTCTTTCTTTGGTGTTTTATGTAAAAGAAAGGATTTGTGAACTTTTTGTAATAGGAAGGGGAAAACTAAATTGATTCTAATTTTAAAATATAAATAATGATAAGTGGTAATTCCTTTATTAAATTTTTAATTTTGAGTGAGCCAAAAAAGTAACTTTCCTTACATTTTGAGTACAGCCTTGCAATTGCGAAGAGGACTAGTGTTGCAAAATTATTGGTAAGTGGAAATTAAAGGGCGTAAGAACGTTTTTGAAAAAATTTCAAATGTCAAAATTGAGTATTCTATCCTTCCTAGCATGTCACGGAAAACGGGAATCCACAAATTCTAGTCGTCAAATACGTGCAAAATGCCTTATGACGGGCAAAATGGAGGACTGGTCCTATGCTGCTACATTAGTTAGGGTTTCATGTGGCAGCAGGGAACCTTGTATAGTTTTTCAAGGATAGGAAAGGAGAATATTGTCAGTTAATCATCACATGAAACTTCATCACCATTTGAAAATTGTGTCCTAATTTGAAACAATAAGACTACCCAACTATTTCATTATTTAATTTAGATTGTGTAATACAAAAAAAATATCCTAGATAACTTAAATAATGTAAGCACTTTTGCAAAAATTTAGTGGGGAGAACCTTCAATTACATTTGTTTTGAAGATCCACTTGCATTTTAAGCCATTTTAATTAGTCTTTCATGGCTATTCTAGTAAAAATTTCAACCTCTTGTAGAAATTTGTTTGTCACTTGTATTAGAAATGCAAAAATCAAATGTATATAAAAATGATTTGAAATGAAAAAATCAAATGCGCGCTACATAAAAATGATTTTATTAAAAACTGCATTAATGTCTGATATCGCACGCGCATTCGCCCTCAGCTCTTGCAGAACAGCATTCGCCCTCAGCTCTTGCAGAACAGCATTCACCCTCAGCTCTTGCAGAACAGCATTTGCCCTCAGCTCTTGCATAACAGCATTCGCCCTCAGCTCTTGCAGAACAGCATGTGCCCTCAGCATTCGCCCTTAGCTCTTGCAGAACAGCATTCGCCCTTAGCATTCACCCTCAACTCTTGCAGAACAGCATTCGCCCTTAGCATTCGCCCTTAGCATTCGCCCTCAGCTCTTGCAGAACAGCATTTGCCCTTAGCTCTTGCAGAACAGCATTCGCCCTCAGCATTCGCCCTCAGCATTCGCCCTCAGCATTCGCCCTCAGCTCTTTCAAAATGGTAAGTTCTTACTGTAGGCCCTTCCTCCTATAGTAGGGTTGACTCTATTTGGGTTTTTTTGGTCAATTCCATTGGATTGTGTTAGGCTATAGGGTTCTCTCTAGATGTCTTCCAATGTTCTTTCGGATGAGTTTCAAAGAGGATGTGTAAGATGTTTTTGTGCTTGCATGAATTTGACTCCACCAGTTTCATGAAGTTTAAGCTATGGATTTTAGTTCGACAAACTCATCCATCTCAACACCCAGTAACGAATTTCCCTTGGTTTGATCTATATTGAAGGTGAAGTGCAAAGTGGTAGAGAATGGGAGATCGAAATTCATCAACTTATCACAAGGGTAGTACTCTAGATCGAAAGTGATGAGCTTTAGTTCTCCAGATTTGGGGATTTTCTGACGACATACCAAAGGTCACATCCATACAACCATATCAAGGTCAATGTTGAGATCATTCTCATATAGATATAGGTCACTGATATATAGGGTTAATATCATCATCACTATCCATGGAAACCGAATGGTTAAAAAATATGTGATTGTGGTTGGCTCATTTATAATTATTACCCATTTACAGTAGAGCACAGAAACACTAAATATGGCCTGAGCAGAGCCTTTACAACAGGCAATGGAATTGCAGTTGCTTCATCAATAACCAATAGCTCCACTTGAGAAAACTTTTCATAATCTTGGGGCTAGATATACTGCAGAGCAAACAATTGTAGTTATCATTTGTGCTCCAATATATTAATATACTTTTTACATTGAATTGAAGAAAGGGAAACAATGAAATGCTAACCATCATACAATGCTTTGACATAAGATTTTTGAGTGACATACTTGAAAAAAGAACTCGTCCACTAATATTTATAATCATTTGAGTTATTCAAGTTAAACAAAATGTCAAGAATCAAGATTCAATACCCTCTATTATCTTCATCACCCAATACAAGATTTAAATTTTTCCCAAAGAAACGCTTATTAAATTGGCAGCCATTATTTCTCCCTGCTTTAAAAACCCTACATTTAAATGAAAACAAGCATTGTATTTCAACTACAAAAATATATTAGTGTTCAAGTGTACATGTGTGCATCACTTGTGTAGGGTATTCCTTTTCCACTTTCACATTATCCAAGAATGTGTGCAGTATAGTTCATATTTTTTGTGATTTAGATTATCTTGAAAAAGCAAAAGGTAAATTATTTCCCATGGAAAAAGAAGGTTTTCCCTTTTTACTATTGGAAATGGTACAACAAATTTCCATTTCTACCCGAAACTCCTATGAAACAGGAACCAAATAAAGGCCATGTCCTCAATGGACATCATTTGGCTTTGAAATTGGCATTGCACCGTGTTGTTTCTTATATTACATCACGATAGTTTCTTAGGTCATTTCTTGTTTCTTGAGATAAAAAACGACCAAAGAAATCGTGAATATCCTTTCAAGAAATAAATGACCATTTCTCAATCATATCTCAACTATTTTTTATTTTAGTCAGTGGTTGCTTACTTTGAGAGAAATTTGACACTTTTATAAGGAATATAACATAAAAACACAAAATGGGAAGGAATTGAAGAGGTAGATGACCTTTAGTTGTTGTCAATTAAGAATTAATAATACACGATGCATGTTCTGTACTACAAATTATATTCCTTCCTGGAGTTAGGACACAGAGTATTGAATCAAAGTTGTAGTTTCTAACTTCTTGTATTGGTTCATCTATCTTGAAATTTAGACATTGCATGTCTTCATTGCTTCATGTTTGAATAATTTGCATTATATCGTACAATAGGAAATTAGTAATTATGATTATTATTACTTTATGGATCTGTTAAGTTACTTTTAAGTTTGCATGGTTTAGTGTGAAATTATTATTGTGTGCCCCTAGGCCTAGGTGAAGGAATGCCAAGGACTGAGAATCCTAGTTTTTAAATGGTATTGTTTATTATACCCCAAAACCCCTCAACATCACTTCTTATTAGTTCTTAACAATAGTGTTGTAAACAATTTGAGAATTGATATAGCAAAATCTCGCACTTCTCAAGATAAATTCCTAAAGCTAAAGTGTGATGCCATGTGTAATTCAATAGCCCCATTGTCATCTCACCAACCTCTTTTCACTTCGAGCTAGCTTTCCTCCAACTCAAGGGGGGTTCTCGCTAGTAGATGTTAGGGATCTAATGGCCCAACCAAACCAAGTCAAGAGCCCCCTAACTCTCTATGTTTACTACTATCAATCAAAATATTGAACAATAGGGTCAGACATGCATCCTGAAGATAAAATTGCCAGGGTATTTTTGGGTAATTTCAAAGGGAAAGTCCCAAACACATATAATCAAGGAATTATAACGTGATTTCAAACATTAAATATCAACAAAATTGTTTAAAGGATATTGAAAGGAAAAAGGTGATGGAAGATAGAAAGTGCCTTACTTAAATGCTCAAAGGATTTTTCAATAGTTGCTCCAAAAGCTTCACTTCAAGGCCCTTCAAGATCGTCTCCAACAATGCTATACCATCAGCTTCAACAATGTTGCTCCAAAAATGTCCTCAAGATATTCACAACAAGTTTACTAGAATTTTCTCCAACAATATATTCAATAAGGTCTTCATTGTCAACTCGTCTCTTGTTTGGGTGCCTTAATGTGCAATGACATGTTTCCAGGACTGAATTCAATGCAAGGCATATTTGAAACTCTAACTCTGTCTTCCAGTGTCTTATTAGAAATTATTTCAGTTTTCATTTTGTGTTTACAAGTTAGATATTGTTTTCAAGTTTTTACATTTATAATTTTATTGCAATGTGGCAGACTGATCAGGGCAGTATAGGAACAACCCCGAGATAGGATGATCGCAGAAAGAGGCCAGCGGAAGAACATGTAAAGTGCCAGCATTGCTCTATCTTCAGGTATTTTAGTTATTTACATAATTGAAATAATATTAATTTTGTTCAAATATGCAGACACCTAACCATGGTATGTGTTGTCACTCCTAGAGATAGCCTAGAGTTGTGATAGACCAGTGCCTATGACATCTTATATAGCAAGGAGAATATGATATGACAGAGGGAGTTATCAATGGCAAGCTCTCATGCTATATCTTGTAAAACAAGGAAAATTAATATGAATGGGACCAAGACCTTCAGAAAACTGATACATAGAACGGGATATTGCAGAGGCAATATGCAAAACTCCAATATAAAAGCAACAGAAAATTCAGAGACAACTTACTGTAAAGCGGGCCGATTCAGAAATACCTCACAGAAATAAGTTATCAGAAGGTGTATGTAGTGAATGAAATGTGGAGGAGATATTAGTTAACATTGAGCTGATATACAGATACACAATTCCACCATGCATGGGATTACCAATCTAAGAATCCATACCTAACAGTAGCATTTTAAAAACACCCTCCCAAAGAAGCTAATATAGCATAAATACGGTTTAGATGAATAATGAAACAGAATATCATGCATGAGCCATATTTAAAGCGCTTGACTGATCCAAGCATGGGTATCAACTAGGATAAATCCATACCAAAAATCAGTGAGCCACTCGCATTCCAAAACATGATACAGGAAAGATGGATGAAATGAAATGATCTATTTAAATAACACATAAGAGAAAGTTACAGACTGTGAAATACCAAAGACCAGAATCCTCTCTAACAGATGGAACTCCTCCTCACTGAGACCCTATGGGCTCTGTCCCTTCATACAGGAGTTTTACAAAATGTATACAAAAAAGCCTTTCACTGCATAATTTTCTGATAAAATCTGGAACCCTAAATTATTTTTTCTTTGGGGGCTTTATAGGAGAACAGGAAAGCTCGAAAAAGGAGTAGCTGGTGAACATTTAATTAGCCTAGTTAAGACAAGATGGTGAAAAGTGCCCGCCCATTCTGCTTGACGGCACTGTAGTGATGTATGTACTCTACTGCCTACTTTCTGAAGTAAATGCACTGGGTAAAATATCTTCAGGAACACGGTATAGAATTAAAATCACATGGACATTCCGTCTGAAATAAAACCTGGAGGGTATTGTTTCTTGTGCACAAATCTTTGGAGTGATTTGCAGGATCTTAAATCTGGTACTGCGCCTTCAAAAGGTTAGATCAAGGCCCTAAAATCTTCAATTATATGTCTTCAATTTCCAATCTTTCGCTGATATTCTCTATCTGCTCCATTAATGTTTCCATCTGCAAAATCTGCGTATTTTAATAACTCTAGAAGGTTTGACAGATTTTCACCCCTGCTTCTTTAATGAAAGCTGTGTCGTAACAGCTTCCCGGATTTCCCTCATAAATTCTGCCTCTGAAAGATGCTCCTTTTATGTGTTCTCGACTTCTGAAATGGAGGCTGTGAATTATGGCAACTTTCCGCCGCTGTAACCCTGCAAAATCCGCAAACTCGTTAAAGAAAACCATGCATGGGAAGGTGAATGCGGTGGGGAATAATGAGAAATGACAGCGCTGCATGGTGGAATGGTGGAAAAATGTCGGGCGATGGTAGAAAATGCAGCGTAACAGTGTGGGAAGGCCATGGAGAAAGCTAGTGGAATGTTAAAATGATCGCGAAAATACGTAAGAAACGAAGAAATGGACTAAATATAGATCTGGGGTGGCAGAGAGCACGTGGAGAAAAACTGGGGGACAGGTGGCACAATACCAAGATAACGTGAAATGGATGACGTGGAGAAGAACCGAGTCAATGGCGTGGGTTAAATGAGGGTCGTCCAATCTTGGCGGAGATCGACGGTGGAGGGCGCGTAGGAGGGTGACGGATAGTGGGCTAGGGGTCGGATATGCCGTGATTAAATGCCGTGTAGCTTCGAAGTGCGACAACCGTTAGATGAAGACCCCTAGATCAAACATATGTCACGAATATCGCACCATGACTTTGACCGAACAATAATGCGCGATGGAGAGTGGTTTTGCAATAGTGTGCTAAGCCACGTGTCAGGCGATGAATGGAATCGTTGGCCAAACGAGAATTACCGCCCACCGCCGAAAGGCGATGCGATAGATACCACCTAGTTTTGGAGTATCACGTTTCGGGGACCATCGGGGCAAGTGAGATACGGACCGTCGGATTTACGGGTGAAAGGACGGTTGAGATGTGGTTTGGGCGATGAATAGAGTGGGCCATGGGCATAGTGCAACATTGCGAATGCCGTTCGATCTGTACAGATCAACAGTCGAGGGCGCGCCCAATATTCATATGCAATAAGTGCCTAATGTTTTTGCGCCTGGTTCCAGCACTGGGTTACGTGGAGGAAACGACTGAGGGGCTAGGGCCGAAAGGGCTAAGCCTTGAATATTTTCAAATGTGGATTTTCGGCCCTTTTATGCAATTTTGAGGCAGGAAAAGGGCAACGATAAGCAGCAAAAGAATTTTGAAGGGTTCAAATGGAATGGCCTGTCAAAAATTTAATAGGAGTTTGACATGGTTAACAGTATGCCTGATGATTCCCTCTATGAGGAAGAGCTTTCTTCATCCCTATCTCCAGCGCTCTTGTTGCGAAAAAAGGCACGAAATGCAAGGTTGGAATTTGATATATTGATAGACGCGCCTCAAACACCTGAAACAGAAGAGAGGATAAAACAACTTATGACCTAGCTAGAAATATATCAGGTAATAATAAAAATTCAAAAGGATTTTTTTTTTGTTCTGCATGAGATGAATTGTGATAGTTTGATTTTTAATTTTTACATTGACTAAACTAACAAAAAGTTCTTTTGTATGCGTCTACACTTGTTGAACCCTATATCGGTGGTAGTGGAACACAAGGGAAAGAGATTTCCCAAGAACCTCTCGTACACCTTTCTACTCCTTTAGGTGCTGCACCAAGAAACACACCGCCCAAGAACACCCAAACAATCAACGTGTCACAGTGATGAGGTCGATATGGCCAACTACATTATTGTGTTTCGGAGCTACAAGTATGTCACCTCCATAGGAACTAATAATGGCACGTTGTTGGTGAACGATGAAGGTGTCCCTATAAAGCATGTACAACTCCCAGGTAAATTTTAATATTTTAACTATTTCATGTACTCTATCTAAAACATATTTATCATGATTTTTATTTTTAAATTAATGATAATATCTTTTTTTTCTGTGTAGGAAACAATGAGTTATACAGGTTATTGGAGAGCCATGCGTTGGTAATTTTTGGCCCAACCATACACACAAGGTGTAATTCCCAGAATTCCAACCTGAAAAAAGAAATTCTAGATTATCTAGAAGCCCTTTTTGGGGTCGGCACATTTGACAGAACAGTGATGGCTCGGGTAGCCGGAAAATATTTGAAATATACCAGGGACACATATAGGATGCAATTGAAATTTAACCCTAGATACGAGCATCCTCTCATAGTTCCAGAGAGCGAGTGGAGAGCACTCATTCATGACGGAAAAGAGAAAAGGGCAAAGAAAGAAGGAAAAATGCCAACTGGACTCGCAAGGTAAATTACATCTTTAATTTTCTTTATGTCTAAAATAAAAGTGTGCTATGTCATATCTGACTTCAATCTTTTGATGATAGGTTGCCTGAAACCTCGAAGGCAACCAAAGCTAGGATTGAAAAAAAGGGCCATCACAAGCTAGGCCAGGGCAGCTACTTGAAATTAGCCGCAAGAATTGTAATTAAGTAGCTAAACATCTTGCCCATGTGGTGTAGAACAGTCGGTGATGGGGTGCACTGTTAAGGCACTCCGTTATGTAAGGTCACCGGTTTGAAACCCATGGGTGGAATGGAAGGAGAAAAAAATGGGAAGATTAGGATTAGTCTAAACGAGCTAAAAAAAAAAAAAAAAAGTAGCTAAACATCTTATAATTAATTGTATCGCCTTCCAACGTTTTTGTAATCCTATCAAATATGATTAAAAATACACAATAATATGTAATGTAGGGTGATGACTTCGGAATAGAAACTAAAGAGGAAGATAAAAATATCACTTTCCATTTCGGCTATCAAGTCGTAGTTGAACGTTGCTAAAGCTTGGGGCAGGTCCCAAGATCCAGAATGCCTGATAAGGTAAAACAGTAACCTTTCAATATGTTTGTTTTCGTCCATAAATTCAATGTCTAACAACTTTGTTTAAATCAGGGGAGAAGCACTACCGACGAGGCAAATAACCCAGTTTTAGAGCCAGATGTAGATGTTCCTCTCGTGCAACCTGATCATTGTAGTGGGGAACAGGCCGACAATGCTACTATCAGTGAGGGCCGTGACGGTAATTAATTTCCACTTATATTTTTTTCTAATTATACCTTGATGGTTGTCCTTATAACGTTTTTTGTTTAAATGACAGAGAATGTTTCCCTTGAGGATCTTACCACCAGAGAGGAAGACAGGGCAACAGTCCCAACGGCGACAACTGGTGCACCAGGTAAATAATCTTATTGCAATTTTTTTTATTAATATTACCGAACTAGTTCAATGATATTTAAAAACTGACAATTAAAATTTAATATTATATGTTTTTGTAGGTGATGCCCCATCACTGGATGAGACCAGACATCGTGACTACGCAACTAGGTCAGCAGTGCGGGTCGAAAGGCACGAAACAGGAGCAGAGCATGATGATATTGATGATGTAATTAGGAGCTTTAAAAATAGGAAGAAGAAAAAGAAAATTCAATAATGTAAAATATTGTATTATTATAAGACAAACGTTACCATACTTTGAACGTTTTTTGCGTTATATAAAAAACTCATTTATCATACTATTTTTATGTCAAGCATTAATTGCAATGTTTCCTTGCGTACTTTTTGTTGAATTGTTTTTTTATTAGTTATTGAACATTTTTTTTTATGCTCATGAAAGTAAAAAATGAAATATAGATTGGGTATTGGGGAATTGAGAGTGATGTGAGGGGGGGGGAGGGGCCATAAGAGCTTCCACCTTCATGTGGTTGGCCCTGTTTAGTAGAGAATAATTTATTGGAGCGATTTAATCTTGGAGCAAACCTCCCTCGATCCAGTGTAGCAACAAAAAAGTCACCGTTGACTTAGTTGCTACTCTTTCAGATCGTGGGAGGCTTGTTCCAAGTTCATGCGACTCCAATAAATTGTTCTTGAAATGAAGAGGAGCTTATTCAGGTATGTTTTGACATTTTCAACGTATGTTCTAACATTATCATAAGAATGCATCTTAGAGTAAAAAATACTACATCAATTACTTGTATTTATTGTATAGATAATGATGGATTTTGATTGACTTGGCAGTGCAGGTACAAATCCTCTTGCATCATGTGCAATACAACTTGTCAACCAGGGTCATGTCCAGGATATTTTTGCTTGTGCCCTTGACCAGGTTCGTAATGTCACATTTTGTAAGTTCCTTTACAATTCATAATTCAATATTAAGCTTGTTCATGATTATTATCTAGGTTTTTTGTATGTGTTTTTTCATCTATTTGATTGTAAGCAACTCTGCATGTTTCCCGTTGTTCACTATTATTTCTCCCATTACCACTCCCAGGATGAATCCAACTTTATTGTTACATAGGTTACTTTATTGTTACTATGATTTCTCCATTTACGATTTCATAGGTTACATCATGTAAAGTTTTCAATCTCAGGTTGGTGATGAGCTTTAGTTCTCCAGATTTGGGGCTTTTCTGATATTTTCTCCCTCATCTCATTCTTGCATCACCTCGTTATTTGAGCATGCCAATTGTCTACCACTTGTACCAATTCGCACATGTCAATCTCTGAGTGGTGCCACATTTCACCTATTTTCGGCCCACTTGACCACCTGAATAACTCAAATCCACACACCATGTGTCTTTATCATGGAGTTCCACATGTACTAGATATTTAGGCTGATAGGCCTTCTGTTATGAAAGAGATCAATTTTTTTTCATCAACACTTCTTATCTAGGCACGACACCTGTTACTTGTTTAATCTGACAGTCACAGTTTCTCGTGTTACCTTCTAGGATTGACATACCACTAGTTTCTAGTATATTTCCATGGAATCGGTCTGAAAATACCAGCAACAATCCACACACCTGCAACCGTCGATAGACCTGTCGTTTTAGTAGCTGCATTTCCGCAACTGCCAATACACCTGTCGTTTTAGTTGCTGCATTTCGGCAACTGCTAATACACCTGCCGTTTCATTCCCCTGGACTCTGTGTATTCATATTTTTCATATAATTTTATCACAAAGTTGGCTTCAGTTCTTTGACATGCCTTTGAATATTTTTGTATGTTAGAAGACATTTCAGGCCAGAGCTATTGAATAGACTTGATGAGATAGTTGTATTTGATCCTCTTTCTTGTGATGAGCTCAGAAAATTTGCTAGACTACATATGAAAGATGTAGTGATTCGTCTTGCAGAGAGAGGTGTTTCTTTAGGGGTTACAGATGTTGCTCTGGATCTTGTTCTTCAGGAATCTTATTATCCTATAAGTAATCACTTTGTTTTGCTTTCTTTCTTATTTAGAGTCTATCTTTCCAGGGGATGTGCCCGTTATGGTTTGTTATGAGACCGTTTTCAATTTCATCACCGTCCCTCATAATATGTTTGATTGTGTTTATAAATAATAAACAATTATTACACCAAAAAATAAACAATTAACTATACTATGAGTATATTATATCTTGAAATAATTCTCATTATAATTTCATAACCTCTGCTCTCACTTGGTGGTGTCTATATCACTAAGTGTGTCTTCTTTAAAATTATAGTTACAGTAGACAATGAACAATCAACAACACTATGAGTGATATCTTGTAATAATTCTTATTATAATTTCCTACCCTCTACTCTCACTAGGTGTCTATATCACTAGGTGTATATATTTTAAAATTATAGTTTTAATGGTAGATAAATTGTTATCTTAAAATTATAGCTTTTATAGTGATACCTTGTGATTGATAATGCAGTTTGAAGCAACTTTGGCTTTGACAAATATAGTCTCAGGAACCTCTGAGAATACAAAGGTTGTGATTGATTACGGGGCACTGCCTATATTTGTGGAACTTCTTACCTCTGGGAATGATAATGTTCGAGAACAGGTAGCACGTTTATTTTAGAGGCATACAATTATTCTTCCCAACTATCTTTATATGTCTGTAATTTTGGAATTTGATTTTAAAAACTAGTACCCAACTTTGAGTTCAACTGGTGTTCGTGTAAGGCTGTTTGGGCTTTGGGAAATATTGTTGGAGACTCTGCAACATTTAGGGATATTTCCCTCAGTCATGGAGCTCTGAGGCAGGTGCTTGCCCAGTTGAATGATACTGCCAGAATTTCAATGATAAGAAATGCTACATGGGCTCTGTCAAATTTTTGTCGTGGTAAACCCCAACCACTATTCGAACAGGTAAGCATAATACATTTTCTGCCTCTTCTTCTTAGTTCGCAGATACTGTGGATTTTTTTTATAGATCTTGGTGCTTGGTAGATTTGGACATAATATGGACCTAGGCGCTTGTTCATTACAATGACTCTGTCATCAGGTTTTAGAAAATGCTCAGAAATTTGGGTTTCACAAGGGGATTACCCTTGCTTGCAATTATCGATTATCAATCACATTCAAAAAAAGTATTTCGTAGCATTGTTGAGCTCTTTGTAGGTGAATTTCCGAGGCAATTTCACAATATCTGAACTAAATTTGTCTGTCCTTTTCAATACTCTGCGCTTGTAACAGAACCAAACAAACAATCTAATGGCCAATGCAACAACAACAACACCTCCTATTGCAATGCTTGAAATTCACCCTCTCTGCACACATGAATGACTATGGCACCCTCTTTTGTGAACAGGTACTGGAGCTGATGGTACTGGTTTCCATTAGGATCGTGGAATTCAACATCCAAAATAGTATCAAATTCCACTGCAATAGTATTCCCCGGCGAGGGCAATAGTTCATTGATACCTATTGGACTCATCACCCCCAAATAGCCTCCAGGGCTACCCAGAGTGTGATCATCTAGAGCAATAATAAATGATAATCCATCCCCAATTGAAACAAGAACAGGACCCACATTGGTTACAGAAAACGAGAAACACGTTTTGAAAGAAGAAGAAACTTTTGTATTAGGGTCTAGAAATATAACTGGTCTGTTGTACAATGCCCTACCTGCACTTCAAATTGGTACTCCCAACTCCATGGTAAGGCTCACTGTGCCATTATTCAGATGAGCATCTTAACCTAAATTTTGATTCCAAAAAACCCAAGTCCCCTGTTCTATGCCCAAGACCTCTGTTACAACGAGTAGAGTTTTGAGCGAAATACTTCATAATAGGAAGCAAAAGAAACATCGCAAAATTGCTCGCTTTAGACTGATAATTTTCTGTGCGAAAATTCAACTGCGAATAGTAAAAACATAATATCAAAGACAACCAATCCACAATGTAATTTGAACATGATGATTTATAACCAGAGAAAACCCTCTCCAGGTTAAAAGAATTCCAGAATGGCTTTAAGATTCTACTAATGAGCGCTTACAACACCATAGCAATTATTGTCACAATGAAATCTGCTGGAAGCAAAGCTCTTGTACAGTTTCTATATTTCCACAGTGGAAGCAAGAATCTTGCTATCTCTCATGATCTGGTTCTGTGGTCAGATCCTTTGCTATGGATGTCTTGTTCTGCTAAACGTGAATCTGTCTTAGCTTTGGCTCTCGTTCTCATTTAGGATCATGGCTATCTGATCTTGTTGTGGCTTTGAATATACAAACTTGTTCAATAGGAAAATTTTGACTCTGCTATATATAGGAGCTTTAATGGGTGCTCTCAAACTGCTCTACTACAGTAGTTGCACTCTCAATGGACTTCTAGAGAAATTGGCACCATCAATCTGCTTTGTTACAATGATGGCTCATGTCAAAAAACTGTGCTACAACCATTGGCACCATGAATCTTCTCTCTACTTCGTCAAATGGTTGGCACCATCAACTGAATTTGTGCTCCTCGGGGTGATGACAGTGGCAAACACTTTTTTGGGCAGCTTTGTTTTGTCTCTGATTCAAGGAAAAACTATGTTGGCCTTGTTTTTTTAGTCCTTGGAACTTAGTTCTCTCATATTTTCCATCCTATCCCCAGTTTTCTATCGAGAAAGACATAACTTCACGATATCAAAATTGACTATTTTTGGCCATTTATCTTTAGTAATGGTACAACTTTAATTTGGTGCATTCGTACAGTATCTGAAGAGCACTCTCAAGCTATTATTCAATATTTTAGCATAACTACTACATTTAACTGCCATGCTCTAATATTTATATCAACCATAAGCATTCTTAAGGTAGTTCCACGTTTGTGAAGTAGAAGGAATGCTTCTGATAGCTTCTTATCATAGTGGTACAATTCGGTTCATATTTTATCTTTTATAAACCTCCAATTTTCCAAACGTAGTAGAGACTACAGTTTGCATCTCAAATTTTGGACAAATTTGTTTAGTATTCTACTTAAAATGCGTTAAGAATACAGTGTTGTGTCTACTAAGCACAAATAATTGTTGTACTGAGTCATCTAAACATCTTGACATCCTCGTTTTATATTCCTTTTCTGTTTTCGCAAAGTTTCCTCTACTACGGAAAATGTAATTATATTAATTTTTTTTCCATCGATATACGGATTGGATCTAATTAGATGTAAACCCTTGCTACAGTGGTTATTCGAATGGGTTATAATGTGCATTGTTATTTGTTTCTTTTGAAATACATGCATTACCACTACGCAAGATCTTTGCATTAATTTTGAAATGTTGAGATCTTTGCATTGATGTTGCCTCTGCTTGGTGGTGTCTCTGAGATTGAGCTGATCCAAAGGCAATGGATGTGCATTAGCGGTCGATTTCTCTTTGCTAGTACTGTAATCCAAATCCTCTAACATGCAAACAAGTGCCGCAGCAATTATATCTAGGATTGATAGTTTTTTCTCACCTTCACTTTAGGCTTGGAAAACTTTGTTCCAGATTTTTTAGCATTTGACTCACCTGATAAACAATGATCTATGTGGGCATTTAAGGCTATATTGGATGTATATGAGAAAGATCTACAAACAGGACAAACCTTTGGTATCATGGCCTATGGAAGAGATCCCGGATTCCCAAATTCTTCGTTCTTCCCAAGATCTGCCTTGCTCTTCTCCAAAGTTTGGATCTGCCTTGTAGGCTCTTGCCTCTTCTACACTGCTTGAATTGGAGCACCTCCATTATGATATCAAATCATCCGCTACTATGAAATGAAACAGGTCGCAGATGCTTTGATAGACTTGCCTTTTGGGCACTTCACCGCGAACCAAGTTTTAAAATGTCACAACCCACTTGATATTTATCCCTAGCCAAAGTGCCACATGTGAAGATTAGGCTTTTGATGAAGTGAATAACTTGGTAAAGAGAATTTTTTGTTACTTATGTATTCGGCCCAACAATATAGATTTTGATGCACTATCATTTTTAACCATGTGTTGAAAAACATACAAAAAACTATGTTTTTAGTGAAATTTGAGTTCACAAGAATCGATGCCAGTCAAAATATAGACCTTGCTCCCAGCTTACTAGTAAAAGGCGGTACTCATATTTCATGCAAGTAATGGAATGCCTTTTTCGTTGTTTTATCTCGTCTTATTCGAACTTCCAAGTCTAGCATCAATGATTGTCTTATGCTTCAGAAAAAAGATATTATGCTTTAGAGAAGTGTATCTACTTCTTATTATACTTCTTAACTTCCAAGCCTAGCATCAATGATTATTTTATGCTTCACACATAATCTAGTTTTCATTATACTCCTTGAAACATTTTTTATTATTTGAATGAGACAATCTTAAAAGGATTAAGCTAATATATTAGCAAAAGGATTTTTGTCACAAATCTAAGATTCTTATAGGAATTCAATGGAAATTTCAGGCATCACGTGAGTAATCTTCAGTGTCTACAAATTTTGACATCCAAAGAGAAGTTTGTTACAAAATTAGGCAGCTCCTACTTGAAAACATGTTGATGTTGATGCGTAGCAATCTCCTTCATTTATAGCCATGTGTTGGAATATTTGAAAATTCCAAAATAACAATGGAGAGAGTAATACTCTCCTCTTCTAACATAGATAAAATATTGAAATTTCTTCACTGGAAACAGAGTTCAACACTTTGAAAAATTTCTATTCCTTAAAAAATAACTATTACAAATTCTTCCTCACTGAGAGGGATTACAAAATGTGACTGCTGCAAAACGCAGTGCACTTAAAATTCTTCTCTGTCTCTAAAACTACGCACTGTTGTGCTCTTCAAATCACTTACACTGCTATTGTGTGTAATAATAAACTTTACAACTACATTCCGAAACAGGCTCACAGCCCTTTTCTTTTATATGCAACGCATATATTAAAAACATAACAAAACCATGCAAATAACAAATCTATTAAAATGCTCCTGGGGTCCACAATTTATAAATGTTTTAGTATATATGTGAAATATATATATATATAACATATATACGTCACATTTAAAACAAAATATTACCAAAACCAGTGTGGGTCCTTAACAAACAATAAAACTATTCCACCGCGTGTTATATAAAACATATAACAAAACCTTTATCAAAACTTCAAACAAACCCTTTAGCCGTGGAGCCCGCCAGACTTCAAATGGCGATAAACCATAATTCAAACCAAATTCGCATTCCAAAATAGCCTGCTGACGTCGGCCAATTTTGTGACGCGAAAACCAAACGAATTCCGCCCTAATATTTTTCGGGTCCGAATTTGGGCTGACGTACGGAGAGAGAGTTGTGACGCAAATTTCTTATCAAATTCGCCCTAATCTTTTTTGGGTCTAAATTTCCACTGCGCGAGCAGCCCAAACAAAGATCCGCTCCAATCAATTTCTGCCATGTGTCCTCCTCTGGCTTGTCTATCAATCGCATTAAGTTTTAACGCTGTTCAAGATCGGACCTCCACTCCTATTAGCGATTCTGCATGCTCCAATATGCTCCGGCCTTCGGCTCTCATCAATGAGAGATTTATGATGGGCGTTCTTTGATTCCATTGCAGTCGAATCGATAAAATGGTTTTTCGCTATGGTTTCTCAGACGAGCCGCAACCTTTGAATTGCAGATGCTCTCTGATTGCTGGGTTACACTGCCTTCTCACTGTGACAGGAAGGAGAAGCCAGCTAAACTAATGCTTAGACCTTGGTGTAAATCTACATTTCTCTCGGTCTGGTCTGTGTCTATCTTCCTCGGTTTCTTGGAATCCTACTTCTTCGTCTCGTCTTGTGCCCACTACTGAGACTGCACCTATGCCTCGCCTGCGTCAAAGGATGAATTGCCGCAGGGGTAGCACCAGAGGCCAACCCTTGCGCACTCCCTCCAGCCCCTCAACCGAGTCGTCTTCCCAATCCAATGATTATTACGCAGGCTGCTATCTAAACACTAGAAGTGGGCGGGGTCGGGTTCTAGGATCTGGCCACCGTATGGGCTCCCCTGCTCCTCATTTCCGCACCGCTTCACCTTCACCCACGACGCGCACTGTGCTTTTTTCCTTTAATTGCTCTCTAAACCACCCACGAATCACAGCTTCAATCACCGTGGTTTTCTGTGAAGAGGCCCAAGTGGAGGAACAATGCACCTGTTCGGCGAGTCTGAGCTCAGAAAAAGCCCAGCTTTCGGGCCTTCAGGAGGGGAGTGGTGGCGTGAATGTGCAGGAACCGGATGCTCAGGTTCGTAGGGCTCGTGATGTGGAGATAGCGCCTGGAGATCCTGGACCTTCCGTGTCTCAAGCTACTCCCACCATGGACAATGACATGTTTGCCGAAGGATGGTGCCGAATTGTTGAAGAACCACCGGATGAGTAGCTGCTTCTCTTTGGTTTGGTTTTCTTGCTTCGCGGCCCACTTAATTGGGCATGTTTTTGCTTATATTACTGTGTTGGACCTCTGTTTTATTTTAGAATTTTGTAAACACTGTAATCGTCAAAGATATCAAACAATGGTTCCCCTGCGTGGGCAATGCAACGACCTGAAAAACGTTCAAGACTGGTTTCCCCGTATGAGGGCAATCTTCTTTTTTTATTTTTTGACAAATTTTCCATAAGTCTGGGCAATGTTTTTTACTTTGGTCATGCTGTAATTTTATTCCCACTATTAATAGATTAACCTTACTTAGAAAAAAAAATTGCCCTATTTCTATTTTAAACCTATTTTTTGAAATACAGAGCCATGTTTATATGATTGTTTATAGTCGAAGCGCTACGGGGTGGTTTATTATATTAATATTTCAAGGTCGAATTATGTTCATAACAATTGGAACGCCCACAATTCATAACAAATATTGGAGATTTACTATCCTATTTTAAAGTTTCATTTTTATGTTTGCCGAAGGATGGCGCCGAATTGTCGAAGAACCACCGAATGAGTAGCTGCTTCTCTTTGGTTTGGTTTTCTTGCTTCGTGGCCCACTTAATTGGGCATGTTTTTGCTTATATTACTGTGTTGGACCTCTATTTTATTTTTGAATTCTGTAAACACTATAATCGTTAAAGATATCAAACGATGGTTCCCCTGTGTGGGAAATGCAATGACCTGAAAAACGTTCAAGACTGGTTTCCCCGTATGACGGCAGTCCTTTTTTTTTATTTTTTGACAAATTTTCCATAAGTCTGGGCAATGCTTTTGACTTCGGTCATGCTGTAATTTTATTCCCACTGTTAATAGATTAACCTTGCCTAGAAAAAAAAAAGAGTTTCCCTGTTTCTATTTTAAACCTGTTTTTTGAAATACAGAGCCATGTTTATATGATTGTTTATAGTCAAAGCGCTGCGGGGTGGTTTATTATATTAATATTTCATGGTCAAATTATTTTCATAACAATTGGCACACCCACAATTCATAACAAATATTGGAGATTTACTGTCCTGTTTTAAAGTTTCATTTTTTTTTTTTTTAAATTGAACCTGTCGTCGATATACCGACACTTTGTAAGCGTCGGTCTTCCAACGTTTTGAATGATTTCCATTTTCGTCGGTCTTGTGACGTCCGCTGATACTGCGACAGTTCTTCCTAGCATCGGTATTGCGACGCTTTTGGAATGCGTCGGTATTGCGACGCTTCTGGAAAGCGTTGGTCTTGTGACACTTTTGTACGGCGTCGGAATTGTGACAGCTTAAAAAAGTCAGAAGAGCGACAGTATAAAAACGTCGAAAGAGAGACATTAAAAACGTCGGACCACATTTCTTCGGAATTGCGACAGTTTACAAACGTCGGAAGAGCGACGTTCAAAATGTCGGATCACATTTCGTCGGAATTGTGACAGTTTACAAACATCGGAAGAGCGACGATTTGGGAAACGTCGGAAGAGCGACGCTTGTTTGGAAGCGACGGAAAAAGTGTCGGTAGTGCGACACTTTGTCAAGGCGTTGGAATTGCGACATAATGTCGAACCACGTTTTCCCTATCCTCGAACTGTCGCTCTTGCAACAACTATGTGTTGGAATAGCAACGAAGTGGCCGTCGGAAATTGGGCCAAATTTTCTAGTGATTGATGTGTTTGCTTAAATGTAGTCATTTTTTGAATACATGTATTTAATCCAAAAAGCTATGCTATAGAGAAAGTGATTAACAAGTTGTTATTGATGTGTTTGCTTAAATGTAGTCATTTTTTGAATAAATGTATTTAATCCAAAAAGTTATGCTATAGAAGAAACATAAGTGATTAACAAGTTTCAAGTTGAGTCACTATAGAAATATTGAAAAATAACATTTTGAATTTTATTCATGTCAGCATGTTCACAATAGTTATGAAAAATTCAAAACAAAAGGGGTTTCCTCTTATCTTGTTGAATAAGGAATGCCATAACATCTCACTATAAGGAACCATTACCTGTCTTCCATATTTCTGCAAGATGATGTCAATTATGACACAACATAATTTATTTGGTCCAATGTGATTTGAGTTCTCCTTTTTGATATTATCTAATTGATGTGTCCTCTTTGCACTTGGTACATGTCCCTAGGGTCTACGTTCTCCTCCACCTCCATATCAATGTCCTTCTCATCCTTGGCTCAATGAACTTGAAAATTTGTAGAATTTAACATGTAGTGGACATCATGTCTAACGTAGCACTTGAAAAATTCTCAAAAACATGAAGCATGGGATCCTCTTACCCATTTTGGACTCAAAATTACTTACACAATACATTTTAAAATTCAACCTTGGTTTTGTACACATTTCATTAACCAACATCATGCTTACCCAACCGTGTTCCAATCTTTATGCAAATAATTGTGCTTTTAGCCCCATTTGCTTAAGTTATTTGACACAAGAACATATTTGAGTAATTAGAAATCTCGTATCACTAAATATATTTTAATTAAAACCACTCTCTTTTAATTTTGATCTAGTAGTTCTTAGTATTTAATAAAGGACAAAATGAACATATCAAAAATATAGGGACATAACGATAGGATCTCGTTAGTTACATTCCACATAGTTGTTGATGACTAATGATAATATAATTCAATTAACATTTCAACTATGATCTATAATTAAGTAGTAACAAAGGCTACATAGTAGCTAGTACATTTTGTTTAGCTTAAATATAGGTTAATTAAACTAAAAAAGAATAAATACATAAATATTTCCTCACATAATAAAAAAACTTATAAAATATTGTATTATGGAATGTCATCACCAAAATTTAATAAATATCATTAACTTTTATATATATGTGTGTGTGTGTGTGTGTGTTTTTATTTTATTAGTATATAATATTTTTATAATAAAATGTCTTTAATGTAATCTTAAATTAAAAATATAGAGAAAAACTATAATTCATGAAAATGGAAATAATAGAAAATGGAAAAAAATATAAAAATCTAGAAGTTAATAAAAACAAATAAAACTAAAAAAAAATAGTAACTAAGAGAAATGGAAGTTACTAAAGAGTCCATAATAAGACCTCAACGAATCACTTTACAAATAAATAAATTTAAATAATAATAAAAAATAACAAAATTTGGATTCCTAATATTAAACTATGGATAAATGACATAAATTTTTGGTCAAAGACAAACTAATACCCAATCAACTATGAATGATGGATTTCGAAACATTCAAATTCTAAAAAAAAATGCATTCAAATACATTGGAAGGCCGCTTTGGGTATTTTATTTGAGAGGGAAGTGATTCATTGAAAATTGAGAGGATCCTTGGATCTAAGTAAAGGGGATTACAAATTTGAATGGACTTCGAGGACTAGAATATTTGAAAAAGGAAGGATGTGAGATTATTGAAAATGAGATATATAGATCTATATGGGCTCATTTTATGTGCTAACAAACTACATTTCTTGGATTGGAGGTTTCCGTGGTGTAGTCACCACATATGCCTGGAGGATGTAGTAGTCATTGCCAATGAGAAGCATCATTTTAAGCGTAAAGTGCATGAAGCCCTGGAAATCATTAAACACCCTCACAACCTCAATAGAGATGGAGGCTTAGAGATTGGCAAGAATTGGATTCACATTCTTTCCTGTAGTTAAAACTTACCTCCCCTTTAATCTGGTTGTCGATTCCTTGTCTATCCTCCTGCTCATCATTGTCCTTACTCGCTTCCCGGGCATATCCCATTCATATACTCCCCCCCTCCCACCTTTCCCCTACCTCCCATCTTCCTTTCTCCTTTCCCTTCCTTTATCCGTTCTTGTCCCCCTTTCCTCCCATTAACCTATCGCCTTTCCAAAGCTCTTTTCGATATTCTAACCTCCTCATCCCGCCTTTAACCCCTTTTTCTCTCCCTCCTTTATAATTTAACATATTAGATAGGCTGCATTACCTAATTAATAAACCCTTATAATTCTAATAATAATAATAAAGTGCACATTATCTCAAAATATTTAGGATCATGTATAATTCCCATTATAATGTAGGACTCCCCTTCTCTTACTATCTAAAATATATTTATTAAAACAAACCTAACATTGTCCTTTAGTTTTAGTAACAACCATCTTTATTTATTGGTAACTCTTACATTTATAATTAATACAAATAATATAAAACAAAAATAAATAATATTTAATGAAATAAATAATAAATTAATCCTTGGTATTACAATAAAATAAAAAAATATTTTATATTTATCCATTATGCATTATATATTTACCGTCTTAAAATTATTTATTTCTATAAAAATTAGGATTAACAAATATAATAAAAGTTTCCATTAAATTAATTTCATTATATCTAAATTAGATAGGATAACCATTAGACAATTAATTAAAATAATATAATTTTAAAGGGGTCATTATTGAACATTATATATATATATATATATATATATATATATATATATATATATATATATATTTTTTTTTTTTGGTAAGAGTCACTCCTGTATATATGTATATATATCACCACACTAAAATATATTATTATAATTTATAATAATAGCCTTGTAATAATGGTTTGTGAAATATTTTAATTCTAATAAAATATCTTTTTATGTTTATGTGATATTTTATTTTATACATGGTTTGTTGTTATTTATTCTTAAATAAATAATATATATTTTTTATTTTAATTAAAACGGTATTGTTTTGAATTTTTTTCATATAATAATAATAAAAGATATTATGGTTCATGTTATGTTTAATTATAGTTTGCTTCAAGGGAAATTAGAACTTTTGATTATGGATAAGAGTTTAGATAATGCAAAATGATAACAATTATTATTGTGAAATTTATGGCAATTAACATAGATTAGACTACAAAAAGTAAAAGACAACTGCAAAGTGGATAAACATAACATCAAGAATCAGATGAAGTAACAGGGGTTGGATCTTGAGCGTTGGTTCCAGCTGATGTAGGAGGTTTCATATCACATTGTAGATGACTTTCTAGGTGAGTAACTTGAGCATCCAAACTATAAATACAGGAGCGTTGGTAACATTACACACCCTTGATTTCATTCAAAGAGGATATTATATCATCACAGTATTCATGTTTCTCCTTCTGGATCCTACCCAAGAGTGTCTTCATCTGCCAATGAAGGGTTTCAAATATATGAGTCAGAATATCCTTGTCAGTCATTGGTGGTCAAGGCGTCAAGTTAGTTGATTTCCTCTTGAATTTCTAGAGTATTGGGATAGTGGAAGATGGTTTCAACAACTTAGGCCCGCAGTCGGCCTTGAGGGTCATTTCCCCCATACCCCTGGCAATTGTACATTCACTATAGGGGTGTATTGCACCAGATAACCAAGGGCCAAGGTAGAATTCTCGCCCAAAACACCTAGAAGCACGAGGATATGATAAAATTGAATAAAATTAAAACCTAGGGAGGCTCAAATTTCTAGAGAGAGGCTTGTGATGGATTCTAATGGGAAAAAAATTTTCCTTGGGGAAGTGGGGGGGGAGGGTTGGGTGAGCAACTAAAATACTCTTGATAGGATCCAACAACCACCAAGAGGAAATAACATCCAAACCACACTGAGCTTAGAGCATTGTGTGCCAGCACCTACCAAATAGAAGCAAAACCAACAAAGAAGTTGTCAAAACCAAAGGAAGTGAACATAGAGAGAATTACCCAATGTTGACCAACCCACCATACCTAAACTTTCATAGTCATCATATTTGGTTGAAGGCTTATGTATCTCATTCTTGCAATTATTTTCACCATGGGTTTCGTCAACACCCTAGGTTATTCCTTCATTGCTTGCCTCAGGCTTTGCCACTCATCACTGCTCAACCTCTAGTGCTTGAGTTGGAGAACCTAAAACCCTAAAGCTAAGTCTCCCAAAATTTTGGTGCATGTTGAACCATGGCCATGGAAAAAAATTGTCGTTTCTACCAGAGAGGAAAACCACAATTTATGCCTCATCCTTGACCCTTTTTTTTGAATGCAAGCCCCTTAGCGCCTATTAACTAAAGGAATTATCCCACCTACGACAAAGGTATAGCCCAAGAATATCCAAAACATAGGAGAGAAAGGTCTATCATGCTAGAGTACTCAAGAAAAAAGAAGCTTGTCATAAGATTGTAAGGTGGTAATATTTGTTTTCATGTGTATTTAATGGGGTGGGTTGGCCATGCCACCCCCTTCTTAAATGTGATGGGAAGTGGTGGGGTGGTGGGCTCCCCCTGCCCCCCCCTCCTCCAATGTATCGAATTCCAACACTGTGATTAGAGATATTTTATTTTCATATAATATGAGCTGGAATGGTTCCTTCCCGTCGAACCATGCCTCAACATTCCATGTTGTTTCCATATAGATGTTCTAATATTGGAATTCCAAGTTAACTAGGAATTCACCCACTTTGTTTCCATTTCATCGAAAGTGTGAGGCTATGGCATAGGGAATAGATTGGATCAACCATTGAATGAAAGAGATAATGTTCTCTAGTCACAAACTCTTGAACAATTTTTCTATTGGGGTCTCATTAATTATTTTCTCAACAGTTGATATATCCAACTATCAATCACCATCAACCTATAATTTTAAGCACCCTTCATTTTTATCAAGGCTTATACCCCTATCCAAAGCGAGGAACTCTGCCACATTATTACTTGTGATGCCACATTTTCCAATGGACAACTTTAAGGCTCGACCTTCCTAATCATAAAAAAATCCCTCCATAACCTACTTGTCTGAGATTTCCTTTAGAGGCACCATCAAAATGTAACTTTACAAATTCGATTAGAGGAGGAGTAAATATTGTATGAGTCGTTGTTACCCAGATTAATCCCTCTTGCGTACAAGAGAAATATCCCTAGTACTCCAACGAGTAACTAGAAACAAACAAACAAAATAATGGCGCTTTCCTTAGCCTATAATTGAAACACGAAACATGTAGTATGCGAAAGATCACTTACCTATTAATGAAGTGCTTGTAGAAGTCCTTTCAACACTTTCCACAACCAGATTTTCCCCAATGCTTTCCAGACTCTCCAAATTCTTTCCACAACTTCTCCATGATGTGCGAAAAGAGATATGCATAGACAAAAACATTCAAAGGGATCAAAGCATCTCGCATATAAAATCAAAGCAAATGAAATATTTAGTCTAGCATACAACATATAAATGAATCAATAATCAATTATAAACCATGTGAGTGATCAAGGAATCCCACAAATAACATCGAAATAGACGCAATTAAGAAAGAACAATTACTTTATATTAAAATAAAAATGGAAAAGAAGCTTACAACCCGGTGCCTTGATGTCACAAGCCTCTTCCATTGGTCTCATTGCCTTCCCTTGATGACAAGCTCTTCGGACCCAAAACCAACAGCATGATTTTTCCAATCCAAGTCTCTCCTAGTCTCTCATTCCTATGTTGAATTTATAGGAAGGATGAGGAGGTTTCTAGTTCCACTTGTCAAGGGATATGATCCTTAAGAAAATGAATTTAGTTCCATATACCAAGGGATCAGGTGCAATTATGTAGTGGTTCGAGGTTTCTAATTTGGATAAGATTCCTCAAACAAAGCTTCTATAACTTACTTTTTTATTTTTACGTGCATGAACAGACCTGCACACTTTTTGTTTAGAAAAACTTTGCATATCTACGCATTTTTTGTACAGAAAAACTGTGCATACGTGGGTTTTGATCAGGAAAACCGCGCAGGTGCTCAAAAATGGTTTTTAAGTAGTGAAAACCAAAATTCCTTTTGTCCCTGGTATTATTTTGCTTCAAGCTTCATAGGGGATTCACTTGAGACACATCATCAGATGGTGAGATACCTGTATTTACAATCATGGTGACAAATTTTATTGTAACATATTGCCCCCTAAAGTGCAAAGCCAGAAAATATGTTTGATGACTGAAGTGCTTTATCATGTCAAAGGCTTGGATCAGAGACCAATTTGTTGAAGACCTGAAATAAACAATCAAGGATTACCATATTGTTCTTTCATATAAACATCATTGAAGTAGGCATTCCCATACTCAGAGTAAACATAACTCAATGAACTATTAGGGAAATACACAAATATCCATGTCAACAATAGGCATAGTATGGACGCAGCCATCAATGGATATATAGTTACAATCATGAATATTTAATAACTCCACACAGACTAGATGGATGAAACTAGATCCAAGGTCTTGACCTCCATCTCTATCTATGTACGAATTTAACCATGTGAGTGAATGTCTTGAAGTCGAACATGGTAGAAACCACTTGATTACAGTTCAATGATGTGAACCGTTAAAAAGTGCGAGAGAAACGACCAATAATGTCAATGGTCCTCAAGGTACTCCCAGTACAGTCTATGGAGCGCGATTAAATGTCTTGAAGTCAAACACTCATAGAATCATTTGATCGAAGGTCAATGATGAGAACCTATTCTCGAAAGCGAGAAACCTACCATTAATTCATGCAAACCTCAAGGTACTGAAAGATTTGTAGATCAACTTCCTAGATAGTGAGCTGAAGTTGATAGGAAGTGATTCGTCGCAGGAGGGCCTACGACATGAAACTTCATGTCAAGTTTTGAATAACAATATTTGAAGTAATTCATGACTGACTCAGGGATGACCGACGCGATTGAAGGTTATGATTAGCAAGGTAATTTTTACTGAGGTTGGACTTCTCTTGAACATGTTAGCGACACTACACTTAGAATTGGCAACATTTGACTCAACGATAATACCCAAAACCATCTGAAGAATTTCAATGAGGTTTGATTAACTGTGAGGCAAATGGATTTCCCAACCCAGACATAGATGTGACAGAGTGTCATGGTCAAGAGTAATATACTGCCTTTAATAATACAAAAATTAATGTTCTTTCCCAATTTCCCCCCACCATTACTGGCAAATACCTCTTTATTTTTTTCAAGCTTGAGGAGGATAACATTTGGTTCTCATATAAGATCATCCTTTGGATGAGTCCTCTGAAGTATTTTTAACGGACCCTAAGAAGGAGTGGTTCGGTCTCGTTGTAATGAAAGGGTCCTACACTGTTCAAGTTTTACGAGTCCAATGTAGGGTTAACTTGATTTCATTTTCATGTTTAGAGAGTCTGAAAACATACAAAAATAAAACTCATTCAGCTCTTTCAATTTAAACTTTTAACGAGCCCGGAGAAAGTAAAACTCGATGTTTTTCATTTTTAGGGAGTCAAAAGAAAAACATAAGTAAACTCAAAATGTTCTTTTTCGTGAATTTAGTTCCTCAATCCTGAAAAGGGATAAAATAATGCATGAGAGAACTCTATTGACCATGATTAGTCAACGTATACATTTTTCGTAAATAGTCTAATTCGGTCCGGAAAAGGGATAAACTTATACTAAATAGACGACTATTCATTTACTTTTACGAGTTTGAATAGTCAAGTGCTCAGCAATATTTTAATGTTTAAAGAGTCTAAAAAGGGCTTAAAAGAGAACTCCATGGTTTCTATTTTTCGTAAGTTTTAACGAGTTCAAAAAAGTGATTAAAAAGTGTACTCATATGGTCGAATTTCAATGTAATTTATGAGCAGGAAAAGATGGAAAGAACTCAGAATTTTCATGTCTTTTACGAGAATGAAAGATAGCAAAATAATATCAGGATTTTCATGAGTTTAACAAGTCTTGAAAATAATAACCGAAATTGACTCGAGATAGGTTTCATTTTTATACAAGCTTGAAACAAAGGAAAACTATGCTTGAGAGAGGTATCATTTTTACACAAGCTTGAAACAAAGGAAAGCTATGCTTGAAATAGTTTTATTTCATTTTTACACAAGCTTGAAACAAAGGAAAAATGATGCTTGAGATAGTTTTGTTTCAATTTTACACAAGCTTGAAACAAAGGAAAAATCATGCTTGAGATAAGTTTCAAATGCCCCCCAAGTGTAACCTGCAAGAGCACATGCCCCCCAAGCTTCATTTCATTCACCTAAGTAGACTACTGGTTACTAATAGTTGGATGGAATGAAGGTTCATTTACGAGATCAGATGAAAGACTCGACTTAATTAGGAGAGGATTTGTTTCATTTTTTAAACGAGATTGACACATGAAAATAACTATGCTAATGGAACCTTATTTCATTTTTTAACGAGCTTGACACAAGAAAAGGAACTATGCTCATAAGAACCTGTTTCATTTTTTAATGAGGTTGACACAGTAAAAAAACCATCCTCATAAAAACTTGTTTCATTTTTTAACGAGGTTGACAAAGTAAAAGGAACTTTCCTCAAAAGAGCCTTAATCATGGCTTCCAAATGGAAGGAACATATGTCAAGGGACACACCTTGATCATGGCCACTAAGAGGTCTTCATCAGAAGGAAGAACAGTTCTATGGAAGGAATACATGTTAAGGGAAACAATAGGGATAAGAACATCACGTTCAAATACCCCCATAGGGTTCACCATGTCAATTACCGGATCTGAATTAAAGGAATTTGAGAAAACAATGAGAGGCTCGCTTGCATCGGTAACTGAAAACATGGGACTGGTTGCCACATAATTAACCTGTGGTAGGGTAGATACCACTTACGTATAAGGAAAATTTAGGGGTGTCAAATTATTGGTAGTCGAATCAATGCTAGTGAATGAAATCTGGTCAACAGTCGCAATGTTTCCATTGTGAGGGAAAGACATTACTCGAAAGAGTGTCGATATGGCAGCTTTCATTGCATAGACATAGTCTCGCCCAAGAGAAAATTTAAATCTAAGGGAAGATCAATACAAACAGTTTTACCTTCCAAGATAATAGGAAACTTAGGAAGGATCCCTAAAGGTTCACTAATGGTTCTGTTAAAAGCCAATTGACTCTGTGTAACAGGCACAAGCTGAGGTGAACCCAAAGCTTGCCAAGCAGTTGAGGATAAAATACTAACAGAAGCACCTTCATCTACATTTGTGCGATGCAAATTCTTATCAAAATCCTTCACAATGATTTGGAAAGGGATGGAGGAAGGAAGAAGAGGTTCTGTCAGTCTACTCCAATCAAAATAAATGACCTCAGTACTTGGAGGGGGTTCTGTAGGAGGGGGTTCTGTAGGAACAGGTGAAATGCCCCCTAGCGTAGAATAATCTGATGTAACAAGAAGAACCTGAGTGGTATGAATTTCACTCTCTACAGGGAGAGTGAGATCAACCGAATGTGAAATCAAGTTGACCACTTCATCAAAAAATGGATCATTAACCTAAGTAATATGAGTTTCACTCTCCAATGGAAGAGTGGGATTGACTGTACTTGGAATTAGATCGATCACTTCGTCAACTGAGGGTAGGTTGGGAGAAATTTTACGGTAACCAGTTGGAATTTTCTGCTGTGGAACAGTAATATTTTCCAACAATTTTGAGGCTTCATCCATGTGAGGGAAAATTTGAGCTTGATGACTCCCTTTGCAAAACCTACAAGGAAACCTAACTTTACCCTTTTTCCCAGGAACCTAACAATCACTGGTTGATGGATCAACAATAAGTTGATGGGATCTTTATAACCATACTTCCAATACTTAGGAATACTAAGACAATTGATAAGGAAGTGGTCACCCTTACAAAGCTTGCAAGGGTATTTGGGTTTACGATGCATGTTGGAGGTTTCCTCAACACTACCAACACTTACAGCCATGATTGGTTGGTTGAATTTTTTCTTATCTTGATTCTTCTTCTTCTTAGCCACCTGGTTACTAGCATTAATGCTTTTACCAAACGAAGAAGAAGAGAGGGAGGAAGACATGTTGGGCGAAGAAGGTAAAGGGTCAACATGAGGTTTGTGATGTTGAGATGGTGAACTCCGTTGAGGTGAAGCATCTGGTTGAGGTGGAACAATTTGAGTATTCGAGGCCAACGAAGATGAAAATAACCATATCAGTAAACCTATTGTAAATCCAGGTAATGACAATGTAGCCATATAAAGATGGCCAACATTTCCAAAGCAAGGATAAGTACTAGGATTTTCTTAAGAGGGGTTCCTTGGATGGTAAATTCTAGAACAATTGCCATTAGATTCAACTTCAGTGAATTTTATTAACAATTTAAAAATATTAACAATTCAAATTCACAATCCACCCCTAATGTATCTAAAAAGTAAAAGCAAACAAATGAACACACATTATCAAATCTATGAGTCAAAACCACACACAAACATTCTGTTTCCACAATAAAAGCACTAGTTGGTGATGAAATCCAATGTCGCGGAAATTAATGTGGAAAACTAGTAGTTGGAACAATTACCTTGACAACCTGCTTAATGAAACAGTCTGGCGCAAGTAACTTCATTATGCCATCTCAAAGTGAAGAGTACCCTCCAGAAAGTCCAAGTGAGTCTAGCCAAACTCTGTTCCAAGTACAGTGGGACCTTCCCTCCACCGTCACCTTGGGAAAAATCCTAAATATTATGGCCAATAAGGTCACCAACTGAGACAATTTCACCTGGGGGAACAGTCTACGATTTGATATACACGCAAGGGAAGAGAATCAAGCTCAATCCCCTTGAAAGTTCCTTGACATGGTAAATCTGAGGTTTTCTAACAAGTGACCCCTGGCTCTTTGAAAATGGTTAATCCGAGGTTTACCATTTTTATTACATGCACGTCTTCTATCTTCACCAATGAAGTAGGTACGTTTACCTCACTGGGTCTGACATGACCTCGTGTTTGACTCTTTTAAGAAGAGCTTTGCTACAAATGCAACAATTGGAATTTTTCCTTATCACAAGATACTATTGTTTGTTTTAACTGCTTTGGAACATTAACTACAACCTATTCCAAAGCACTAGTCTAAGCTAAATTGGTGGAATGAACCCTTGAAAATGTAAAAAATATCTAGATTAATTTTATTTAGCGTTGTGTTATTTTTCTTTTTTTACTCAAAGGATAAATGGATATGAAACCAGTGGTATTATGACCTGACCCAAAACTGAATGCAATTGAATATGATAATGTAATCTTTCACTTCGATGAATCCTAACTAAAGTAAGGAGAGAGGTTCCATTCACTTCCAACAATGAAAAAATTGATAAATAAGAGAAAATATAACAAATTATCTAATGTACTAATTTCAGCAAGAAAAACTAATGCTAATCAATTCAAAACAATTTCTTATTTTTATGTTTTAAAACAAGCATAAAAACATGTAAATTCAAATCAGTGCTATCTTTTAAAGATAATTGATTCTCCTTAAAATGAAAATCAAAGAAACTCATCTAAATCTACAGTTGACTTTTTCATATTGAAAACTATGCAGTTGTAATCTATGCACAATTTACATGAAAACTATGCAAATGTAATCTATTCACAGTTTTCGTTCATATTCTGAAAATGAGAATTCTAATTATGAAAATGTAATCTATGAAAGAGAATTATCAAACACAAGATGATTCCAAATTAGCGAAAGATCAACAAGGCTATTTTCTTTCACCAATGTAATCTAAAGAACCAATCAAGTGGAAGTAAATAAAATTGGGTTAGAATTCCAAAGGTCAAAAGTAAAAACACTCGAAGCCGATTAACACTCAGACACAATTTGCTTTGCGCCCCCCCCCCCCCTCCCCCCCGGCAAATGAGGGGGAACATTTTTGCAAAAACAAAAGAAAAAAGATGCAAAAATTGTTAAGAAAATGAGAAAAACCTCGAAGTAATGACCAAAGGAAATGAAATTAAGAATTTCTCAAAAAAAAAATTAAAACACCCAATTAACTTAACAAAGACTTAATGAGATTGTAAACAAGCTAACAATGTCATAAAAACCAAAAATATGGACTTAAATTAGAGAAACCTTAACTTTTTGAAAATTTTACAGGGTTGCGTAGGTAGACAATAGAGTTCAGTGCACATGCGCATTGTTTCTAAAGAAACACTGCGCAGATATGTGCTCTGTTTCTAAACAAAAGCCACGCAGGGCGAGAAAATTAAGAAAAATATAAAACAAAGGTTTCAAACCAGAAATTTCAATTCTTAAAATGGTCGAAAGGCATCAAAGGAAACAAATGAAAAATCAATCTTCAGTATGGTTGCCAATTTTTTACCTGGATTAATCCCTCTTACGGACAAGAGCGATCTCTCTAGTACTCCAATGAGTAACTAGAAATCAATAGACAAAACAATGGCACTTTCCTTAGCCTATAACTGAAACCTGAAACATGTGGTATGCGAAAGATCACTTACCTATTAACGAAGTGCTTGTAGAATTCATTTTAGCGCTTTCCACAACCAGATTTTCCTCAATGCTTTACAGTCTCTCCAAATTCTTTCCACAGCTTCTCCATGATGCGCCTAAAGAGATCTGCATAGACAAAAACACTCAAAGGGATCAAAGCATCTCGCATATAAAAGGAAAGAAATGAAATCTTTAGTCTAGCATACAACATATAAATGAATCAATAATCAGTTATAAACCATGTGAGTGATCAAGGAATCCCACAAGTAACATCGAAATAGACACAATTAGGAAAGAATAATTACTTTGTATTAAAATAAAAAGGGAAAAAAGCCTTACAACCCGGTGCCTTGATGTCACAAGCCTCTTCCAATGGTCTCCTTTCCTTCCCTTGATGACAAGCTCTTCAAACCCAAAACCAACAGCATGAGTTACCAATCCAAGTCTCTCCTAGTCTCTCATTCCTATGCTGAATTTATAGGAAGGATGAGGAGGTTTCTAGTTCCACTTGTCAAGGGATATGATCCTTAAGAAAAGGAATTTAGTTCCATATACCAAGGGATGAGGCGTAGGTATGTAGTGGTTCAAGGTTTCTAATTTGGACAAGATTCCTCAAACAAACCTTCTAGAACTTACTTTTTTATTTTTACGTGCGTGAACGGACCTGCACACTTTTTGTTCAAGAAAATTGCGTAGATCTGCATAGTTTTTGTACAGAAAAATTGCGCATGTGTGGGTTCTATTCAGGAAAACAGCACAGGTGCTCAAAAATGGTTTTTAAGTAGTGAAAACAAAAATTCCTTTTTTCCCTGGTATTATTTTACTTCAAACTTCATAGGGGATTCACTTGAGACACACCATCGGATGGCGAGATATCTGAATTGACAATCATGGTGACAAATTTTAGTCTAATAGTCAATTCGACAAGTAGAATTATTAGAGAGGACATTTGAGACCATTAATGGTGAGATCTCTAATTTTGTCAATATTCACTATTCATGTTGGTTTGATTTCCTATCCTTCTAAGTCCAGACTTCTCAGAGGATGGTATCCCTGATGTTTTGCTTGATAATTTTCCAAGCATTCCCATCTTTATTTTCATTTTTCCTAAATATCCTCTTGTTTATTTCTTTCCAAGTTACCCACATAACAAATCTTAGATCTATAGTCCATTCTCAGTTTAAGACTAGGTTAGTGAATATGCTCGGTCACCATTGCTCCAAAGTTTCCACCAACATATTGTAATTGTGGTTTGAGTATCCAAAGAGATGTAAGGCTTGAGCCCAAAGATGGTCGACAAATGGACAAACATTTAAGAGGTGCTCCATGTTCCCTTCCTAGTTCTAGCATAAGGGGTGGATCGAAGGACCTTGGAATCCCTTCTTTCTAATTTTTTTAGGTCCATAGAATACTAGTATAACCCCTTATTGTTATTGTAACCCCCTTATTGTTATTTTTGTGCACATGTAGTCCCCATATTTTTATTATTGTGCCCCATAGAAGCCCACTATTGTTATTGTTGTGCCCTTTCATTGTTATTGTTATGCCAGCTAGGATTATATTGTGACTGTCCAGGTGTTGCTTCTGTTTCGCCCAGGAGTAAGACGCTTTTCCTTGATTGCACTACAGTCGATGAACTCTGGAAATTAGTTATTGAGCACTGGGTTGTAATCACACTTGGCATGGTGAATATTTAGATGCGGCCTGGTCAAATTTGTGGAATGTTGTCACCAGTAATAAACTTAAGAACCTACCGTTGTTAATGTTATGGGGCATTTTGACTGGGAGGAATAGATACATATTCAATGCTACACAGGCCATATGGGAAAACGGTTTTTCTACCATCATCTCCATGTATCATCTCATTCCAGATGAGAAACACCCGTATCAGAGTCATTATTCCTGAAATCATTGACAACTCTTACCCCTGGGCATATTTTGATGGGGCATCAAACATTAATGGGTGTGGGGGTGGAGTAGTTCTTCATTTATCCACTACTCATTATTTCCACCTCAAGATGGGATTGGGGCCAGGTACAAACAATTTTGTTGAACTTCTTAGCCTTCAACTACTCCTACTCTTTGCCCGGGAACAAGGATGCAACAGATTGCGTATTTTTGGAGATTCCCAAATAGTCATTAATTGGTTTAATGCACATGCACAGTGTCATTCACACACACTTACATCATTATTGGGGGAAGTCCATTATCTGAAATCAGAATTTGACACGATATCTATTACTCACATCTACAGGGAGAGGAACCAAGTGGCAGACCAACTTTCCAAAGAAGCTGCAGAGCTAGTTTGGGGTTGTTGGCAGGTCTTGGAACATGAAGGGGAACAAATATACAGCTATTATCATAGACCATTCATAGAGGATATCTGGGATATGAGAGCAGTCACTCCTTGACTACATTTTTGACAGGCTAATCTATTTTTGAGGATTTGCTGATGTCTAATTAGCAATATACAGGCTTTTATTTATTTTAAATTATGAATATGTACATAATAGGATACAGATATAATATACATCATAATATGCACAGATTGCAGACTACTTTGCCTCTTTGATGAGGATACAGTTTAATATGATCTATGATCAAAAATATATGTAAAATGAAACATGTAATTTTTCCTATCAATGAGAAATTACGAATTTTTTCTTGGGAAAAAAAAGATTATATTGTGACCCATTGGACTCCTATATATATAAAGGAGGTTTTTTCATTTGTATCATCCAAGAATTGTCCATTTATGTAATTTAAAGGAGGTTTTCCCCTCGAAGTGGATAATTTTTAAGTCATATATCTATCTTTTCTTCTATTTTGTGAGTTGGTTGCATAACATTTGGTATCAGAGTTTTGGATTCTATGGTTTCATTGTTGCAAACAGATCATCTTGGAATTTTTGCTATAAATTATTTTCTAAAAAGGTTCAAAATCTCAAACAAAAAACCATTTGAGCCGAAATCCTGAGGAATGTCCTGTAAAAATTTCATATATTGGTTCCCTATATTTTTGTAGATATGATTTGAGGAAGCTAGGGTTTTTGTAAGCTCCAGAATTTCATCTCAAACAAGTTGCCGAGGGAAAATCATCATAACTTTCGTTTCATACATCGGATTATAATTATGTAAAAAGTGGTCGAAACTGCATGGGTGTTAGTTTCTTTTTTATCGATTTCATAGCTGAAGGTCAAAATAGTGACACGTGGCAGGCCATATAAATTCTCTCTACTGAACCATCCCATAATTAGGTCATTGTGGGAGATTGGGAATAACGTTATCTTGAAGAATCAAAATTAGGTATGACGTGTGGAATTGGAAAGATGACTTATAAGGTTACTATATGACCAAAGTTCAGATTTTGGAGATCCAAAATTACATAGTTACAACCGTTTCAATATCGAGCTCCTAATAGCAAGAAAAAGGTGTGTATTTTTTTTAAACGTTTGCATAACTTTTGTTTGAAAAATCAATTTGAAGTGATTCCAAGAGCATATTGAAGCATATATATTGGGTTATAAAATTCCTCCAAAAAATAATTCTACACCTATTAAGCCCTCAGAAAACTCTACTATGACGCATGAAGAGGAATAATTGCAGCACGATATATCAAAATTACAGGACCAAGTCCAACAAATTTCGCTCTTACAAAGAGCAACCAAAGATGAACAAAAAGGTGACATGGGTGGTTTAAAAGTAGACATGGAAGCTAATATGGATGGCATGGAAGCTAAGATAGATGGTGTTAGTGTCAGAATATGCATTCTACCATCAGTGATCAATATCACTCTTTTCATTCTCATTTTAGGTGTCCCACTCTGAAATTTTTATATCATTCCATTAAGTCATGCTAAAAATTGTTTCACTGATGGTAGCCCTATTCAATAAAACCTCACTCTCCCTCAGAAAATCACATTTGTTGACTCGCCTTCATGTCTAGCTGAGCATAATAACACTTTTGAAAAGCTCATTTTACTATGTCTTATCTCAGTCAAAGTCAATCATGGAAGTCAAGTCGTTCAAGGTCCCATTAGGTCATTAGGTTTCATTGTTCAAGGTCCAAAAATGCACCATTTCATTTGCATAAGTTCAGAAAAATATGAGAGTGATCCCAATAATGTCTCTTTACCATGTAAATATGACCTTCGATATGGTTTGCAAAGTTGTAATTTAATTTCAAGTGTGAGTTTCATTCCAATATGTAATATTTATTTCAAAAACAAGGATGTAATTTTTATTTATTCACGTAATTTTATGTCAATTCAAATGTAATAAGTACTTAGTTCCCAAGGCTGCCAACTCAGAGTTTCACATGCCAACACATAAAATTTCAAATTTAAATATTTTTTAGTTCATCAATTGATCAAATCTCAAAGGAAGTTGCCTTTTTCTCAAGGGTGCCCATTAGGTCATCATTGTTCATAAGCACTAAACCCTAATTTCCTCTCCCATTGAGCTATGGTTTGCTATGGAAACGATACATTTGAGCAGAGGAGGAATAAGTTAGGTCATATCAATAAGTATGAGTCCATTCCAACTCATAAGATCATGTCTCCATAATTTTTTGAGAATTCATTCCAAGAGTCAAGTCATTTACCACTCATAGGGTCAGTTCTTCTTCAAACTATGTTTATGACCAAACAAAGATAAATTTGACAATAGTGAGAGATTTTTTTGTCCATCATAGACCAAGGAAGAAATTCCTCCTTCATTTTTTACACAGTGGTTATGGTTTTGGAGAAATGCCAAATTTACAAGTGCCATAGAGGAGTTGTTGCGCTTCTGGAGTGACATTGGGAAAATCAAGTTTTCTCCTAGGCGGATTGTCCAACTCACTTTTTTTATACATAAAATGATAACTATATTGGAATATCCTTCCAATGAGCTATCATGAGCTCAATTTAGAGTTGAGGAAGGCCTCCAAAAGTTTCCTACAACAGCACTTTGCACCCTCATTCAACACTTTTTGTCCAGTTTTGGGAGAAATGATTTTTGACAAGTCAAATAAACTCCAATCAGAAAACCAAAGGTATATTTGGAAATTATATAGGATAATATTTCCAACGAGCTATCTTGGGCCCAATTTGGATGCCGAGAAGGCCTTTAAATATGGTCTGCAAAAAGGTGCTCCACACAGAGGGCGCATTGTGCCTGGTGGCTGCACGTTTACTAGTCTTGGGAGAAGTGGTTTTTGACACGGAAAATGGGCACCATTTTGAAAATTGAAGGTATTTATGGAAAGTAGACTCGAAGGGATTTCCAATGAGCCATATTGGAGAAAATTTGGACGCAAGGAAGGCACTCAAATTCAACCTTGAACAGAGAGGATATTTTTGTCTGGTCGCTGTGCGTTTAACAAGAAAATGGTGCATTTGGCAGTCTTCAGAAATTTTCTGAGTTTCATTCCAGTTTTTATTTTTATATTGGGAAATGTTGAATTCACCTATGTAAATGATGAATATGAATGTAATTATCACTTTTTTACTATTTACTATGGTAAATACATTAGGTAAATCAAGCAAACGAGGTATAATGAATCAGTTCACAAAAGTTAGGGATGAGTCACTTTGACCACCCTACACTCTAGGTTTCAGTTCAGACTTTGGTGGATCAGCTTCTCCTCTCATGGATTCGACCCATGAGTTTGGGAGAGGTTGTTTGAGGCCTATATCATGTCATTTTTTACTCATTTTCAAGGGTTGGAGTTTGGAATCAGTTTCATTTTGCTAGTTGATCAAGGGAACTTGTACTCAGTTTTGACCAAGCTAATAAAGAGGAGTTGCAGCTACATTTATGGGATACCTATGGTATTGAATGTCTTTCGTTGTTTCTTCTTCAGTCACATATTTTTTAATGTATTATTCATCTTCACTTTCAAGTCTATGTTATGATATTTTATAAGTTTGAAATTCAGAATACATGCTTGCAAATGCTTTGTTTTGGGTAACTTATCATATTTTGTTCATTATCTTATGTCTGAGAGAAAAGCATCCCTTATAATTTTCTCAGCCTTCATACAGTTTCAAAACCATTCCACAACCATTCCCTTCAAGTGATTGGCATTGTACCTACCTTTCCCCATTGATCCCTACAACCCTAATTCAATTGCCTTGACTTAGCTTTCCTTGACCTAATTCCTTTATCCACTAATTTACCCAACCAAATCAATTCAAAACAACCCTCTGCACTCTATACCTAGCCTAAAACCCTAATTGCTCCAGCCCTCCTGGCTGTGACCCCTTTTGGAGAGAGCCTTCTCCAGCTTGATAGAGCTAGCTATCAAGTCAAAAGTTTGGTTTGTGGTTACCTCCGTTGGAATTCCTTCCTCAGCCTTGGGAAACTGATGGAGTGATAACAGATGGTGTTATCACTAAGTTGGTACATATGGGTTGCTCCGCCAGTCAACCTAGAGTAACTCTTTCAAACCTACTTCTAGCTTTCAACATCATTCAACCCCTTTTCCTTCAATAATCCACCTATTTATAAGCTTAGGCATCTTTACATTTATTATTCCAACAAGGTTGGACCCTCGAGTCCTTCTGATGACACCTAAACTAACTAAAAGCATATTACAAGGAAACAAAATAGACATGTTTTCGGGACTTAGACACCTAATGGGACTCTAAAACCTATTTATTGCATTAACAAAATTTTAAAGTTGCATATTTACATCGAAGAGGTCATGTGCTTGAGGTGGCACTGACCATGACCAAAACATAACTATCCCCACTAATTCAGGAGACTTGTCTTTCAAATTTTTAGGAGGTGGTGCCAAAATTGTTGATGAGTGCCTCCATGATGAGTTGGAAAACTGAAAAGCTTTGTTTAAGACCATGTCTCCATCAAAGCATTCCCCTGATGACTTGTGACCTTTCCACGTGGCTGGATTGTCTTAAAAATACCATAAAAACTTGAAAAATCACCAAAAACTTCTTCGTTGCAGAAACAGGGGACTTTAGGCAAGTTCGTAGCGAAAGTTTGTAGCACTTTGAATTTGACCATCTCTGCCACCTATCTGATCCCTTTGTTGATCTGAGGTTGTTTATTAAGTCCAAATAAATAAATACAAAATTTTACCTACCGTCATCATGACAATACCTATGATTTATAGCAAAAAATATTCTACAACGAGTTCATAGCGAATTCTAGGCTTCAATCTTGAGATACCCTACAAACTTGCCTAATCTTTAGCAGAATTTGAAATTTTCAATTTCCACCTCCAAAAACTATCCATGGCTATGTAAGATTATAATATGAAGCATGATAATGCAAAATTGGTTCAAAATACCTCTTACCCTCCTCAAGAAGCAACCTTTTCACCTTCAGCAAGTTCATCTACAAAAATTTATTTATTTATTTATTTATTTATTTTTTATTTTATTTTTTATTTTTATTTTTTCTGAAAACTAGGGCTCGGAAATGAGATCCTATCTTCATATCCTTCATAACGATTGCAAATCAGGAGGAATTTTTTGTAAATCAGTTCGTGCTGAAGAAAAACCTCACTTGGTTTTTTGAACACCATCTCCATCTGTCCGAAATCTGCATTTGAAAAACATGTCTAAAACAGGCAAAAATCACACTCTCAAAATAGAGCCCAAATACATCTTAGAATATCCCAATTTTTAGCATCTGTGAGAAAATTGAAAGAGGTGAATGTTCTTTGATCCATGATCGACAATAACCTCTCTCAAGTTTTCATAATTCATCTTCATTTACCCATAAAATTTTCTTGAAGTTGAGTGCTCAAACAGTCAAAAAACACAAAATTTCCTTTGTATCTTCTGGAAGAAATGCATGTAGCCAGCATTGGTGAAGGCCTCTGCAACACTAGGGTATTCCATGAGCAATTTTAAGCCCATAGGTTCATACTTGACCACTAAACCTACCTTGTTTGTGTTCTTAAAGATACACCTTGAGAGAAAGTTGTTTTTGTGGACAGAATTTATCAATTACCCTTGATAGCAACGAGATCGGAGACACAGAGGGAACTGGTGGTAGAAGTATCTCATAGGGATGACAAAGGTAAATGTTAAGCTCAAATGCATGAGGTTTAAATTATGAAAAAGGAAAAATTGGAGGTGAGACAAAATGATGAGGTGATGTGATGACCATGCATGACACACATTTAATAATGATTTAAAACATGTATACATGTGATGGAAACTTGACCTCTACCCTCTTGTAAGGTGACAATGTATCAATTTGTGAACCGTTGCAGAAATACTGGAGATTGTAGCGAATTCTGGTATAGGCTTGGCATATCTGCTAAGGAATTATTAGGTGAGTTTGTAGCGAAATTCACCAGATTTGCATAGCAATCGCTGCGGACTCAGGTAAAATGTGAAACATGTCAAAAATAAATTATTTGAGCTGAATTTTTGAATTTGGATTATGATGATACCATATTTACATCACACATAAACATATTGGACCCTTTAAAACTATAGGATAATCATGAAATTTTAAGATTTTTATGAATTTATTTGACCAACCTATTTGAATTAACTCAAAATGACCTCTATGACTAACCTGTTGTTATTTGATGATAATAGATGGTATAGAAGAAAAACTTGAAATTTTGAAGGAAGGTTTGACAAAGTTGCTACAATAAAAGCCTCCTAATGCTGAAAAGTTAATATAGGAAACTCATGATGAGAATAAAATAAATGTTAATCATGATTTCATAGAATCTAATATTTGATGGAAAACCCTCCATATTCCAAAGATCGATATGAGGAATTTTGATGGCAAGGATCCAATAATAAGATACTACAAATGGAGCAACACTTTGAACTCCATAATGTGCAATCCACACAAAAGTTATGCATTGCGGCACTACAAGGAAAAGATCCTCTAGCGGAGGTTATACAGGAGGTTTTTAGTGATATAAAATTGGCCAAAATTGTCAAAAAAACATTTGCTACAACATCTGTTTATGGTTACGGAGGTTTTGGTAGAACTTTTAACAAAAATTCAACACAACTAAAAAAATTGGGCGGCTAGAGGTTATTACGTATTTTTTTTCATCGGAGTGCTACTAAGGTTTCAATGCATCGGTGCGTGTCATCTAGAAGGTGGCCCAGGTTGGTCGAAGGTGCATGCACCAGGCCGTCAATGTATAAAACTGCACCAGGTGCAGTGTTTGTGATACAATGCACAGGGTTGTTCTAATTGGTCTTGGGATTTGTGCGGTGCCCATAGTTCGTCTCAATGCACCGATACGTAGACTTATAGAAACACACTGGTGCGCCCTATCAGAAAAACGTACCGAGATTTATAATTGGTATTGGTATTTGTGCGGTGCCCATAGTTCGTACAAATGCACCAGTGCATAGTCTCACATAAACGTGTCGGTGCGTAGTATCGCACGAACGCATCGAGATTTTTAAATGGTTTTGGTAATTGTGCGGTGCCCATAGGTCGTAGAAACGCGTCGATGCGCTGCGGCATACAAACTTACCGGTGTATAATAACTGACACGCACTGGTGTTCATTTTGTATTTTTTTAAAACATCGACCTGTGACAGTGTAATTATTGTGATTTTTTAAAATTCATTATTCATCAAAATTCGCCACATCTTGTAACAATATTCATATTAATTAAATTTTTATTAATGCATTTGAATGTGATGTTTGGATTAATTTGTTATATCATATCATAATTATTGTGATTTTTTAAAATTCATTATTCATCAAAAGTCGACACATATATATCTTATAACAGTATTCATATGAATTAAATTTTTATTAGTGCATTTCAAGGTGATGTTTGGATTAATTTGTTATATCATATCATCAAATTTCACATCTCTTCATTATAATATTTAATCATCCATAAATTTAATCATTGGTGTTACATTTCACAACGACAATGGAGAACGCAATAGAATAAATTAAAACATATTTTATTGTATATATATATGAATAAGACAGTCTTTGTCATACAAAATGGGACAGTTATTGGTATCCCTTTGTCTTTTAATTGGGACACTATGTCCATTACATTAAACAAAATGTCTGATTTCACAGACAAATATTTAAAAAAATGCAATGTCTTGCTTTGATATCCAAACATAGTGATCATCATTCTTCATTTGAACTATTGTCACTGCTAGAGCTACTTCCATGACTTGGGTTATTTTTAGGAATGTTTTGTTCACGGTGTTGATTGTTTTCTTCTTCTTCGCCTTCCATCTACAAACACAAAAATAAATTGTAATGAGTGTATATACATTGGTGAGAATAATGAAAATTGCAATATTAAATAATATACATCAATGTAAATCGAAAAGTAATGGCGTACCATAGCAACAATTGACTCATAAACTATAAACATTCTTTCAAAACCATGTACCATGCCATCTTTCAAGATTTCATCTGTTGGCGCAGTTCCATACTTTGTTTCCTGCAAGTTTTATACCCCATAACAAATCATATATTTAATATAAATAAAAAATAAAAATAAAAAAAATATTATTTTATTAATTATAGACAGAGCTAAGTAAAACAAGATCGATAGATGCTTACAAATTCCACAATTAACTTCTGCTATGCCAACATATACTCACAACCCATATTTAACCCAATTTCAATCAATTCGTCTGATTGTTCTTCTTTGTATGTTATCACCTGTTTAAAGACATTCAATGATGATTTTTTTAAAACAACTTAAAAAAATATAAAAATGAAATCTAGTTAAGTTGTGATAAGGAAGTAACAATTACTCATAAACTTAGATATCAACCCTTTTCTTCCTTATCGTCCTGTTTTATGCGTTGAATGGGTTCCATTTTCTTTTCTTTTCTAAAAGAAAATACTTGAAAATTAACATTTAATGCTAAATTGTTTATTTATTGTACCTAATGATTGAAAAAATCAATGATTACATATTACATTTGAAGCACATTGTTGTTGAGATGGCCCCTCATGCGATGCAATTTTGTCCATTTCTTTGGCCATCTCCTTGTACACCTTTTTGGACATTCCTGCTGGCATATTTATGATATCAGCTCATTCATCTTTTGAGATTTTCATAATCTTCTTGAAAATGTAACATGACAATAAACTATTTAATTTTTATATTGATATATGAAAAATAAATATAACAAAATTGATATTTATAAATAATTCTAGACAAACATTTAAAGGAATATTACTTTTTCATTCCTTCTTTTTTGTTGTTGTACGTTTTTGCTATTAAAATTCTGACATGTCTCATTGACCAATTCTCTGGAAACTTTTCGTATAGTTTAGATAAAATTTGGTTCTTTGAATCATTGGACTGATTTTTGTATTGTAAGTGGAAAGAACGTCAATACATTCGTTAGGAAAGAGATCCTCGAGCCAAGTTTTGGTAACTTTGTTAACATAAAACACCACTCCCGAGATAAGCTAAGGAGAAATTCATTTTCATTTGCATGTTCTATGTTTTTCTTTTCTTAGAACAACATTCATTTTACGATTTGTTGGTCCACACGGAGACATTAAACGGAGATGTTCTTCTGTAGATTTTTTGACACATGTTATCTAATAATTTTAAGTATATTATTAATGAAAATTAAAAAAAATTAAAAAAAAAACTCATATTGGATCGATAGTATTTTTTCATTCACTTGATTCATCCTTTTGCAATTTTTCCATCAAGCTTTTACACTCTTCTGGTCCTAGACTAGAAATAATGTTATCGAGCTTCGTTATTTTGTGGCTCTACATGATACACAATAAACAATACATATTAGTTAAACTTACGTATAGTTCAAAAATAATATTTTTTGTAAAGAATTTACAAATAACTTGCCTTTTTTGCTTTTCTTAATGTGTTATCAGTATTTTTGTTACTTGATCTATTGTGAGTCATTTCTTTATCAATCTGAAACCTGTACCATATCATTCATTAACATATTTATAAATAAATTGTCAAATTTTCAGGTAAAAAAATAAATCTCAAGAAACCGGTGTGCCATTCATGGTGTACGCACCGACGTCGGTGCGTGGGGGTATTATAAATATACTGCACAAACAGTATAACAGACTGCATGGTGATCTATGTCAACAAGGAGCATTGATGCCTTACATGTTAACAACCACACCGATTAACGCAGAGAAAATGATAAAAGTCATCCAGTGTTAGTTTTTGTAGCATAAATGTCGCGCGCAAACAAGGTACCACCATACGGTGATCTCTGTCAACTAGGAGACTTGGTGCGGTGCGTTATATGTTACATGGTGCACCAATTAACACAATAAAATATTTTTTTGTGAAACAACATGTTCGCGGTGCGTCATAATGAAATAGTGCATTGGTACCCTATTTTACATATGGCACACTGATTAAAAAAAATGTTTTTTAAATTTTTTATTACACGGTACTTTTGTAGAGCTCTGGGATAATACAGCGCACCGGTGTGCAAGGTTACGCAGGGCACATCGATAAATAAAAAAATCTGTTTTTCAAAAATTCATGCAATGACCGACATGGATTTGGATCCGACTATGCAAGTCATCCCGTGGTTTGGATGTCATAGGCCTATATATAGCAATACAAACCCTATAAATCTAAAATTAAAAGCCCTAATTCTGAAATCATAGAAACAGGGAGAAGAAAGGGCAGAAACAAAAAGAATGAAGGGTTTAGGGTAAAAATGGACTTCCTTTTTCTTTATTCTTTTTTTTTTCTGAAAATGAAAAACAAATTGAAATTTTTTTCTTACTTCGTAAAAAAATTGTAGAAAGAAGTAAAAAAATTAATCAAATTTAATCACGAGATCGTTTGAAATTCTATGCTACAAGGTTTGAATCACCAGAGATTTGGAATTCTAATTGTCTGAATACTTTTGTTCGAACGCATTTCGCTGCTCCACAGTGCTCTCATGCTCTCTTACTCCAGGTATGTCTCCTGCAAATATCTGGCTGAAATTTTTTGCAAAAATAGTGAAATAATGAAATGTGTTTAGTATTTAGAGAATTGTTTTATGAAATTAGATTTTCGAAAATATTTTTCTGCCCATTTTTCAAATTACTGCTTTTTTTTCACTTAAAGAAAATAGAGTTGCGCTTTTTTTATTTGCGGTTATTTGTCACCGGTGCATCACTTAATAGCACCGCACCGTTGCATTCATTGGTAATATGGCACCGGTGCGTAGTAACTAAAATGCACCGGTGCGATTATATGTACGTTAGCACTTATTACAAGAAATCCATTTTTAAGGCACCGAAATTACTTTTAAGTGTGTACACCAAAATTTAGTGAACTCCAACCATAGAAATTGAGAATTAGAATTTTATTTATTCTTGATGGAAATATACAATTAGAATTAGATTTATTTTTTAATTCTTGAGAATTAGAATTAGAATTAGAATTGGATAAATTCTTGATCGAAATAAATACTCTTCCAATGCATTTTGTTTATTGCAGGAGGTCCCCACTGATTATGTGAAGAGAATGCAATGTGGGGCGTGTGAAGATGCAATACTACAGGGCCCAAGTGGGCAATTTTGGCATGTGAACCTGTGCTATGCTAAGACGTGGGCAGTTTTCACAAATGGTTGGAAATTTTTTGTTTCTGAGCAGTTTATAAAATTTGGAGATATTTTAGTTTTTAGACATGTTGGAAATGTACATTTTTCTGTGAAAATATTTGGGCCATTTCTTTTCAAAACTACGCCTCTTCTTCTTTCAGAAAAAGAAACTTGAACCTTTCCACCTGCAACAAGAAAAGGTGCCAATAGGAGCCTTTGACATGCATATCTATTACTTCTATTGAGGTCTTGAAAGAATTGATTATGTCCAGTCTACTTCGCTAAGGAATATGCATGTATTTTCTTTGGTTCTACCGAAGGGTGTGGTTACTAACAGATACAGGATTGTAAGCTCCCTCCAACCCTCATTAAATTGTAGAATATGGATAAAAATCCATAGAAATTTCTATCATTTGCATAAAATGCCTCGAAACACAGAATGGAGTGTTTTCTTTTTTGAAAGTTGTGTGTTATTATGCAGAACGAAATTATTCTTTCTATTTTGTGCTAGAATGGTGAAGAAATAGAATAGTGCTCAAGTATATGACAACAGTGTTCAATCATATTCTCAAAATATATGGGTTCTTTGTTAAATGCATAGCTACAAGATTCGGTCATATCGCTGCTAGGAAAAATTCAACTAAAATACCAATACGGCAGGGTCGGTATTGTCTACTGTCCCATGAACCCATAAACCCCACAAAAAATATCAAAAACCTTTTAATAAAATGAAAAATAGCCCAAAAATGTTTTTTTCTGTCTATTGCATTATTGACACTCGAATTCTTCTAAAATATGTTCATGGAATTAGCATCCATAAGAGGCAATGCAATGGTAATATACTCGAATTCTTCTAAAATTTGTTCAATGGAATTAGTACATGTGTTATTTCATCAATATTTATACTTTTTAAGATGGGCTTTTAATGCAGTTTTTTGGTCGTAATTTTTTTTTTTATTTAACCCTGTTCCGGTGCGCGGGGTTTTAGGATGCACCGGTGCAGAATATGTGTAAAGCACCGATGCACTACAGTAATAAGACGCACTGGGTGGGTTTGTATGGAGCACACAGTGTCCGGTGTGCCAATGTTTTGTGCGCACCGGTGCTTTCTCTTGTTGAACGCACCGGTGCGGTTTAGGTTGATAAGAGCACCAGACGAAAAACCTTCGCCCGCCAACCTCCTCTAGTAACCTTTGCTAGAAAAGGATGTCTAGGGTATTTTTATAAGGGGCTCATCAAAAACATCCGCTAGAGGGTATTTTCCTTGTAGTGTGGTATTGATTGCTTTTTTCTCATAAACCACTTGTCACTTGGTCAATTTTTACGAAGGAAATGATAGCACATTATGAGGATACAAAGAGAAACACCTTCTTTAGCCAATAGATAAATCTCAAACAAAAGGGTTCAATGATGGAGCACATTGAGGACTTCCAAAAATTGAATATAAGGATAAAATATATTCCATAGGAACATAGGATTGATGTCTTCATAGGGAATTTAAAGGATAACATCCAACATGAGGTTCGCCTTTGGGAACCTAATACATTGGAGAAGGCATTCAGGTTGGCAAGAAAAATTGAAAGAAAAATTATGGCAACAAGGGAGCCTACCACTCACAATTATAAATATGGAAGTGTTGCTACTCCTAGCCTTCCACAACCTACAAGGTTGACACCACAACAATTGGAAGAAAAAAGAGCAAAAGGGCTTTGTTACAGTTGTAATAGAAAATACACTAAAGGTCATAAGTGTGTTGAGAAGAAAATTATTTTACATAGATTGTGAAGAGGAGGAAGAAAAGGAATAATAAACTTCAAAATAATAGGATATACACCAGGAACCGGCCTTATAGAAATAAGATATGAATCTGACCATATCTTGTAATGAATTGGCAATAATTACCACTCCTCAAACTCTCAAGATAGAAGGAAAAAGCAAGAAGAAAAATGTAATAGTGTTGATTGATTCGGGTAGTACCCATAATTTTATTCATTGTAAGACAACTAAGGAATGCTTCCTATATCCCGCAGGGAAGTGTCAAGCGATGGTTGCAAATGGGGGAGCTATAAATTTCTTTGGAAAGTGCCATAATATTAAGCTAACCATGGGGGAATATGTATTGAATAGCCCAATGATTTCCATTCCAATGGGTGGTGTTGATGTGGTACTAGGAGTTCAAAGGTTACAATCTTTGGGTTCGATAACTTTTAATTTTCAATAAATTTTCTCAAAAAATATTTGGGAAGGAAATGAAGTTGAATTAAGGGGTATTATAGGGAAACCGAGAAATATAATCAACTCTAATGGCTTGACCAAAGCTTCTAAAGAAATAACAATGAGGCGTAATTGTAGAATTATGCTCACTAGAGTTTCAAACATCGAAATAATCTATTTCTCCATATATCTAAAAAGTATTGGACAAACATTCCAAGGCGTTTGAGACTCCCAGATAACTCCCACTAATGTGTGATCATGATCATGCTATTCGTTTGATTATGTGAAGTGTTCCTCCAAACATCAGGCCTTACAGATATCCGTATGCTCAAAAGAGTGAGATTGAACGTATGGTTGCAGAAATGCTAGAGGTTGGTATAATTCAACCTAGTCAAAATTATTTCTTTGCTCCAGTAGTATTGGTGAAAAAAAATGAGCTATCATGGTGTATGTGTCTGGATTATAAAGAGCTCAACAAGCTCACTATTAAAGATAAATTTCCTATCCATGTCATTGATGAATTATTGGATGAACTACATGGAGGAATTTATTTCACCAAGATGGATCTTAGTTCTGTATATCATCAAATTAGAATGAAGACTGAAGACATTTCGAAAACAGCATTCAGAAATCATGAGGGTCATTAAGAATTTTTGGTCATTCCTTTTGGCCTTACTAGTGCACCTTCCACATTTCAACGTCTGATGAATTCCATTTTCAAACCCTTCCTTCGAAAATTTTTGTTAGTATTTTTTGATGATATACTAATCTACAAGAATTCTTGGAAGGATCATGTTCAACATGTTGACAGGGTGCTCAAACTATTGGAGGAGAAACAATTATATGCAAAAACCTCCAAATGTTTCTTTGGAGTACAGGAGGTAGAATATATAGGTCATATTGTATCTCATGAGGGTATTAAGGTAGACCCTAACAAAATTAAATCCATTAAGGAATGGAAAATCCCCACAACCATAAAGTATCTTCGATGATTTATGGGGTTAATAGGGTATTCTCGCAATTTTTTTAAGAATTATGAGAGAATATCGACACCTCTAACATCATTACTAAAGAATGGTGCATTTTCTCGGACTCTAGAAGCAACTAAGGCCTTTGAACATCTTAAAGAGGTAATGTGTCAAGCACCGCTCTTAGTTACACCTAACTTCACAAAAAAAATATTGTGGAATGTGATGCCTCAGGAAATGGAATTGTTTCAGTTTTAATGCAATAAGGAAGACCCATTGCTTTTGAAAGTTGTCCAATCAAAGGAAAGTATTTACATAAACCTATTTATGAGAGAGATACTAAAAATGGTGTACGCTAGGGTTTCATCTGTTCTTTGCGCGATGTCTGGTGATGCCGCCGCGCTTATTCACATGTTTGAGGCTCATGGGGTTCCATGGCCTGCGAAGTCTGTAACAGATAACACTCCAGGTAATGGATGCGGCCAAGATGGGGCGCTCTTTGCAGTGCTTCGATCAGATCGACATGACAGAATGCCCAAGGCACGAGATGGTTCATCGGATCTCTGCATTGTGAGGCTCCCTATGAACTGGGATAACAAAAAATCATACTTCTATCCCAGAAGCGGGGCTCCTTGTGCAGTTGCCGCTTGCTCTGCCACAACAGGAATAAATCCGGTCTGTATGGAGGGGAATGAGCCAGTAATCTCAAACCCTTGCATTTTTAATATTTATCTTGTTTGGACAGTCACGGCCGCCATAGCTTTATGGCCATCTAACTTTGTGGAGACACGATGGCTCGTTCCGGCTTTCGCTTTTTTTAACCGCTGGCTCGTTTTTTTCCACGCCTCTGCCTGCAGATCATTGTGCTTCCACATGCAGAGGCAGTGTCACCACCGATACTCTGTCTTTCATTTTCAGAACTCTTGGAGCTACCTGGATCTGCCTAGAGCACACCCCTGGGAGCTCTTTTGGGCGGTAAGAACTGATAAACCCAATGTCCATTGGACTCTCACCACTTCTTCTCACCAGCCCAAGCTACAAGTTCAGGAAAACGCGGATCACCAGAGTACCAGCTTCCTCTCGTCTTATATTTGCATAGGAAAGCAGAAGTCTGATCACTCTGCCTCGTTTCAGATCCAGATCTTACTCCTTTCTGGAAAAACTCTGCTACAATGGGTGAGCTCTTCGGATCTAGTGCAGGACCTCAAGCAAATCCTGCAATATAAGCTGGGGATTCCCTATGCATCTCAGCGACTCCTCCACGAAGGTAAACAACTTGAAGATCTTTACCCCCTTTCTTTTTACGGCATTAAGAGAAATTCTTCCATCATTTTTACCCTTCGTTTGCGAGGGGGAGCTGTTGGACAGTCATCTACAGCTGCGGCTTTTTCATACAAAGATGTTGTCCATGCTTAGATACCCAAGAAAACAGCTCCACCAGCTCAGGCTCCAAAACCCTTTTTGGTGGACAAACTGGAGGAAACCCCCACCGTTGAAATAATGCATCCAACATTGGATGAGAAAATACAAAAGTTTGCAGAGCATGCCATTATTTGCAGGTTTAATGGGCTATGGCCACACACAGCAGACCTCTACCAATGGATTCACTCTAACTGGACAAACAATTGCAAGGTTCTACTCTACTCAAAGGGTTTCTTCATTGTAGTGTTTGCTTTCAGTGAGGACTACCAAAAAGCATTAACTGAAGGCCCAAGGTGTCGGGGCTCTGCAGGGTTATTCCTCACCCCCTGGTTCCCAGATTTCGACCCCTCTACAGCAGTCATCACCAAGCTTCCCATCTGGGTCAGACTTCCTAATCTCCCGACGCATCTATGGCACTTTGTTGTATTCCAAGGGATCGGCAATACTCTAGGCCGCTTTCTGGCTACAGACCCCTCTAGAGGGGAAAATGGCATATACACCTTTGCCAGAATCTGTGCAGAAATAGACATGAGAAAAGGTCTACCTGATCAGATTAACCTCAAAATTGGAGACTTCCATTGGACTCAGACCCTGGATTACGAGAACACAGCCTTCCGATGCCGGAATTGCCATCACACAGGGCACCTTCAGAGCTCTTGTCCCTCGATGCCTGCCCAAAAGAAGAAAGCCAATCTTAAGCCGAAATCCAAAAGCTAGAAACCTCATGATCCTCACCCCATGGATGATTTTGATTTCATCTCAGATGAAGAGGAAGGGGATGCGGAAGGAAAGGACGCAAAGCCGGCACAGGATCCGCCTTCGGCTTGTCCTGAGGATTCTAATGTTCCACCAAACTCACAGAAAAGAACTCATGAGTCCTCTCCCTCGGATTCAGACAAGGAGTCCTCTCCGTCAGCCCCGCTCAGTTTGCAAATCATGCCAGCTCAACAGAATCATCTTGGCTGGGTCAAAGTTGGTAAAAAGAAAGGAAAAAAATGCCGAATAGTTGATTCTACCCACGCGGGGTAGATTCCCTTGTTCAGCTCTTGTTTCTCTGTTTTTGTTACTTCTTGCTTAGCACTTCTCTCTTTTTGTTCTCACTTAGGGGCCGAGGTGGATAGTTTATCCTTTCTGGCAGCCCATTCTCTTGCGTCTCTTGGATGTAATTTCATATTGTACCATACGTTCTCTTAATAGAATTAGTTTTACGGAGGAAAAAAAAAACGTATTTATGAGAAGGAAATATTGTCAATACTACATGCACTAAAGCAATGACGACCTTCCCTAATGGGAAGACGCTTCAAGGTAAAAACAGATCATGATAATCTTAAATACTTTTTGGAACAATGATTATCTTCAGAAGAGCAGCAAAAATGGGTCACAATGATGTTGGGTTATGACTTTTAAATCATCTACAAAAAAAGGAAGCAAAATGTTTTTGCATATGCACTCTCAAGAAAGGATGAGGATGTGGAAGCATTTTTTGTGCCATTTCTATTATCCAACCTGAGTGGATAACCAAAGCATGGGATTAATGGAAGAATAATGAAGAGGTGTGGAAACTCATTCAAAATTTGCAACAACATCCTAGTACATCTGAAACATTTAGTTGGAAAATTTATTCATTGGGGTACAAATATTGTTTATATCTTTGTAAGAATTCCCAACTGAAACAAAATATTCTTTTGGAATTGCACACCTCTCCCTTAGGAGGGCACTCGAGATTTTTAAAAACTTACCAGTGGGTCAAGAATGAATATTTTTAGGATGGCCTTAAATATGATATTCAAGAGTTTGTGGCAGAATGTTTGGTTTGCCAACAAATAAAGTTGAGACAATCAAGACCCTAGATCTGTTACAACCCTTATCCATTCCAAGTCAACGTTGGGAGGATATTTCAATGGATTTTATCACAGGTTTACCCAAGTTTGAAGGAAAGAGTGTCATCATGGTGGAAGTTGACAAACTTATCGAGTATGCACACTTTTTTGCATTATCTCATCCATTTAAAGCCAGTACAATTTCTACTGCATTTATGGAAACAATTCAAAAGCTACAAGGAAGTCTAAATACCATTGTAAGCGATAGAGATCCCATTTTTATAGGAAATTTTTGGAAGGAATTATTTTCTTGTTTGGTTACTCAATTAGCTCATAGCTCATCATATCATCCTCAATCTGATGGTCAAACTGAGATAGTGAACAAATGTTTGCAAGGATATCTTCGTTGCTTTGTGTTAGTGTCAGTTTTTGCATCCTGTCACCAGTGATCAAATGGAATCTTACCATGTTCTAATAGGGTCCCTAAGTTAAAAAAATTTGCAATTCATTAGGTTATCATGCAAAAATTTGGTCACTGGATGTAAATCTAGGTCTGTTTTTACCACTCAAAATTTTTAACTAGTTGCTAGTTCATTTCACCTCTCAGCTGAGTGTACCATCATTCAAAGGTTGTCATCATCATTACAGTCATATTTATCATGGTTTCATTCAGTCCAGAGTCTCCATTAGGTATTTATGGTTCCAAGGTCATCAAATCATCATTCCTTGCATAAAGTCCAGCAAGTGGAGGAGTGACAATAAAGTAATTTCATCATAAAATTTGATTTCAAAGAAAAAATGTACTTTCATGTTCTTAATTTGTAATAAGTACTTCAGAGTTCCAAGTAGTTCAAAATGCTCAAGTTCCACCATCAAATTTTCAAGGTTCCAGGAAAAATTTCAGTGTTCCAAAGCCACCAAAAGTTCAAAGTTGAAATAATCAAGTTTCAAGGTTCCTGCAAAAAGAAAATGAAAGGATAATTTTGAAAAGGAAAATGTGGGTCCATGATCATTTAATGATTTAATCCAAGATAAAAGGCCCCAAATTACCAAAATACATTCATTCTTACTCTTCAACATTGAGCTTCCAAATTTCCAAATTCAAAAACCAAATTTTTACTTCAGAAAATTGAATTCCTGGAGCAGCGCTGCGCTTTTCTGGTGCAAACACTACGCTTTTCTGTAGAACATTGTGTTTTATCTAGGGAAGGTGTGTTTTATGCATTTGAGGTCAATAATGATTGCAAAATTTTTCTTCAACTCTGCTACAGTCTTCACATGGTTTCAAATAAGTAAGTATAGCCATTTCACTCCACCCTTCATCGGTTCTTTCATGATTATGGTCAAGAAATAATTCATCTCTCCATCGTTGCACCTTTCTCAAAAGAGCCACGCTTTATGATGTACATTATTTTACTAACCTACAAACCCTAGGCTCCATAACCTAACTACTTTACATATAAACTAATCCCTCATCTCCTAAATCCTATTCCCTAAAACCCTACCCCTACATTGCGCTTTTCTAGGCAATTAAACTATACCCCTATAATTAAATTCCCTATCCCATTTTCCTTGTTATTTTAACTCCCTTCCACCTCCCTAAAGTCCCTAACTCCCCTACACACTTCCCTAAATTTTCCCACGCCTATCCCAACTCCCTAACCCCATCTTCTCATTCACTTTTCCTTGCCCCTCTCCCCTAGGGTTTCTAGAAAACTAAACACCATGGAGGAAGAGAGAAAGACCTACAAAAAAGGAGGGATAATCTCAAGGTTGGAGCCATCAGACACCAGGGAGTTTATGTCGTCACCCCAAGTAGTCAAATTCTTCCAACATGTGGGTTGTTATGAGTTTTGTGAAATGTACAAAGAGTGTAGATCCATCCAGATTTGACTAGAATCTTCGCCACAAACCTCCAGAAAGACCAAGTCACCATTACAGGGGTAACATTCACCATTTCAACATATATTATTGCAGCGGCAACAGGGATACCTAATGTAGGTGAAAATTGGTTCAAAACTCAAGAATTATGTCTATTATAGTTACTAAAGGTAGATACATCAAGTAAATTTGTATTTTTGGGTCAAGTGAATCAGTTTCACCAAAAAAGGGAGAGTTTGTTGATCTCCCTAATCATTAGGATTATAGTTGAGGATTTTGGGGAACAGCTCCACAAGTCATGGATTCGACCCCTGAGAGTGGGGAGAAGTTTGTTTTGGTATATATATATCATTTTCTTTTCTATTTCAATGGTTGGATGTTGTGTAATTAAGCTTCGGAACACTAGTGTATTCAGTGATTTTGGTAGGAACCAATAGACAAAGTTTGCAGCTATTGTGGTGGGATTCATGTGGTATGTGTTTTGGCAGTGTTTCTTCTTCTATTTTCATATGTTTAAAATTATTCTACCTTCCATATTCATGTAAATGTCTTATGTGATTGATTTCTAAGTTTTTAAGCAGAATTCATTGATTTCAATGCTTTGTTTTGGAGAAGTTATCACAGTTATGTTTCACTTTCCTCTGATATAAATGAATTCATAATTCCTATGCTCGTTTTGAAACCCTATTAGTCTTTCAAACTCACCAATATACCTTAAGTGCTAAAGTGTGTGCTTACCTTAGCCCATCACATCTCTGCAAGTCTGATTTTCAGTGCACTCGCCTATTTTTTCCTAGACCTAATTCACCATCTAACACCAAATCCAAATCAATCAAACACATAAGCCTACTATACCTAGCCTAAAATATTCATTATTTCGTCAATTTGACTGAGATCCTATTGAGAGTACCCTCTCAGCCTAGTAGGGCTTGATACTAGGTCAAAGCGGTCTATGGTTACCTTTTTTGTTCTCCTTCTTAGCCTTCGGAGATCCGGTGGAGTGCTAAAATCTTGGCGACCATACTAGGGAATGAAGTGACAGATTCTACCTGGTTGTACAATAATTTGATCGAATTCTAGGCATGTGGGTGATAGGTCTTAGTCTTCGTGAAGGCTGAGCTCAACATTGCATTGCGGAAACAGAGAACATTCTGGCTTCGAGAAGATACACTAGATCAAATCCAGATCCAGTTGAAGAACCAAAGAAAATTTTCGGAAGCAGAGATTCCAATACTCTGAATTTCAGTCAAATCCTTCTCCATTGGTAAGATCTTCCTCATTACCAGCAAATTTTTTATCTCTTGAAGACATACCTTTTGATTTGAAGTTTGAGTTGTCTCTATTTCAATCAAAGTTTGAAACTTCAATATCTGAGATAGTATTTGACCCATTAAGACTATCTGAAGTAAAATCATTGTCTGAGTTAGTTTTTGATTCCTTGAAACTTGAAGATAGTTTACTTTCCGAAGAGTCTAAAGCTGAATCAAACTTTAACAGAAAAATTTGGACTAAATTTGATAGGCTTGAAAAGTTGGCTAATCAACTTCAATACACATCCAAAAAATCCATCATCCAATACCAGCAAGAGTCATTTTTCATTTCGACACAATCTCAAACATTTATTTCCTCCTCCTCTATCCCTTCTACATCATTACCTTCTCAGTCAACCCCTTCCATTGTTACTCCTGCACTTCACTCAGGAGGATTCATGGCCAGATTTTCACCCATGATTCTACTTGCTCAAATCAATGCCTTACCAAAAGTATATGGCCTGAGACTCCCTCTCTTTGATGATAATTCTGAAATTAGTGAAAAATAACATTTATTCAAAGTCATTGATTTCATCGAACTAGAAGAAATAGATGTTGATGATGCCAAGATGAGAATCATAGCCCAAATATTTTCCGGAGATGTTAAAACTTGGTTTAGATCTTTGACTGCAAATTATATATTCACTCTAGACCAACTGATTGATGCATTCATAGCCCAATGGGAGGTGAAGAAGAACCCCTTGCAGATTCTTTCTGAGTATGAAAACCCGAAAAGGAATCCAAGTGAAACAGTTCAGGATTTTACTGCTCACTTCAACCGAGTGTACAATTCAATTCCAAATGAGATCAAAACACCTCTAGGTTTGGCTCTCTTGCACTATCCAAATGCCTTTGATCCAGACATGGAATACTAGCTTTAAGAGAGAAATCATGCAACACTAGAAGATATGCAAAGAAATGCAATCAGTGTGGAAGCAAACTTGTCAATTAAAAATTCAAATATGAAGGGTGAGAGAAAGGTAAAAATCAAAGAAGAAACATCCTCATCCTCTGAGGTAAAATTTGATACTTTGGTAAGGAAAGTGGAAAGAATGTTTGACATAATGGCAATTACAGAAAGATAAACAGAAGCACAGGTTTGAAATCCTAACTTTAGAGGATAGCAGCAGCAGCCTCAGTTTAGGATCAAACAAAGAGAACAAAGGGCTCCTGAGTAGCCACCACAACAACAACATATTCAGACACCCTTGCAACAAAATTATGCTCAAGGGATTGAAGAAGAAGAATAAGATCAGATTGTTGAGGAAAATCACTTGTTTATAGCAGATGGCCACCCTATATTTTTGACAGAGGACGAAGAATATGTTGAGAAGACAGATTTGCCTAAGGATCAAGATTACATAACTTTGATCGTGAGTTGGAAGTTGAGTCCAATGATTATCAGCGGGGTTATTTAAATTCACTCAACTCACATCAGAGGCAATACTCATTGAGAAGTAGAGATTTCCCTGTCAATCCTATTCAGAAGAGGGCATCCCAACAAAAAGATACTCAACCTAAGAAAAATCTTCAAGGTAATCAGAACAAAGGAAAGGATTTTGCAGCTACAAATCACAAGAAGATTAATCATCCATCTACAAGCACACCGAGAAAAGAAAAATAAAGTCAAAAGAAGGAAACTACAACAAAGGATCAACTTGAAAAAAGAGACACCATCAATAAAGAGGTAGATAAGTCCATTCCTTTTAGCTTAGAAACTGAAATATCTAAGTTAAAATTTTTTATCCCTTTAACTAAGTTTGTAAAAAATAATCAATATAAATCTCACGCCGCTAAAATGTTGAAAGTAGATCCTTTATCTGATATGGTAAATCTTGAATATGACCAACCTGAAGTCATTTTTGGTCCAGCCATAGATGGTCAGCTAGAGGATAGTGAAGTTCCCCCATTCTATCTGAGTTTGAGAATTCATCAATGTATCCTTCGATATGCCATGCTCGACTCTAGAGCTTCCCATAACTTGATGCCGAAATCAATTATGGAGAAATTGGGCCTAGATATAACTCATCCTTACCATGAACTATATTCCTTTGATTCTGGTAGAGTTCATTGTCTTGGTCTCATAAAGGATTTGGTAGTTTCCCTTGAACAAATCCCAACAAAAAATGTCTTGATGGATGTGGTGGTAGCTGATATATCGCCATGGTTTGGTATGTTGTTGTCAAGATCTTGGGGAGTGAAGTTGAGAGGTACTTTACAACTGGATTTCTCTTATGCCACCATCCCTGTTTCAGAAAATTGAGGAAGTTGTACCAGGAAACGAATATTAAATACATGATTACCAGCAAAGAGAAACCCAACAATCATCCTATTAATATTGTACATATAGATCTTGAATCATTTATTTTGTTTAATGATAGTGGTTTGAATGATGTAGATAGTTAGCTCACAGAAATAGAAGAAATTCCAGAAATTTCCAATAGTGTCAGAGCATTTTTAGATGAGGGAAAAGTCAATCACCCTAGTTCTTAAGAGCAGTCATTAAATAAGTTAGAAAAAGTTTCAGAATAGAATGAAGAAGTGGCCCAAAAAGATGAGACAGAACAAAATACTGATTTCCAACATATGGATGATGAGAATGGTCTTTGGACCATGGATTTTGATGGTGCATGTAGAAATTATACAAACAATATGTATGTCATGGATTCAATCTGATCTAACAATGTACTAAATCTATACATTGAATCGCTTCAACAAATCAATTGCGGAAATTAAACAAAATCACCAATCACATGAAGCAAAGAAAGAATCAAATCAAACCACAACACAAATAATTTCCCGAGGAAAGCTTGCTGCTCAAAACCCCACTACCCTTTATTGTATACTAAGCATGGAAACATGAAACAATTACAATGCACTCTACTCACAAGAGTCTCCGGCACTCAGCTAATTGTCTCACATTGTCCTAGACAAAACTGACCAACACTTAGCCAATCCTCAGCCTCTAAATAGCCTGCCTTGCTCGCACAATTCCTGATGAATGCAATCCCTATTCTTTAGGAATTTTGGCCTTCCTAAATTTCACAAGGATCATGGGAAATCCAATGTGTGTTTGATTGCATGGGTGAAACCCAATAATCCTACAACTGATAGTTAACATCCCTTTCACCTTTGTCTCAACTAAGTCTCCACTGGAACTGACATGCATGTAGCTAATAATAGTAAATCATCAGTTGCATGTTAGATCATTGATTGTGAGTTAAATAATATTTAATTCACTTGATCTCTCACTAGTGAAACAAATAGTTACAACTAGCTCAACTGAATTTAACTTACCTAGATTGAGTTAAACTATTTCTCATGCATTAACTAATGCACCAATTGCATTTTGAACTCTGTTACAACTATAATTACTCTGCATGCCTCACCAACTACCCTCAACTCGAAATTCATGATCTAACTGAGTTTATCACACTCATCTAACTATTACAATTGATTATGAGATAAGATTACATTTTATTGTCCATTTTAATTAAGGGAAAAATAAAATAGACATTGCACCAAATTTAGCCCACGCCAGTGCAGGTGCTATTAAGACCTATTGGTCCCACATTAGTGTAGGTGCTGCAATTTATTGTTGTACTTCAACACTCCCTCACAACAAGAAATGGATTATTTTCCACCCCGATCCTGCCTCTATGGTATTCAAATTTTCTCCTAGTGAGTGCCTTCGTCAGAATATCTGCATCCTGATCTTCCATGGGAATGTAATGAAATAACATTATGTGCCTCTGAACACAATATATGAGATGGTGGTATCAGAATTCTATGTGCTTGGACCTATCATGAAACATAGGATTAACCAAAGAGTTTAATGCAACTCTGGTTATCACAATGTATCACTGTCGGATCCATCTGAGAACCAAAAAAATCAACCAGAATATTTCTCATCCAGATGGCCTCACATGCAGCTTGAATTGTTTCCATGTACTCTGCCTCCGCTGAACTGAGTGCCACATATCGCTGCTTCCTACTGTACCAAGAAACTGTTGTTGATATTATGTTGAAGATCCCTCTTGATGTGCTCTTTCTGTCTGATGGACTGCCTGGCCAATCTGCATCCGTAAAGCCTTGAAGCTTCACTCCCTTTGTTCATCTGTACCATAATCCATACTTTGTAGTTCCCATGAGATATCTTAAGACATGCTTCCCTGCCTTCCAAAAGAGCTTGGTCATCTTAACCATAGCTTGACTCAGCTGGTTAACTGCATAGAAAATGTTTGGTATGGTGTTCACTAAGTACATCAGTGAACCTACTATCTTCCTATAGATAGTAGCATCCACTACTTCTCCAGAAGTAGTATCCTCTTTCCTCCAATTTCCTATAAGAGGAGTGTCCATGGGTTTACATCTCTCCATGTGAAACTTACCCAGTATCTCTTTGGCATACTTGCCTTGAGAAACAAAAAGTTCACCATCCCGCTTCCATATTTCCAAACCAAGGAAATAGTGAAGGAGTCCCATGTCCTTCATTTTGAACTCCCTTGCAAGATCCATCTTACATGAGTGTACCTGCTACTCATCACCTATCAAAATTAGATCATCAACATAAAGTGTGATAATCAAGAGCTTACCATCAACCACAATCTGGTACAGGTTTGCATCAGCTTCACTTTTGGTGAAGCCCAACCCGGTGAAATAGTTGTCAATCTGAGTGTACCAAGCACGACGTGTTTGCTTCAGCCCATACAGTGCTCTCTTGATTTGACACACATGCGACTTACTATCAAAGATCTTGAAACCTTCTGGCTGCTCTATGTACACTTCTTCCTCAATAATTCCATTGATAAACATATTTTTCACATCCATTTGATGAATGTGCCTCCCCATCTGCACTGAGAGTGCAAGGATAGATCTAATGGAAGAGTACCTCGCGACTTGTGTGAAAGTCTCATCATAGTCGATCCCCTCAACTTGTTAGAAACCCCAGGCCACAAATCTGGCCTTGTACTTCTCCACACTCCCATCAACAACTTGCTTTACCTTGTAGATCCATCTAGATCCAACCACTGATTTGTCGACTGGTCTTGGGACAATCTCCCATGCACTGTTCTTGACGATGGAGTCATACTCCTCTACCATAGAATCAACCCAAATTGGTTGTTGCACTACCTCCTGAAAGGAAGACGGTTCTGTCACAATACACTTGCTCATAAGAGCCATGTATCCAGTAAACTTGTCTAGAGACTGTCTCTGTCTGCGCACTAAAATAGGGGCTCCTACATTCTCTGCTACATCAAGTCTCAATCTATTAGCTTCCGTGGTGCGCTTTCTACCATTTCTAGTGCATGGCTCTGCATGACTATTTTTTTCCACTCCATGATCCTCCGCATGTGGCTTCTCCACATCTTGAGGTTCATTCTTTGGAACCCAGAGTTCCTCTTCTACATGAAAATTCAGCTCCCCCTCAAGGGACAATCGCATGGCTTTCTCCTCATCAAATTTTATATCTCGTCACACAACAATCATTCTGTTGTTTGGAAAATACACCCGATAGTTTTGGGGAGTATCATTTTACCCCAAAAAAATTCCAATCATAAACAGATGAGCCAAAAACATTAAAATGTGAAACATCGGGTTTCTTACCAGTAAAAGCCTCTTCTGATGTAATCATGCCAAGTATCCGATGAGGACAAAAGTTCTGCACAAATACCATTGTGTTGCATGCCTCCACCCACAGATGCAACGGTAGGCCCTAATCATGCAACATCGCTCTTGCTGCACCCACAATTAATCTGTTTTTTCTTTCTGCGACCCCATTCTGTTGTGGGTTATGAGGTGCAATCAGTTCTCTCTGAATTCCTTCTTTGCTACAGAAGTTATTGAATTCATTGGAGATGTACTCACCACCATTTTCGCTCCTAAGAACCTTCACATTCTTCCCCGTGTCTTCCTCCACCAGTGATTTGAACTCAAGAAACTTTGAGAACATCTTATCTTTCTTCTTCATGAAGTAGATCCAACACTTTCAAGAAAATTCATCAATAAATATCACATATTACTTATGCTTTATTATCGAAGCAGTATAGAATGGTCCACACACATCTGAGTGAACTCTCTCGAGGATTTCCGAAGCTCGGTTCTCCTTCTCATAAAAAGTGGCCTTTGCATACTTCCCCATAGTACATCCCTTGCATGTGTCTGACTATGCAAGTGTACCCTTGGGAAGACTCATAGAAATATGTTGCATGACCTTCAAGGCTCTGTGGTGTAGATGTCCCAATCTCATGTTCCATAACTCACCCTCATCCTAACTCACCACTTTTCCCACCTTACCCATCAATGTTATGCAGCCATCTACATCAATTTTATAGATATTCTTAACTCGAATCCCAATATTCTTGGCTTTTCATGTTGTTTTGTGTCGCAGGAAAGCTTTTCCCTCACTGAAAACAACATCATAGCCTCTATCCTCCAACATTGCGACTGAGACTAAATTTTTCTTCAAGTCTGGTACATGCATTACATATTTTAAATGAAAGGGTTTACTCGACTGTCTCTGGAAGGAAATGGTACCAATACCGGTAGCACTGTACCGCCCATCATCACCCATTTTGATATGCATCTGTAGGTCCTTCTCCTCCAAGATACTAAAATTTATTTGTCTCCCATCATGTGAAAGGAAGCACCATTATCCAAGTACCACACTGATTCCATTACACTTGACACCATGCATGCAATGAGCGAGAAGTCAAGCTTAGATTGCAAGGCCAAAACCTCACCAGCTGTAGATCATGAAGCCTTCTTGTTCTTTTTCTTTTGTGGACAATTAGTGGCATAATGCCCATGCTCGTGACAGTGAAAACACTTCACTCTGGACATGTCGCACTTCTTGCCATCTTTATCGGACTCAGATTTGGAATGAAATTTCTTTCCTTTCCCCTTCTTCGCCTTGGAAGCCAAAGAGAAGTATTCTTCATCTTAATTCTTAGATGAAGATCCATCTCTAGTATTCCGCTTGAATTATTCTTGCACCAAATCCGACCAAAGTCATTCCCAATCTGGCAGCTTTTCCCTTCCATTGACAGAGTCCTAGTAACTATGCCAACTCTTGGGATGTATTGTAAGAGCAGGCTCACCAAATCATCATCAACGACAATAATGCCAACGCTTCTAAGCTCATCCCAACATTGGACAAACTTTGTTAAATATTTTGGCATGGAGTCACCTTTCTCCACTTTGATATTCCCGAGTTTATCCTTCAGTGACAATTTTCTATGATCACCATTGCTCTAAAATAGATATGTCAAAGCTTTCCACATTGCATATGGTGTCACTTTGCCATAGATACTTGAGAAAATGTGGTCTTGTACTCCCTCTAGTAATGTCCTCCTCACCTTTGCAACTTTCTTTTTCCAGGCATCAAGATTTGTAGCATTTGTCACAGCGGGTTTGGGAACATAATTTTCAATGAATTCCTTCAATCCATTGTCCTCCAGTACTATCTCTATCATGTCTTTCCAATCAATATAGTTAGAGATGCCCTCGAGTGCATATTCCAATCTCAAGCCATTGAAAGCCATTTTTATCCTGAATCACATGTAGCACCGAGAAAGTATTCTGCAAATTTGAATTCTATTCAGTCACAAACTCAGCTTCTCCTCCACTATTGTGATTTCTTGTGCTATGATACCATGTAGAAATTATACAAACAATATGTATATCATGGATTTAATCTGATCTAACAATGTACTAAATCTAGATATTGAATCGCTTCTACAAATCAATTGCGGAAATTAAACACAATTGCCAATCACATGAAGAAAAGAAAGAATCAAATCAAACCACAACACATATAATTTTCTGGTGAAATATTGTTGCTCAAAACCCCACTATCTCTTATTGTATATTTAACATGGAAACATGAAAAAATTACAATGCACTCTTCTCACAAGATTCTCCAGCACCCAGCTAATTGTCTCACACTATCCTGGACAAAAATGACCAACACCTAGCCAATTCTAAACCTCTAAACAGCATGCCTTGCTTGCGCAATTCCTGATGAATGCAATCCCTATTATTTAGGAATTTTGGCCTTCCTTAACTGCACAAGGATCATGGGAAATCCAATGTGTGTTTGGTTGCATGGGTGCAACCCAATAATCCTACAATTGATAGTTAACATCCCTTTCACCTTTGTCTCAACTGGGTCTCCACTGGAACTGACATGCATGCAGCTAATAATAGTTAATCATCATTTGCATGTTAGATCACTGATTGTGAATTAAATAATATTTAATTCACTTGATCTCTCACTAGTGCAAAAAACAGTTACAATTAGCTCAATTGAATTTAACACACGTAGATTGAGTTAACTGATTTCCCATGCATTAAATAATGCACCAACTGCACTTTGAACTCTGTTAAAACTAGAATTACTCTGCATGCCTCACCAACTACCCTCAACTCGAAATTCATGAGCTAACTGAGTTTATCACACTTAGTTAACTATTAAAAGTGAATATGAGATAATATTACATTTTATTGTCCAATTTAATTAAGGGAAAATTAAAATAGACACTGCACCAAATTTAGCCCACACCATTGTAGGTGCTGCTAAGACCTGTTGGTCCCACACTAGTGTAGGTGCTACTAGGACCAATTGGTCCCACACTAGTGTAGGTGCTACAATTTCTTGTTGGAATTCAATAGTGCCTTAGGGAAATATGGGGCAGACATCGGAATTTGGATTTGTAATCCTCTTCATTAGCCAGGTAAAGTTCCAAAAAGTTTAAGATTATGTTCACATAAGTTGGATTTCGATTTTTATAACAATGAGGTTGAGTACGAGGCATTGACCATCGACCTCAAAATCTTGAAAAATTTGGGCGCAAGAATAATTTATGTTTATGGAAACTCCGATCTTGTGAATAAATAGGTAAAAGGGGAATACCAGACCAAGCATCCATGAGTGAGAGCATATAGAAATGTTGTACTAGATATCTTAAAGATGTTTCCTGAATATACATTGTCAGTAGTACCGAGAAGTCAGAATCTTATGGCAGATTCTCTTGCTACAACAGCAAGTAATTTCAAGATTCCCATATATTCTAATAAGAAATTTGAAATTCATGTCAAACATCGGCAAATTTTCCCTGACAACTTGCAGTATTGGCAAGTATTTTGGGATCACAAACAGGTAAACAATTTTCTGCAAAATGAAGGTGAATTTGAGAGATCTTTAATTCATGAAGTTTATGACAAATATGATCAAGTCATTGAAGCCACTTAGGTTGATGTATTACATTTGAAGGATAACAATATTACAAGAGGTCTTTTACCCTTAGAATAATTGTTTGATCAGGATGATGTAGTTGTAGAAATTATACAAACAATATGTATACCAATGGATTCAATCCGATCATGCGATATGCTAAAGCAATATATTGAATCCTTCTACAAATTAATTGTTGAAAATAAACATGATCACACAATCACACCAAGTAAAAGAAAGATGAAAATCAATCCACAACACAGATATTTTTCTTGGGGAAAGCTTGCTACTCAAAACCCCTCTATATTTATTGTATAATCAACCAAGGAATCATGAAACAATACAATGCACTCTTCTCACAAGAGTCTGTTTCACTCTACCAACTGTCTCACACTAATCCGAACAAAATAAACCAACACTTAGCCAATTTCCTGCCTTGCTTGTGCAATTCTAAGAGAATTAAATCCCTATTATTTAGGAATTCTAGCCTTCCAAAATTGTGCAATACATCATGGGAAACCGTATGGTTGTATAATTGCATCTGGGCAGTTTGCTAAAAATACAACTGATAGATAACATCCCTTTAACCTTTGTCTCAACTGGGTCTTCATCAGAACTGACATGCATGCAGCTATTAATAGTAAATCATCAGTCACTTGACAGATCACATGTGAATTAAATATGATTTAATTCACTTGACCTCTCACTAGTGCAACAATCAGTTGCAACTAGTTAGACTAACTTTAACTCGCTTAATTGAGTCAATTGATTTCTCATGCATTAAACTAATACACTAACTGCAACTTGGACTCTAAAACAAATAGAATCACTCTACATGCCTCACCAACCACCCTCAACTCGAATTTCATGAGCTAACTGATTCTATCACACTCAATTAGATATTACAAGTGATTATGAGATAAGATTACAATTTATTGTCCAATTTATTTAAGGGATAAATAAATATGACACACATTTATTCTAATTTAATTAAGAAATAATTAAATCAAAAGCCTCGCATGGTAGCCATTTCTGGGTTCCATTTTCTGGATGTTGTTTATGGATGCCAATTTCATTTTTTCTTGTTACAAATTTCAACACTCCCTCTCAGCAAGAAAGGAATCAATCGGTCCTGATCCGGTACCTTTGGAATGTTTTGCATGCAACACTTCTTTAGTGTTGTTCGCACATGCAAATATCTGGAAACTGAATAGCCTCCAAACAATTGAATCAGTATAATGCATCTTCCATTTGAGTCTTTTGACTGCTAGATCCTACTACACATGTCTACTGGACTCTCTTCATTGCTGACATTTGAATCCATGCATTCTACACTGCTGCCAACTATGATCTGCGCTCTAGTATTCGACACTTGTCACTATGATTTTTTTCTTCCTGACATCTAACTGCATCAATCTAACTAATCCTTCCTGCTACTATTGTACTGTGGGCTCCCCGTAACCAGGTTCGATCCATGAGACACACCATCTCAATGAATCCTGCCCAAATTTCTTCTTGGAATTAATTCTGCACATCGCCCCACCTCTTGCCTAGAGGTATAGATGCATGCACTCCCTCTGCCCTTCTGGCTAGAAATTTCCCCCTCCTGGAGGTCTATTCTTGAGTGGACTCTTCCACTCGGTCTCCTCTCTGCTTCTCCACAACCTTCTGAGACTGCTTCTGAGGTTGCATGTTGAGAGATAATTTCTCCCTCTCAACCACCAAGTCATTAACCACTGCTTTACTCCTCAAATCCTTGCATGAATCCTCAACCTCGACAGCATACATGTTCTTGACTCTTGAACCAATCTGCTTCACCTGTCCCATGGCTATATGTTTAAGGAACACCTTTCCTTTTCTAAACATCACCTCATAACCATGGTTTTCCAATATCGCTACGGAGACAAGATTATTCCTTAGGCCTGGAACATACAAAACATTTGCTAGTCTGAGATGAGAGCCATTCTCCCTCTGAAAGGTAATTGTACCTATTTCAGTAGCGCTATACCTCCCGTCATCTCCAAACTCTATGTTTTTCTCGAGGTCCTTCTCCTCCAAGTCACTGAAGAGATCTTTATTCCCCGTCATATGTAACGAGGCACCACTATCTAGATACCACATGCATCCCATTACAGTGCTGGTCATGCATGCAATGAGAGTAAAATCAAGCTCAAACTGTGAATCCAATGCTTCACCTGCTGCAACTGCAGGCTCCTTCTTGATTTCCTTCTTCTGTGGACAATTTGTAGCATAGTTCCCATGCTCATGACAATGAAAACATCTGATTTTGGAAAAGTATTTATTGCCCGCTTCACCTTAGGCTTTATTTCCCTTGGCCTTCTTTGCCTTACCGGCCAAGGCACAATCTTCCTCGTCATTAGTCTTGGATGAGGATCCATCCCTGGTATTCCGCTTGAATTCTTCTTGTACCAAATTTTACCAAAGTCCCTCCCAATCTAGTAACTTCTCCCTCCCATTCACCGAGTCCTGGTAACTATGCCAGCTCTTGGGAAGGCCTAAAAGTGCTAGGATCATCAAGTCATCAGCTATTATGGTCACACCAACACTTCCAAGCTCATCTCTACATTGAGTGAACTTCGCCAAGTATGTTAGTACCCTCTCGCCCTCCTCCTTCTTGATTTTCCTGAGCTTGTCCTTCAGCGCCAACTTCCTTTGGTCGTTGTTATTCTGAGATAGATCTGTCAAGGCCTTCCACATAGCATATGGAGTCGCATTTCCATGGAGACTCGAGACAATGTGATCTCAAACCCCCTCTAATAATATCCTCCTCGCCCTTGCTACCTTTTTTTTCCAAGCATCAAGAAGAGTGGTGTCTCCTGCTACGGGCTTGGGAATATCATTATCAATAAATTTTTCAACACGTTGTCCTCCAGAACTACCTCCATTTTGTCTTTCCATGAAATATAATTAGAACTGCCCTCGAGCGAATATTCCAATCTTAATCCATTGAAAGCCACCTTGATATGCTCGTTGCTCCAAAGAAAGTATCTACAAGTATGAATATTATTCAACAGAAACTCAATTTCTTCTCCACTATTGTAATTCCTGGTGCTCTGATACCATGTAGAAATTATACAAACGATATGTATACCAATGGATTCAATTCGATCATGCGATATGCTAAAGCAAGATACTGGATCCTTCTACAAATTAATTTCAAAAATTAAACGCGATCGCACAATCACACCAAGTAAAAGAAAGAAGCAAATCAATCCACAACACATATATTTTTCCTGGGGCATTAGGGGAATTTTGAGGTCTAAAATGGGCCTCCTAAGAAAATGTACAACAAAAATAAACTTTATAAGAACCAATAGGATTCAAGATGATGATGTAAACCATGGGGGATGTTTCACCATTTTTAAGTAAAAGGATAAAAAGATTAAAAAATAATAAAACTACTTTTTCAACTCGTATTTTCAACTTATCTCCCAATTTTTTTTCTCAAATTTTGAGTGGGAGCACTTGTTGGATATAAAATTTAATTCTGCATCCAAGGAGTACCCATGTTGCATACTGCTGATGGACGTGGCTACACGAAAAATTAGAGATATATGAAAAAACGTGATTGCAATCATGTTTTTCATGTATTTCTCATTTTTCGTGTAGCATAATCCATCGAAAGTATGAAACATGGGTACTCCTTGGATGAGGAATTAAATTTTGCATCCAATGAGTACTCCCGCTTGCAATTTGAGTAAAAAATTTGGGAGATAAGTTGAAAATACGATTTGAAAGAGTAGTTTTTTTTCTTTTTTCCCTCTAAATTTCGATGACGTAATCAAATCTTCTTTTATTATTTCCACTATTATTTTATAATTTCCTTAGGAGGCCCATTTTAGACCTCAAAATTCCCCTAATGAAATCTTGCTGCTCATAACCACTCTATCTTTATTGTATAATCAACCAAGGAATCATGAAACAATACAATGCATTCTTCTCACAAGAGTTTGTTGCACTCTACCAATTGTCTCACACTGATCCGAACAAAATCAACCAACACTTAGCCAATTTCTCGCCTCTTCTCAGCCTGCCTTGCTTGTACAATTCTAAGAGAATTAAATCCCTATTATTTAGGAATTTCAGCCTTCCAAAACTGCACAATATATCATGGGAAATCCTATGGTTGTATAACTGCATCTGGGCAATTTTCTAAAAATACAACTGATAGATAGCATCCCTTTAAACTTTGTCTCAACTGGGTCTTCATAAGAACTTACATGCATGTAACTATTAATAGTAAATCATCAGTCACTTGACAAATCACTGCATGTGAATTAAATCTGATTTGATTCACTTGACCTCTCACTAGTGCAATAATCAGTTACAACTAGTTAGAATGACTTTAACTCACTTAATTGAGTTAATTGATCTCTCATGCATTAAACTAATACACTAACTGCAACTTGGACTCTAAAACAAATAAAATTACTCTACGTGCCTCACCAACCACCCTAAACTCGAATGTCATGAGCTAACTGAGTCTATCACACTCAATTCACTATTACAAGTGATTATGAGATACGATTACAATTTATTTAAGGGATAAATATATTTGACACACATTTCTTCTAATTTAATTAAGAAATAATTAAATCAAAATCCTCACATGGTAACCATTTCTGGGTGCCATTTTCTAGATGTTGTTTCTAGATGCCAACTTCACTATTTCTTGTTGCAAATTTCAACAGTTGCTAGGAAACCGACCTTGGTTCCTACTAAGAAATGTGTTGAGGATGTGAACATCGAAACAATGGGAAAACCTAAGATGGTCAAATTATCCAAGTCTTTATCTCCTGGGGTAAAAGAAAAGTACATTTCTTTATTGTCTGAATTGTCTGATGTATTTGCTTGGGATTATGCAGACTTGAAATTTTATGATAAGTATCATTCAGGATACCATTCCTGTCAAGCCTGGCCAAAATCCCTTTAGAAAAAAGCTAAGAAGAATCAACTCAAGTTTGTTTTCGTCGATAGAGAAGGAGGTGAACAAACTTTTTAAGGCTACCATAATTGTTCCCATTAGATTTTCTGACTGGATATCAAATCTAGTTCGGGTAAGGAAGAAAACTAGAAAAATTAGGCTTTGCATTGATTTTAGAAACTTAAATAATGTGTCTCTAAAGGATAATTATCCCCTTCCCAAGATGGACCATATCCTACAGAGAGTGGTTGGGGCTTCCCAAATGTCGCTTCTTAATGGATATTTGGGATACAATCATATTTTAGTGCATGAGAAGGACCAAGAAAAAACTGCATTCACTACACCTTGGGGAAGTATGCTAAAATTCTATTCAGACTCAAGAATGTAGGGACCACCTTTCATCGAGTGATGGACATAGCCTTTGCAGATGAGAAGGATTTTTTCTTAGTTGTATATCTTGATGATTTGAAAATTTTCTCTCATTCCGATGATGATAATTTGTATCATTTGAGAATTGTATTTCAGAAATGCAGGAAATTCGAGATTTCTCTTAATCCAAAAAAGAGTCTTTTTTCCATGGAGGAGGGCAAGATTCTCGGTCATATCATTTCCAAATATGGTATCCGGATTGATACTTCTCGGGTTGAGGCTATTCAACAAATTGATTTTCCATGCAGTAAACAAGAGATTCAAGCTTTCAATGGTAAGATGAACTTATTAAGGAGATTTATTGCCGAACATCTTCGAGAAATGACCAACATGATAAAGAAGGACAATGAGGTAAAGTGGTCTGAGGATGCCAAAAATTATTTTAATTCAATGAATTTTTCCTTAACTACAACTCCTATTCTAATCATCCCAGATTACTCAATTGATTTTATCATATTTTCATTTGCCTTCGAACATACCTTGGTTGCGGTTTTGATGCAAAATAAGGATAATACCAAGAATCCCATTGCATTATTCAGTCATATCATCAGGGATGAAGCCCTTAGATATAACATAATTGAGAAGCAAGCCTTGGCCCTGGTAAAGGCATTGAAGGACTTCTGTGTATACATCCTTCATTCACATATTCTAGCTTATGTCCCCAATGCAGCAGTAAAGGATGTTATCATGTAGACTGATACAGAAGGAAGAAGAGGGAAGTGGATAGCAACAATGTTAGAGTGTGACCTCTAGATCAAGTTCGCAAATCTGATCAAAGGTTAGGGATTAGCCAAGCCCATGGATGAATCAAATTTACATGCTCTAGATATCAACCTCATTTCATTTTTGTCTGATGAAGAAGAGGAAGGTGCACTCATACAAGTATCTGATATTTTTCTCTCATCCCCTTGGTATTCGGACATCATATATGTTATTCCGCATCTAAATCCTCCTCCAAGCATGTCCAAAATTAAGGGAAGGTCATTCAATTTGAAGGCTTCCAAATACTGCATTTTGGACAGCACTCTTTATTGGAAAGACCTGAGAGGTGTCTTGCTAAACTGTTTAGTAGAAGATGAAGCCAGAGAGCTAATGAATGATTTCCATAAGGGATATTGTGGAGGTCACCTGTTTTGGAAAACCACGACTAATAAGGTGTTGAGGGCTGGATATTATTGGCCAACTCTTTTTACATATTTATACAAAAATGATGAATCACCATGAGTGTCAGGTATTTCAAGGTAAAATAAAACTTCTTCCATTACCTTTGAAGCCTATTTCCATGCAAGCACATTTTTAGCAGTGAGACCTTGACTTTATTAGAAACATTCACCCTGCATCATCAGCACAACATAAATGGATTTTAACAACTATAGACTACTTCACCAAATGGATTGAGGCGATCCCAACAAGGCAAGCAACAGATTTAGTAATTACTCATTTTTTGGAGACTAACATTTTGTCTCGTTTTGGCTGTCCTCATAAGATCATTACAGACAATGTGGTTGCATTCAAGTCAAAGAAAATGGTTGAGTTTTGTGACAAATACAACATAAAATTTGGTCACTCAACCGCGTATTATCCGCAAGGTGAGGGATTGGCATAATCTTCTAATAAATCTTTGATTAATATCATAAAGAAGATGTTGGAGGAAAACAAGAAGAATTGGCACAAAAATATTTTTTAATGCTTTATGGGCGGACATGGTGAGTAGTAAGAAATCAATAGGAATGTCTCCTTTTCAACTGGTATATGAAGTAGATACTATTTTTCCTATATCACTTGCAGTCCTGGTTATGAAGTTGTGACAAGAAGAAAGAAGTGAAGAGAATGATGTACAACACCAGATCAATCAGATGAATCACCTTCAACAAACAAGAGATGAGGTCCTTCAGAACACCGCAAAGCTTCATGAAAAGATAAAGAAGGTATATGACCGCAAGACAAAGGTAGATGATTTCAAGATTAGAGATGTGGTCCTCCCTTGGGATGCTAGAAATCAGGGAAAAGGGAAGCATGGAAAATTTGAGAACATGTGGAAAGGACCATACAAGATTTCAACCTCTCACGGACAACATGCTTTCCTATTAGAAGAGATGAATGGAAAATATTTCTTAGGAGGACCAATCAATGGTATGTTGCGTATGTGTTATAATCTTTCCACGATTAGTCGCACGCATGGGGGGGGGTGGGTAGCAACTCCCCCCTTGTTTGGGGTTCGGGGTCCGAGGAAACGGCCCCGGAAAAAATAAATAAATAAATAATAAAAATTAAAATTAAAAAAACAAATAAATAAAAATTAAAAATTAAAATAAAAAAAATAAAAATAAAATAAAAATTGGACCCTATTTTTCGATGGGAGGACTTTTTGTGCATGGTTTTGCACATGGTTTTGGGGCATGAAGGTTTTCGGCCCCTAGTATTTTGTAGATCCGGTCAAGGGAAATATGGTTATGTTCTAATCCAAGGTTAATGGATTGGGGTTTATGTATGCTTTGACATGTATATATATATGTGTTGTAACACTAAAAGGAATATAATGAAAAATCAAACTGGTAGTCTCGATTTGGGATCTAGGGGAAAATATCTATGTATATCTATTTTATGTTTTATGATATTGCTATTGTTTATTTTTTGTCTTTAAGATTCCTTCGCAGATAATTTATGTATCGGGTTAAAACCTACATGGTAGGCTCCTTATGCATTATCGTTTCTAATGCATATTTCTGAAAATTTCCCAATTCCATTGTATATATCAGTTTAATTTTTCTGCAAAGTGTGAAGCAAAGAATCATCAGAGCTTGGAGCCCAAGGTGAAGGCCATAAAGTTTTACTGGTTTTCTATTGTTTTAAAATTTTATTCAAAGTCAAGTCAGTCTAGTTTTGAGTCAGTTTATTATATCAAGTTTTTAGTATTCGGTCTGGTTTTTAGCTTTTGACTCCATGCCCAATAGTTAGGATACTTGTTCTACAGTGTTATTGACACCTCCAAGGAGCTGCCATCCCCAGATGGAGCCAATGTTAGTGTCAGTTTTTGCATCCTGTCTCCAATGATCAAATGGATTCTTATCATGTTCCAATAGGGTCCCTAAGTCAATTTTTTTTTCAGTTCATGTTAAGTCCCTATATTAATAGTGTAGTCCTTTATTATGTTAGTGTATCCCCCCTTTTGTTCTTGTTGTACCCCTGTAACCCCCAAATTTTTATTATTGTGCCTTTACATTATTATTTTTAGGTCAGCTAGGATTACATTGTGGCCCCACTAGGATTATATTGTGGCCCCATGGACTCCTATATATAGAAGGAGGTTTTGTTCATTTGTATCATCCAAGAATTGTTCATTCATGTAATGCATTGAAGGTCTCCCCCTCAAAGTGTCTTATTTCTAAGGCGTTTATATCTCTTTCTTCTATTTTTGGAGTTGGTTTCACAACATTTGGTATAAGAGCTTTGGAATCTAGGGTTTCGCCGCTCTAAACAGGTCATCGTGGAATTTTCACTATAAATTTTTTCTACGAAAGTTCAGAAGCTGAAATTTTTAGAGTGCAACGCCAAAATATTGAGGAACATCGTCGCAAAATTTCAGAGCTTGGTTTGCAATATTTCCAAGATATGATCTGTGGAAGTTAGGGATTTTTGCAGGCTCCTGAATTTAACCTAAACAGGTCATAGCGGAATTTTTGCTATAAATATTTTTCTACGAGGTTTCAGAAGTTGAAATTTTCACAGATCAAAGCCAAAATCCTGAAGAACCTCCTGTAAAAATTTCAGATTTTGGTTTGCAATATTTTTGGAGATATGATCTGTGGAAGTTTGGATTTTTTCAGGCTCCCGAATTTCATCTCAAAGAGGTGATCGTAGGAAAAACATCATAACTCTCTCTTTGAGCATCAGATTGAGATTATGTAAAAAGATACCCCAAATACATGGACTGTAGTTTCTTTTGTATCAATTTCAGAGTCGAAGGAGGAAACAGGTACACTTGAAAATTCGTACAAGTTCGCTCTACTGAACTAGTCCATAATTAGGTCATCGTAGGATATTGGGCATAACTTTGTCTTTCAGAATCCAAATCAGGTCAGACCTATGGCATTCAAAATAAAATTCAGAGGGCTACTTCAGGGCTAAATTTCAATTATTAAGGATCCAAAATCACATAGATAATTTAGTTTCAATATCGAGCTTCTCAAAAACAAGAAAAATGTGTGTATTTGGTTTTATAATGCATCCAAAAAATAATTCCATACCCATTAAGCCCTCAAAAAGCTATACTATGACGAATGAAGAGGAAGAATTACAGTATGAGATATCAAAATTACAGTACCAAGTGCAACAAGTTTCGATCTTACGAAGAGCAATCGAAGATGAAATAGATGGTTTAAAAGTAGAAATGGAGGCTAAGTTGGATGGTTTGAAGGATCAAATAATAGCTAATATGGATAATAAATTAGTGGAAGATCACAACGAGCATCAACAACAAGTTCTCCAACTCTCAAAGGATAACCCAACTTTGGTGCAGAATCTAATGAAACAACAGGAAGATCAACATCACATCGAAAGAAGTTATGAAGCAGTCATAGAAACAAGAAATCGACAAGTACGATCAATTTCAGAGTATCTCAGCAAGTGGAAGAACTTTCCTGTAGAATATTTCACATGGGAGAATGAGAATTTTATACAGAAGCATCAAGAAATAATCAAGCGTTGAGGACAACACTTGTTTGAAGGAGAGGGGCATGTTAAGTCCCTATATTAATAGTGTAGTCCCTTATTATGTTAGTGTAGCCCCCCTTATTGTTATTGTTGTACCCCTGTAACCCCCATATTGTTATTATTGTGCCTTTACATTATTATTTTTAGGTCTGCTAGGATTACATTTTGGCCCCACTAGGATTATATTGTGGCCCCATGGATTCCTATATATAGAAGGAGGTTTTGGTCATTTGTATCATCCAAGAATTGTTCATTCATGTAATGTATTAGAGGTTCCCCCCTCGAAGTGGATTATTTCTAAGGTGTTGATATCTCTTTCTTCTATTTTTGGAGTTGGTTTCACAACAGTTCATTAGGTCATCATGCAAAAATTTGGTCACTGGATGTAGATCTAGGTCTGTTTTTACTCCTTCCAAAGTTTTACTAATTGTTGGTTCATTTCACCTCTCAGCTGAGTGTACCATCATTCAAAGGTTGTCATCATCATTATAGTCATATTTATCATGGTTTCATTCAGTCCAGACTCTCCATTAGGTATTTAGGGTTCCAAGGTTATCAAATCATCATTCCATGCATAAATTCCAGCAAGTGGAGTGACAATAAAGTAATTTCTTCAATAAATTTGATTTCAAAGAAAAATGTAATTTTATGTTCTTAATTTGTAATAAGTACTTCAGAGTTCCAAGTAGCTGCAAATCCTCAAGTTCCACCAGCAAATGTTCAAGGTTCTAGGAAAAATTTCAGTGTTACAAAGCCACCAAAAGTTCAAAGTTCAAATAATCAAGTTTCAAGGTTCCAGCAAAAAGAAAATGAAAGGTTAATTTTGAAAAGGAAAATGTGGTTCCATGTTCATTTAATGATTTTAATCCAAGTTTAAAAGGGCCTAAAGGACCAAAATAATTCCATTCTTACTCTTTAGCATCGAGCTCCCAACTTTCCAAATTCAAAAACCAAATTTTTACTTCAAGAAATTGAATTTCTGGTGCAACGCTGCGCTTTTCCTTAAGGTGTTGCGCTTTTTTGTGGAGAATTGTGTTTTGTCTAATAGAGCGTTGTGTTTTGTCCAGTAGAGCACCATGTTTAATGCATTAGAGGTCAAGAACGATTTCAAAATGTTTCTTCAACCCTGCTACGGTCTTCACGTGGTTGCAAATAAGTAAGTATAGCCATTTCACTCCACCTTTCATCAGTTCTTTCATGATTATGGTCAAGAAAAAATTTATCCCTCCATCGCTGTGCTTTTCTCAAAAGCTTTGCGCTTTATGCTATACATTGTTTTACTAACCTACAAACCCTAGGCTCCTTACCCTAACTACTTTAATTCTAAACTAATCCCAAATCCCATCCCAATTTCATCTCCTAAATCCTATTCCCTAAAACCCTACCCTTACGCTGCACTTTTCTAAGCAGCTAAACTATACCCCTGTAATTAAATTCCCTAGCCCATTTCCCTTGTTATTTTAACTCCCCTCCACCTCCTTAAAGTCTCTAACTCCCCTACACCCTTCCCTAAATTTTCCCACACCTATCCCAACTCCCTAACCCCATCATCTCATTCCCTTTTCCTTTCCCCTCTCCCCTAGGGTTTCTAGCAAACTAAACACCATGGAGGAAGAGAGAAATACCTACAAAAAAGGAGGGAGAATCTCAAGGTTTGAGCCATCAGACACCAAGGAGTTGATGTCATCACCCCTAGCAGTCAAATTCTTCCAACAGGGTTGTTATGAGTTTTTTGAAATGGTCCAAAGAGTGCAGAGCCATCCAGATTTGACTAGAATCTTCATCACAAACCTCTAGAAAGACCAAGTCACCATTGCAGGGGTGGCATTCACCATTTCAACAAATATTATTGCAACAGCAACAAGGATACCTAATGTAGGTGAAAAGTGGTTCAAAACTCAGGAACTATGTCTATTATAGTTACTAAAGGTAGATACATCGAGTAAATTTCTATTTTTTGTTCAAGTGAATCAGTTTCACCAAAAAAGGGAGAGTTTGTTGATCTCCCTAGTCATCAGGACTCTAATTGAGGATTTTCGAGAATAGCTCCACAAGTCATGGATTAACCCCTGAGAGTGGGGAGAATTTTGTTTTGGTCTATATCTTTAATTTTCTTTTTGATTGCAATGGTTGGATGTTGTGTAATTGAGCTTGGGAACACTAGTGTATTCAGTGATTTTGGCAGAAACTAATAGACAGAGTTTGCAGCTATTGTGGTGGGATTCATGTGGTATGTGTTTTAGCAGTGTTTCTTTTTTTGTTTTCATATGTTTGAAATTATTGTACCTTCCATATTCATGTAAATGTCTTATGTGATTGAATTCCAAGTTTGATAAGAAGAATTCATTGATTTTAATGCTCTGTTTTGGAGAAGTTATCACAGTTATGTTTCACCTTCCTCTGATATAAATGAATTCATAATCCTATGCTTTTTTTGAAACTCTATCAGTATTTCACACTCACCAAGATACCTTAAAGTGCTAAAGTGTGTGCCTACCTTGCCCCATCACATCTCTGCAAGTCTGATTTTTAGTTCCCTGGTCTAGTTTTTCCTAGACCTAATTCACCATCCAACACCAAATCCAAATCAATCAAACCATGGAGCTTACTATACCTAGCCTAAAATCTTCATTATCGTGTCAATTTGACTATGATCCTATTGAGGGAGCCCTCTAAGCCTAGTAGGGTGAGCTACTAGGTCAAAATGGTATGTGGTTACCTTTGTTGGTCTCCTTCTCAGCCTTCGGAGATCCGGTGGAGTGCTAACACTTTGTAAAGACATAATGGGTCAAGTGGTTACCTCTGGCTGAATGGTGGTATAACACTTCCTTCCATACTGCAACAAAAATGACCCCATTTATGGCACTTTATGGATATCATTCACCGTCCATCACATCATCCTTAAGATAAAATTCTAAGGTTCAAGCAGTGGAAGATCACATCCATCATCAACAACAAGTTCTCCAACTCTTAAAGGATATCCTCAATTTGGCGCATAATTGAATGAAACAACGGGCAGATCAACATCGAAGTGAAATAAGTTTTGATGTAGGCGATTGGGAATTTTTATAGCTACAACCATACAAACAAATGTCCCTCAAACAAGCTAAGAAGGATAATAAATTATCACCAAAGTATTATGGTCCTTACGAGGTGTTGCACAAGATTGGTACTATGGAATACAAATTGGAGCTTCCTGCATCTTCCAGAGTGCACCCAGTTTTCCATGTTTCATGCTTAAAGAAGGTTGTATGTGACAAGCTTCCAGTTCAAACAATATTTCCAAAACTTGGTGAAGAAGGAAAAATCGTATTGGAACCTGAAGCAGTCACAGAAACAAGAAATCGACAGCTACGAAATCGATCAATTTCAGAGTATCTCATTAAGTGGAAGAACTTACCCGCTAAATATTCGACATGGGAGGGTGATAATTTTATACAAAAGCATCTAGAACTACTCAAGCATTGAGGACAACACTTGTTTGAAGGAGAGAGGCATGTTAGGTCCCTATAATAATAGTATAGCCCCTTATTGTTTTGTTAGTGTAGCCCCCTTATTTTTACTGGTGTGCCCATGTAGTCCCCATATTGTTATTATTGTGCCCCATAAAAGCCCACTATTGTTACTTTTGTGCTCTTTCATTGTTATTGTTATGTCGACTATGATTATATTGTGACCCATTGGACTCTTATATATAGAAAGGAGGTTTTGTCATTTGTATCAACTAAGAATTGTTCATTTAGGTAATGTAAAGGAGGTTTCCCCCTCAAAGTGGATAATTTTAAAGGTCATTTATCTATATTTTATTCTATTTTTTGAGTTGGTTTAATAACAAATTTGATCCCATGAGATGATCTTCTTTTTTCTTACTAGCCACAAAAATTGTGCAACTTTAGGCAAGTGGCCATTTGTCCATTTTTTTTCCATATAGATTCCTTATGAATATACTTGTGACCAACCAAAAAGGAGTAAGGATCTTTAAGTCAAAACATCCCTTTAGTTTGGTAACCCAAACCAATCTTTTCATGGTCTTGAATAATGGATATATTGTGACTTTGCAGTTCCTGAGCAAGAATAGGCCAGGTTGTAAAGGTTGGATGCTCCGACCTATCCTCAATTGTCTTCCACCCTCTCCAAAGAGTAGAATAGGGAGAAGGCTTGAAAAAATCCTCTATTGTAGTACATTGTTGCTATGAATTAAAAGCCTCTAGCTCTTGAAGTTCATCGTGGTCCCCTAAGTGAGGCACTTGTTTCCTAGCGCCTTTCTAAAATATTATGGTGTGACCATTTTTTATCTCCCAAAAGGAATGATTTTGAATAAGACTCTAGTTTTCTCGTGCCAAATTCGATATAGAGGAACCTAAAGGAAATTTGGTAGCTCTTAAAATATTTGACTCAGAGGAGGTGTGATAGCATTTCTTATTCCAAAATTATTTCCAAATTTCATTACCTTCCTGAATTGACCTCAACCATAGTTTAGTTCCAATTGCCTTATTCAATATCTCTAGGTCTCTCGGGACCAAACCCCCTACCAGCTCGGGGATGCTTAGTTTTTTTTTGGCGATCAATTACCATTTTATTTCTTTGTTAGATCCTCTCAAGAGAAATTATCTATATAGGGCAGTGATGGTTTTGAAAGTTACTTTGGTAGATGATAATATTGATAGTTGGTAAATTGGAAGATCTTGAAGGACAAAATTGAGAAGGACTAGGAATCCAACCAAGTTAAGAGAGTGGAACTCCAAGATATCACGTTTGTTGGATAGCTATGAATTATGTCCTACCAACAAGTTTATCTCAAGGAGTTCTCAATGTAACAACCCAGGTTAAAATTCCATGTAAATAAAAATGTATGAACATTATAAAAGAAAAAATAAAAGCAAGGTCATGGGACACTTAATCCAATTTGAATGAAGGGAAAAACATAACATTGGGATCCACTTGCTTAGTTATTTATTTATTGGCTATGGAAATTGGCATTGGCATTGGAAAGAGGCAAAAGGAAATAAATGGAAAATTAATTATTACAGGCTAACAAGGACATGTCGCAAAGATGAAAAATAAATAAAAGAAAATGAAATAATTTACACTTCAGTAGGTGGGGAAGAGGAAGATACAACAAAAGGAGAAAATAGAAAAAAATATGCATGCAAGAAAAAATGAAGGAAAAGGAAAAGAAAAGGAAAAATAAATTGGAAAGACAACATTCTAGAATTCTCTTTTGGGAAAAAAGAGGGGAAAAGAAGGGAGAACACTAGAGAGGAGAACTTGGACACAAGGAGGAAGAAGCAAGGAAAGAAAGGAAATAAAGCAGTGGAAAAGGAGTTTGAGCGGCATCCAATAAGAAGACTCGAGCATTAGTAAGCAAGGGCAGAAAAGAGCAGACAAGAGAGAAATCGACAGGAGGATTTTTGTAGGTAATAGTGTGGATGTTTGATTTATCTTTTTGGGTTTCTGATGCATGTTTTATGCATTAGTTTGTTGGTTCTCTTGCTTTCATTAGCATGGATATTTTCTTGGATTGATATTTTTTTAAAACCTTGACTTATGCCATATCTTGAATAGCCATGATGTAGTGGGTTCCTTGTTTGGTTGAGATTTGGATTGCTAGTATATTTTAGACCCTAGTTGAGACGGTCTTAGGAAAATACCAAGGGTTGAGGGTGGAGATGGTTTTCTCCAGGAATCTTGACAAGTAGGTGGAAACGGGAAAATTCCTTTGGGTGTGGTGAAGAAATTTCGAGGCATCCAAGCTTGTATTGGTTTTAGTGATTTTTGGACCTGGTATTGGGTGAAATTACTGTTGTATGAGGGTGGAGTTGGTTTCCTATGGATTCCCTTTCGATTATTTTTTTGTTTATCCCATGTAATCCCAAATTTAGGCTTGGAATATGGCACAGGGGTGATTGGGCTGGAAGAACGAATTGGTTCAGCCCCAATCTATGGTTGGGTGGTACGTGGAAGTCCATGAATTGGTTAGTATTATGCAAATGTTAATATGTGTTATAATTTAATGAGATCAATGAGAACAAGTTTTAGTTTATTGTGTGATTATGTGATTGGTTTTTCATGGCTTCACTCTAGTTAAATCTTGGTTACATGGATGACATAGTTATTATTATATGATGTGATTTTGTAATTGATCTTGTTCATGGTTAATGTTAGTGTCCAAATGTTCAATGATCAGATGTACTCTTTTAGGTCTACTTAGTAGTGGTCCTAGGTCAAAATTTCATCTTTTAAGTTAGTTTCGAATAAAATTTTGTTCATTGAATCTTTCTAGGTCTGAAATGCTACTCCCTTCACTCCATTCATGGTCATTATCATATTAGAGGTTATGTCATCCATTTATCATTTATGGTCTAAGGTCATTCACCACACCTTCATCTAGTTCAGAGTCTAGGTCTCATACGTTTCACCACCATAAGAGTTAATTTTGTCATAAAATAAGGCGAACAAAATCTCATTTTCACCATACAAGTCATTTGCATAAGGAGTTAGCAAAGATAGGGAAATAAGTAAAGAGCTCCTCTCTTCTCACCATCATACTCTGCAACTGCTAAGGGTTGAAGAAAAATAAGAAAATTTATGCCAACACTACCTTCTTGATACTAATTTTTATGGGTCAGATAAGATTGGAAACTTCTGCTGCAAGGTATTTGACCTCATGTGTGATCTTCTGGAAGCTAGGTCCATGATGATGAAAAACACAGCCAAATAACTTTCTTTGTTCACCAATCAAAGAAATGATTTCTGAAATAGAACCCAGGGAAAAATAGCTTTGTTTCTTCGTTCCTTGACGACGATGCTAAAAAAATGTTGTTCCTTGGGAGACAAACTCTAGTTGTGAGGAGATCAGTGCCCAAGACATACACTGTCACTTGAAAATAAAATTAATTGTTGTCCCTTCATAATGTAACCCCAGAATTATATCTTAAACACTTTAATATTTACATATAACACAACTCTTCAAAGTGCCTTTAAATGATAAATGTGCATGAACAAGAGCAGATGAAATGCTAGTGAAAAACCATTAACAATATGTTATATATCACAGAAACTATTATCTCTTGTTTTAGAAGAAAATGGTTGCAAGAAATGATTTCAGAATAAAGAAGCACAGTATTAAGGAAAATTACTCTAACTCACAAATGTAAATTAAACACAACTTCATTACTTTATTCCAACAAAAGAGACATACATAAGATGGAACGGGAAGAACTCAACACATTCATCAATTGCTGGAAAATTCTCTAAAAAGCTTTATTAATTTCATAAAGACAAAGTACAAAATTTCCAAAACTTCTAAGGCCCAAAGTTCGAAACCCCATTTCTCTCTTGAAAAAGCCTTAAATACATTATTACAAAATGGATAGTTATGGAACTATCAACTTCCCAAATTGTTTTATTCGATCATTACAATAAAAAGGTAAAAAAATAAAACATATGTGGTAAAATAAAGTAAAGTAAATTTGAAGCATCATTTGATCATGAGGTGGCAGCGGCTTGAGATCTTGTAATGGAAGAAGTTCCTGCATTTGCATCATTAGCTTGCAGACACATCCATTCCTTGCATTTTCTCCACAAGTCTAAATTTGGGCTGGAACATTTAGCAAGCTTGAAATGAGTGATTCTGAAATCTGTGATCTTGGAATATGAGGGTCTTTCTGAAAATAGGGTTTTCATCATCCATAATAGTTGAAAGTCTTTATGTAGAAAATTCACAATAGTGGCTCCCTTCAGGATAACAGTCTTTTCATGTTTATTTCCAATTTTACTCTTTGCCTCCACCAGCAATGTTTCAAATGTCTCCCAAGGGAGAATATTTCCTTATTTATCCCGATAGGATGGCAAACCAGTGCTGGTTCTTTTATCAAATAACACGTTAAATCTTACCACTGGTTATTTGATTTCCTTCAACTTTTTCTCTGTAGTCTTCCTATATGAATTCTTCATGATCATCTTGTTAAACTTCAACACACATCGTGTCCTGTCTTCAATTCCGAAATCCTTCAATTCTTGAGTAGTTTCGTAATTCATAAAATCAATCAACCTCTTGGCATATGAGGTCATATTCTGCAATTTATCTTTATTTGAAACAATAACATTTTCCAAGTCTCTCACAATACTCGTTTATTCCCCAAAAATGATCATTAAATCCCATATGTTCTTGAAAACATCAATGAAGTCATTCCAAATAATCTCCCTGGGTTGTATAAGGGACATATTGCCCTTCACTTTCTCTTTTAGCTCTTTGATCTCCTGATCTTCTTATACCTTTTTGCATTATCCTTGGTCATGTGTAACTCATTCTCTGTAACCTTAAGTATTTTATAAGCACCTTCCAAATCCCTCTGATCTTTCTTTAAATCAATTTCTGCCAACCTTAACTCAGTTGAGACTTGAGTTAATTGGGCAGCAGGGTCTTTTGAATTTGATGGAATAGCCATTGTATAAACATGAGAATCTATCCTTTTTTGTAACATCTCACACGTCTCTTTCAATTTAGTTATTTCTTGATCTTTGGCCATCAAAGCTTGCAACAGTTGCTCTTTCTTTGTCTCCACTTAGGCTACTTAGTAGCCATAGGATGATCACCCCTTGGAAGCTTAATATTCTTCTTCAAACTATAAATTTCAGATTCAACAGATCGCAACAGTTTCTGAATTGTTGATCTATCTTCAGGATCAACACCACCTTTAACAATTATTTTCTTCAATTCCTCATTATGTGTGGAATAATCTCTTGAGTTAGCTTTTTCCAAATTCAACTATTTGATCACTTTTCTCAACATGTTTTCATCTTTGGCAGAAACTAAAGTAGTCTTATTCAAATCATGAAAGATTAATTGTCATGTTTGCATATGCAAGTTCATATTATCAGGAAGAGGAATTTTATTAGCATCTATTGTTAAGTTAACAATTTTGAAAGAGGTAGTAGAAGTCACATTCATGGCTGAAGGATGAGAGAATTCTATCCTCAGCTGATCTTTCTCTAAGTCCATGGCTTTCATTAATCTGGTTTTCTCAAGTGAAATTTGAGCTTCATACTAAGACTTCATTTTTTCGCTTATCTTTTTGTTTCTTTCTTCAATTTGTGTGAACACCTGCTTAATACTTGACAAATAATCATGACTTGTACCCTCTAGAAGAGGAGATGAAGGAGTACAAAATATCTCCCAATTGCAAAGAGTATGTAAGCACAACTGAAGAGTTTTCCTCCTACATGGTCCTTGCCTTCTTAGCTTCATTTTATGCATCACTCTCAAAATCAATTAATTCCTCTCTTCCTCTTTTAAGCCCCTTGTCACCAGGATGAGGGGTTTACACCTCCATTTGTATAGATGTAGAATTATGTCCTCCATTTTACAGCTTCTCCATTTTTGGCCTTGATTCATGAACAAATGGAGAATATCCATTCTCCACTATGCGGTTTGAAATCACATAGTATGGGTCATAAGCCCATTTCCCCTCCAATGAAAAATGCATGTCAGTCATCATTTTGTGAGCAGCTTCCAGGGCCTTTCTGGTGTTTACAATGAATGGCCCTACTGTCCTGGGTAATTCAAACAAATGACCTTTCTTTAATGGTACAAAATGGACCTGGTCAACATTAAGACCTTGGCTGATGAACTCCAAGGAAAAAAATCTCATGGAAACAAATACAGGTAATTTAAAAGGCTCTATATCAGCTCCAAATAATCTAATTTCAGTATAGTCTTCATGAGCAAACCAATCTCCATATCTCACATATTTACTTAATTTCAAAAGGTACTGAGCTTCAGGCAATAATCTTGGTGCACACACTCCATTTAAAATTCATATACAATAGGAAGGAAAGAGGAGTTAAATTCAAACAGTCCTTCATTTCCCACTTCCTTTCTCACTAGTTTTGTCCAAAATACCATTGAATATTTGTTTTTATTCACATCAACAATATTCAACCCTAATTGAGTAAAGTTATCCACATTATTGTAAAGAAACAAATAGGTGACCATAGAAGGAAACCTGAAACTACCAATGATTGACAAACTCATAAACTGATTATTGATAACATTCTCCAGCTAAGTGGGAATATCCAAAACTACTCCAGGCTTCATCATTAAAGCAAACATTCCCATAATTGACTTATCTACCACCAGAGCATCTTCTCTCCCTAGGATTTTGGAAAAAAATTGAAGAATTGGTCATACATATTCAGAAAAGGTACTTAAAGGAAAATTGTCTGACTCCAAGGAGAACTTTTCCTTTTTATGCATGAGATAAAATACAATTTGGTTAACCTCAAACCCTGACAATTCTTGAAAATATGAATAGATGGATTCATGATTGAAACTCACATATGAATCTGCAGAGGGGTAGCAAAATTATTGCCTTATCAACTAAGCTAACACCTGGAAGACATTTTCCCCTAATTGGTTCATGACAAAGAATCTTTGAGGATACAAAGTAGAAACCAACCAATGGATAAACTCTGGAAACATGTAGGTTTGTGGAACAAACAGTAACAAGACTCCAGACTTAATCAAGCCGAGTAAATTTTGGACCTTGCTTGGTTTAGAATAACATGCTGACTAAAGAGAGGGAGGTCTGCTGTGTAGACAGTATCTACAATGTCCCTCTCTTTATCCATTAACAGGATGTGGGTGGAGGACCCAGAAATAACAAATTCCTTTAACATTTTGGACAAGTTTTAAGAACATTTGTTGGGGTTGCCTGGTTTTTTCGAGGTGACTACTGAATGGTTGCTGGCTTGGAAGATGGTACGAGAATTGGAGAGATTTATTTTCCTGGGAGGCAGATGTGGACACAATGAGGACAAACATCTCTTTTATAAGCAGAAGAAATGAGTGGGCAGGAAAAAAACATATGGAAATGTAATGAATGGTGGAATGATTAACAAGACGGTTGGAAGTGATGTGGAGGGTGACGTGGAAGACGCAGCTAGATCACTTGTTGGCATCGTGGGTCCCTTCAGTTGTCGTCAATGTGGGGGGGATTCGCAATACGGGATTGATCACAGAGTTGTGCCCCCGCAGTTAATCTAGGCCGCCCATACCGATCAACAACAGAGGTCAAATATTCCAGATGAGGAACCCCATCAATTAACCTCCAATCATGTTGTGCTCTCGCTCACACTTCATCGCAGGATGGATTTTTCCATTGGCGGCATCCTTGATACCACTTGCATGCCTTTTAACTCAATGCGCCAAACACAGTCCCACTTTCTGACACATTAACTCCATCACCGCTTATTACCTTTTATTCTAATTTAATATTATTATTATTATTTGATATATATGTATATATATTTAATTTATTTGAAAAACATAAATCCATATATACAACATATAGGAAATTTAAAACAGGCTAAAATAGCACCAATGCATAGAATTCCTTGTCATATGTAGGATAATAAATCACTGCGCCATTAAAATTTTCTGAATGAAAATAGTTGGGCTTACCATGTTGCATGAGGATTGCACCCATGGCATAGTCGATTGCATCAAACTGTATCTCAAATGACTGTCTCAAGTCTGGAAGTGCAAGTACGTGAGATGTACTAATCTTTTTCCTCAAAGAATAAAATGCTTTATGTTGTTTACCTTCCCACTGGAAGACTTGCTTCACACTTGTCAATGCATGTAATGGAGCTGCAATAGAAGAGAAGTTAGCAATAAAATTCTTCCAATATTGGGTTTTTCCCAAAAAACTTCTTACCTCCGTAATTGTTTTTGGATTTGGCGAATTCAAAATGACATCATTCTTAGAGGGATCTATTTTCAATTCACCTCCTCCAAAAATATGACCCAAATATACCAAATAATTTTTCTCAAACTCGCACTTTGACATATTTAAAAACAATTGTTCTTTATTTAAGACATCAAGTGCTTTTTTAGCATGCATGACATGTTCTTCACAAGATTTACTGAAAATCAAGATTTCATCTAAGTAGACTATCACAAAATCATCTAGAAATGGCCTCAATACATGATTCATCACACACATGAAGGTAGGAGGAGCATTACAAAGACTAAAAGGCATAACTAACCATTCAAACAAACCTTGCTTGCTTTTGAATGTTGTCCTCCATATGTCTCCTTCATCAATTCTAATTTGATGATAGCCACTCCTTAAGTCCAACTTAGTAAAATGCTTAGCATCTTTCAAATGATCAAGTAAATCATCAATTCTAGGAAGTGGGTAACGGTTCTTTACCATAATCTTGTTCAATGCACGGAATTCCACACACATGCGCCATGTTCCATCCTTCTTTAGCACCAAAAAAATAGGTGACCCACATGGCAAAGTACTTGGTCTGATGATCCCTTTGTCTAACAACTCTTGAATTTGTGTTTTAATTTATGCACTTTCCATCACTGACATCTTGTACATGCCAATGTTAAGAAGAGTACAATCTTTATGCAATTGTATTTCATGTTGGATTCCCCTCTTGGGAGGTAATCTGTTTGGTTCCTAAAACATCTCATCATATTGGTTAACAACCTCAACCAAATTAGATTTCAATCTTGAGTCACAACATTGAAAAGCTTCATTATCAACATCATTATTTTGTTTGACCATTAAAAGCACAAAATTCTTGCTAGAGTTAATAAGTCTCTTCATTTGTTTGGCATTCAAAAGTGAAAGATTTAGTTTATATCGATGTGCTCTAACAATGCACTCAATACCATCTTTGAACAAGCGATACTTGTTTTCATGGCGATGAAAAATAGTTTTCCTATCATAAATATATGGGCTTCCCAAAAAAATACCAGAAATATCAAATGGAACTACATCAAGTTCAACTTCATCAAGAAAGTTTGTTATAATTTCAAATCTAAAAAAACATTTCCTCGTCACTTGTAAGTTTTCATTCTTGCATATCCAACCTAAAGGATAAGGTATTGGATGAGGAATGGTCTCTAAATTTAACTTCTTGACTAAGTCTTCAGAAATCAAATTTTCTTGTGAACCACTATCAAAGAGTGTATCAATTTTGGTATGCTTAGAAATAACTCGAATATGGAAAAGTTCAATTCTTATTTTCTCATATTGAGTATCATTAGGACAACTTGAAGAGCTAGTGATTTCTATGTCCTTACCTTTCATTCCCATTGTTGTGATATGTATTTCATCTCCCGAATCAAATCATAAATCATGTTGTGTAGTTTTAGTTGTCTTTTGCTTCCCTTTGTTGTTAAACTTTTTCGGTTTCATCTCAGGATGAAGCTTCCTACAATGAGCTTCATCACGACCCTCTTTGGAACAAAGTTTTCATGTTAATTTTCTCCTTCATTATTTACGGATGCATTCTTCTTTCCTTTCCTTTTGAATCTTTTTCTCCACTCTGAAATGGCTTTTTTCTACCCTCTTGTGAAATTTTTTTCCCTCTTGCTTCAAGATGTGTTGCTTGAACACAAACCTCATCTAAACTTGGAGGATTAAACATAAGGATAGTATGCCATAAATAACTATGTAAACCCACAATATATTTCAACAAGGTGTCTTGTGATGACAAATCTACACCTAAAATTAGAGATATTCTTCTAAACTCTTGGGTGTAACTTCGCACACTTTGGCATTTTAGTTGTCTAAAATTATGCCAATCCATAATAGCCTTCTGCACATAAGCTAATGGATAAAATTTTCTTCTAAGTGCAGCAATAAAATCTGTCCAAGAGTTTGATACATTACCATGCTTTTTCGTACCCTCTTGTGTTTTGGCTTCCCACCAAATCAAAGCAACACTTTTCAACCTTAATGAAGCCATATGAATATTTGTTTCATCATCTTTGATGTTTTGAATCCTGCGATATACTTCAATTTGAAAAACCCAATTATCAAGTTTTTCAGCATTAACTTCACCGTTATACATAGGAAATTCGAATTTAATATCAAGTTTCAATAAGGGAGTTTTACCATGACCCTTTGGGGTATGTGGTGGTGTTTGAGTAAAGGTTGTTGTGGAAGAGGATGAAGATGAAGGTGAGCATGGAGGTGAAGATGATGGTGGAGAAGATAGTGTTTTATCACCATTTCCTTTTGAAGGCTTGTCATCATCTCCTCCTTTTCCTCCAGAAGAACCCTCTCCTTTCGAAGGCTTGGAACTCTCACCCTTGAATCTTGAATTTCTCTCTTAATAGAGATATATCACCATTTCAGTCATGTCAAAGAATGATTTTCTGAAAGTCTTCTCATCCTCTGACATATTATCAGCTCCACCTTCATGAGACATGCTTACTAAAGCTTTAGGTACAACTTGAGGTGAAATTTGTGGTGGAGATTGTGGCAAATATGACTTAAATTGAGGACTTCAAACCACAATATTTCCTTCTCCTCTCTTGAGCTTCAACCTTGTAAGTATCAAAAACACTTGCAAACAATTAAATCCTCACAGCAACAAAGAAAACTAGTGCTATGATACCAAACTTGATATGAATGTGTATATGCTTAAGGATTGTATAAATTGCAAGTAAATTGAATGAGTTTTTAAGGTATTTAAGTTAAATTCTTTAACACATATAAACATGAATTTAACTCATAAATTGTAGAAAATAATAGAGAAATAAAGCCATAACAGTAACCACAAAACAACAAGTGATAAAAGAGTTCACCCCTCCTAGACTACATCTCTTGGTCCAGCTTCCAATGCTTGACCCTCTTTCATTATGCTCATAAAATGGTGATTACAATTAGTTACAGTGCTCAAATGACTTCAAAACCTACTCTAATAGCTTCAGGGCTATCAAAAATGCCTTTCTAGCCTCTTCTACTCCCAAAAAGACCAAAAACTGAGAAAGTTATACCTATTTCTCTCTTTTCCCAAATTCTGCAACTAAACTCCCTACAATTTATCCCAAACCTAGCACGGGCGCCCTAAAATGCGGAACTGCTCCTCCAAACCTGGCCTGATTCCTACTCGGTGAGCGAAATTGTAGGACCGTTAGTTTAGCCAATAAGCCCCTGAAATCTGCATGCGAACCAAGTCTTGTGGGGTCCATAGGACCTAGGGCTAGCCCCCCTCTGCTAGCGATCAGTTTGACAGTCACGATTGGCAGACTATGGCATTCACATGGTGTGATTAGGCTCGGTTGTTTCGGAGGCAGATTGTTTTGGCGCGGTGGTTATGGTTGGCAGTTGGATTGTGCCAGCACATGTAGCAGCTTGCGGAATGGTTAAAGGGTTGTGTTTATATGGCCCGATTAATGTGATGATGTTACATGGCCAGGTGAGGGTCTAACCCCTGACCCTCTGCCTCCGGTCTCGTGGCGCTGGGGTGGCCAGGGGCTAGACCCTAGCCTAGTGCCCCATGCCAAATGCGCCATATATAACCTTTAAATAAAGGTTTAAACCTTATATTGTTAAGAACTGTAGCGTGGTATAATGGTAAGTGTGGAAGTTTGTTTGGTGGAGGTTCATGGTTTGAATACTGTGGATTGTAATCTAGCTTGCCTCAAAAAAAATTAAGTGGCCACCGAGGTGCCATGTGGCAGCCTCCGCTTGGTCCACCTAACCAACAACAAACTGACCAATAAATAATTTTCAACTCAGCACTAATAAGATTCTGACACATGGCGAGATGTCATTAACTCTTTTTGAAGCCCAGTCATTTTCCAAGTCACCAGGCCCATTCAATTGTATGAACTGCTGATTGGACAGCCTGCACAACCTTTTTCCAAAATTTTCCTATTAGGGAAATTAAACGAAACTCATTTCTGGGAGCATACGGTATCGGTTTTGTGCGAAACAAATTGCATCAGATTCAAAACGACGGGATCTACACAAGCACACAAGTTTCAAGCCATTCCGACAACTTTCATTTTTTGAGCACCGGATCATTGGTGCAAGCTTCTTCCTTGATTCTTTGGAGACATGGCAGTATGCAGAGGTTCCAAAAACCCTGAAGTGCGGCACATCCAACTTTCTCCTTGAGAAATCCTCCTCTAATGTAAACAAAGTTACTGATCAAAGGGGAACTATTACCTCAAAACGAGAACTCTAGCCAAAAAAACATAAAAAAACAACCCGAAAATGAAAAGTGTTGAGTCTGCATCACCATTTTTTTTTGGGTAAATTTTCAATATTTTTTAAAAATGATAGTAAAAGCCATTTTTTGTGCAAAAAACACCCTGAAAACGAAAAGTGTTGGTGCTAGAATAACATCTTTTTTCTAGAGGTAAATTTTCAACATTTTTTAGCAATGATGTTAAAGATAAAATATCAAGACTCCGAAAAACCTTAAAATTCCAACAATTTTCAAGCATGACATTAAAGATAAAACATCATGTCTCTAAAAAGCCTTAAAATTCAAACAATTTCCAGCCATGACATTAAAGATAAAAGACTTATAATTGTTTTCAACCATCCCATTAAAAATAAAATGTCGCGACTTAGAAAAACCTTAAAATATTGACAATTTTTTAACCATGGAATTAAAATCAAATATCACAACTACAAAAAACCTTAAATTTTCAATATATTTCAACGATGACATTATGGAATAATTATGAGTAAAAAAACTTTTAAAATGAACACTTGAATGAAAGTGTCATTATACGAAGAGTAGTTTTTTTTTTTAATGTTAAAAATATAGCTACTTTAAAATCTTAGCCTAAGATAACTTGTCACATTGCAACGAAAATTTAAAAATCAACCATCAAATTGACATGCAATGTAGGTGATCTCGACCTATTATAATGAAATCTTAAAAATCAACCATGAAATTGACACACTGTGGGGGAAGACTTGATCCATTATAATGAAAACTTTAAAATCAACAATCAAATTGACACATATTGGGTTGGGTTGCTAGTTGAGGATCGACACAAATCCTGCAAAAATAATAATAATAATAATAAATGAATAAAAAAAATGAAAAACACAAAATAAAACAGAAATTACAAGATTGAAAAAAATTAAAAGTAAAGCAAACAAAAATGTTAAAAAAAATAATAATAAATAAATAAAATATTAAAACATAAAAGAAATAAAAGGATAAAAAACGACAAAAAAATCAAACATAAAAATATATATACAAAATATCTTCTCAATAAATCACAAAGTAGTTTCCACGTCGCGTGTTTCAAACAACTTGCTATGGTTCATCATCAGATAAAAAACACAATACTAAATATAATGAAAAAAACAATATATATATATATATTAAAGAAAACATAATTTAAGGAAAAAAATTAACACTAAAAATAGAATAAAATTAAAAATAATAATAATAATAATATTTAAAGATTAAAAAAAAGGGTTAAAGATAAAAGAAAAAAAAACATAAACAAATAATTTAAAAAAAAAATTATAAATAAATAAATAAACTTAAAAAAATTAGATGAAAGAATTTTTTTTAATAAAAATATAAAAATATTTTAAAAAATAAAAGAATAATTAAAAAACATAAACCATAAATAAATAAATAATATTATTAAAAAAAAATTAAATTAAAATTAAAATTAAAAACAAAAAAATACCCTCGACATCAGCAAATTTAAAGTGTCAAAAATATGCCTTAAAAAAATGCTTATGCTTTTCAAAATCCACATAAAAATTACCAACATTTAAAAAAATATCCACACTTAATACATTAGAAAATTTAAAGTGTAAAAAATAAGCCCTTTAAAAAAAGGGGGTTGATAATGCATCAACACTTTTCAAAATCAGCATGAAAAACACTAATATTAAAAAAAATGTTCATACTTGATACATAATAAAATTTAAAGTGCTAAAAATATGCTCTAAAAAAAGGTGTATTATGAATAAACAATTTTCAAAATCGGGTGATTTTGTGCTACCTCAAAAAAACGGGTAATTGGGAAAGTTCTCGTTTGATCGATAACTATGTTTGTAATCATGCCCAAATCCGATGAGGACTTTGGTTCTACAAATAGATTGTTGTGTTGCAGGTCTCTACCCACAAATGTAGTGGTAGGCCTTGGTCATGCAACATAGCCCTTGCAGCTCCCACAATGATACGTTCTTTCTCTTAGCCACCCCATTCTATTATGGGTTGTGGGGTGTTGTTTGCTCTCTTTGAATGCCTTCTTTCACACATAAATTTTTGAATTCATTTGAAACGTACTCACTTCCATTATTGTTGTTGAGAGCCTTCACCTTCTTGTCGATTTCTTTGTTAACCAGTGCCTTGAAGTCTACAAACTTGGAGGATGTCTCATCTTTCTTCCGCATGAAGAAGATCCAACACTTCCATGAGAAGTCCTCAATAAAAATGACAAAATATTTGTGTCTGGAGGTGGAGGTTGTTGAGAAAGGTCCATAGACATCAGAGTGGATCCTTTCCAAGACTGCATGTGCTTTGTTGTCATGATCATAGAATGTGGATTTTGTGTACTTCCCCAAGGTACATCATTTGTAAACATCATGTTGCTCAAGTGTTCCTTTAGGGAGGCCAGTAGTTATTTGTTGCATGATATTCAATGCACGATGATGCAAATAGCCAAGTCTTTTGTGCCAAAGTTCACCAACATTGTGGCTCTTCACCTTCTCTGCCTTAGTGCTTAATGCAACATAGTATTCCACATCTAAATTTTACATATTCTTCACACTAATCCCGATCTGTTTCACCTATCCCATGGCTATGTGTCTCAAGGACGCCTTTCCTTTGTTGAAGATCACATCATAACCATGATCTTCCAAAACTGCAATAGAGATGAGATGTTTCTTTAGGCCCAGAATGAACATGACATCCTTGAGTCTAAGAGGGGATCTCGACTCCCTCTAAAAGGTGATTGTGTCAATCCTGATCGTGTTGTACCTTTCGTCATCCCCCAAATCGATTTGCATTTGGATATCTTTCTCCTCCATGTCAATAAAAATCTCTCTATACCATGCCATGTGGAATGATGCACCTGAGTCTAAGTACCACACGCTCCCCATCATTATGCTTTCCATGCATGCGATGAGGGTAAAATCATGCTCGGACTGTGAAGCCAAAGCTTCACCTGTTGCTCCTTCAGAGGTATTCTTGCACGAATATTTGTGTGGAAACTTTTTGGCATAGTGCCCAAATTCATGAAAATTGAAGCACTTGATTTTGGACAAATCTTTCTTCTAACCCCCTTGGCTGGATTCTGGTTTGGTTTGAGATTTCTTCCCTTTTCCCTTCTGATACAGATATTCTGCAAAAAAAAGAACCTTGCGCACAATAATAGAGTGTGTATTTCTCTTACATGAAATCCTCAATTTAATCTTCAATAAAGTCTACTTAGACTCAATTCAAAATACATATGAAGAGAGAGCCAAAAAGTAACTAAATAATTACATAAAATACAACCAGAAATTTACAAATGCAAACCATTCCTTGGCCGAATATTACAATGGTTGGCCTCTCGACTCTCGCTCTTCACATGAACTCTCATGTTAATTCTCTCTATCTCTCACTGTATTCCTCACCCTCACAAGCTTCATATTTATACACAATTATGAATTAACTCCAATCCATTTTTCGCTCCACACAAATCTCAACCAAAATCTAAAATAGATTTATCCCTTATTTGACTCAACTGAGTTCCATTGAAGGAATTCATGATCCCTAAATTATCTACCTAACTCAACTCCATTCATATCCTCCATTTATTAAAATAATATTTACAATAATCCTCACACTCATATTTTTCTCTCTTAATTTATTAAAATGAGCTTAATAATTTATAAAATAATTAAAAAGACATCACCCCCTATTTACACAATATTTTAATGAAAATCAAGTAGGATGCTCCTGCATCAGACTCCCCATGTAGAGAAGTTTCCATAGACTCCTGTCTATGAGGTCTGTCACTTTTCTGTAATAATGTGACAACCATAAGTCTCAAATAACTTGCTCCCTCCAGGATTCCAAACTCTGTTCTACCATTGGTCCTTTAAAGTATCAACTCCTTTTGTAATTCATTACTCACTCTGTCAATCAAATTCCATCGGTCTTTACAACAATTACTTCTGCCGATTCCTTGGAGTATTTCCTCTTTGTCTGATGCTTCTGTCTCCAATTGCGTTGACCACTCAACTTTCTGAAATGTTAAAAACATTTCATCCCTATCATGCACGATAACTGCAATCTCTTATGTATCAAGTTCTGCAAGTTTCATCTCCCCTTCAGGTTCTTTAAGCCATCATTCCAAGAACTCTATTTCCATGTGAAATATTTCCAGCGTTTCAACACAACCTTCATTCCCAACATCATTCTTCTTCTGGAAATCTTCCTAAGTTATCCTAGTTTCTGTATCATCACATTGCAAAATTATGTCATCAATTTCATTAAGCAAATTCATTTGTTTACCTCCTTGGAATATCACTTCGGCATTTTCATTATGCTTCTGCTCCATAACAGCTTCAACTGGTTGTCTTATACCAAACAAGAATTCATTTATGATTTCTTTCTGCTGCAACAAATCAGTACCTTCCTCCTCTAAAAGGCATTCTCCATCATACTTCACCTTAAGAGTTTCATTCATCTCCGTGACAGTTTCACTAGACTGTCCATCATCTTCTGCACATCCTACAAACATACACAAACTATGCGTTTTAAAAATACAAGGCTTCATGGTCTCATCTGCTTCTATTATCAACATATCTTTCAATTCTTCTGAACTATTCCAATAGTTCATGAGATCTTTCTCATTGATCTCTTCACCCAGAATTTCACCCTATTCTGGGCCACAAATGGAAACTTCCATTTTCAACTCAGCCTCTTTGAGTTCTTCACACCTCAATTTCACACTCATCATCTGCTCGAGGCTTCCTCAGCTCTTCTGTCAAGTGTATGCTTACCTGTTGTTCCCTCTTTGCGTGTCGTTTCTGCCACTTCGCTTTCTTCCTCATATTCCAACCATGTCTCTGGTCTTTCTTGTTGCTCTGCAACAATTCCATCAATAACTCAAGGTGAATTGTTATCTCAGCTTTCTCCCTCTCATACTCTTCATCAATCAATTGCTTACATATGCCATTTACCTTGGCATTTTCCTTCTTCTTTCTTCTACTACGGCCTTTCTCAGAACGTCTGAAATTACTATCAACAGTCATCTTCTCCTCCTTTGTTAACTTCATTTGTTCACGTATGGATTTCATTTGAATCCCCTTTTCAGCAAGCCTCCATACTTGTCATTCAGCAATACAATCTCTCTTACTGTGCTTGACCTCTTTCAATTATCTGTCTTGGAATCATTTCTGGAAACTCTCTTGCTCCTCTTTGCTGCAAACAATAACTGCAGTATTTCATGTGTTATAATGACCAACTCTTTCGGTGTTGGGCTCCGCTGATCATGCACCCAATTACATTCAAACCTTTGAATTGCTTTAAGACACTTTGACTCCAGACTTGACGTCAACTCTTCATCTTGGATGAAAAATACACCTCTTGTATAATAACTCAATGGCTTAACTTGACTCAAGCTATCCAAATTTTCATTTGACCTTAACCTCTGACTTGACTTCAAGGCTTGACCCAATAACTACAATAGTGTATATTTTGACTCTAATTCAAGTTATACAACATACCAATGGACATGCACCCTTAATACATTTTCATGATGTAAAATCTTCACTCTCTCTCATGCTCCATTCTTAAGAAAATATCACAAGTCACCAATTTCATCATCTCCCTTTATCACTTCACATGATATTGAAGCCTTTAAATCGAAATGCAATCCATTTTCCCAAGATTTATTTATGGTGAAAATAAATAAACCCATTTAATTTTCAACATTCAAAAATACCTTTCTGGATTATCATACCTTATGCTATCATCAATAAACCTTTTCTTTGCAATTTCAATTCTCCAGATTTCATTCTTCTGTGTCATCTTTATCACTGTGAATATTTGCATTCCCTTCTGACCATAACCACTTCAACACGCTCATCATTTAGCACAACATTTTTCATTGTGCCCATCTTGAACAACACCTCCTTAGGCGTCGCCACATGATGGTAAAAACAAGGATTCTACAACATCGAGCAATTGTGGTTTGTTTTTGTTTTCAACCTTAAAACACAAATCAAAAGAATTATTCCATTTCCAACTGCAAGCCTTGATCCCAAAATGACGCAACCAACACTGCTAAGAACCCACACTACGCATAATAAACCACCTCGTATAAAAATGCATGCTTCTCTTTATATCACCTAGGATAGCACATTCTCCTTTTCCATTAATTTAAGCGGAACTTAATTTCCTTTAAAGCTACTGTGGTGATAAACCCTTATACATCCACTTTTAAAACATTTTCACTTTAATTCTGAGCATGTTGACATATATATAAATTATTCTTGCAAAAATACTTATCTATAATTTCAATTTTGGTTAATAAAAACCAAAAATGTCAACATATAATATGATCGGTCCACAATTTTACTTAACATACCTTTCCAATTTTCTGCACCCTTCTAATTTGTCTGAGTGAACCTACTCTTAGCCCATTGACTAGTCTCTTCATAAGCAAGATCTCCAAATGCGCTTACAACATTTCTGTCTATGCGAATTGCAAATTTTCAATTTCAGTTTTACTGCTCCATGGCCTTTAATTATCGTAGATCATGATTGTTCTTGCAATCATTGAGATATCCACTGATCTCTGTCTCGCCTTGACACACAGATTCCCTTCTAAGTTCAAACTCGGATTCATTGCCTGCACCTTAACTCCAGATTCATTACCTATGTAATCAAGCTCGGATGGTCGATCTTCTGGATAACAAATCGATGCCTTATGCATTCACTCTCCCACACAACCACTGTCTCCAAACATAGTCTCCCAACATGATCTATGAAAAAACACCCTTCACAACTTGGAGACTTCACTCGGCTCTAGAAATGGATCTCATTCGCTGTAATAAATATGTTTCAAGCATAGGAATCACACTACATAAACTGGAGACTATGTTAAAACCATAATCTATAATCTCTGTCAGACTTTGGTGATGGTTTACTGCATTTGAAATCTCATGCGACCTATTTGCAATGACAAATACATAAATTCGTTTCCAAAAGTTTATGTAGGTAGTTCAATTCCTATTAATTGCTCGATCTTTGAACAAATCTGAGGCTCATGACTTATTCTATCAGCCACAAATTCACAAATCAATCATTTTTTTTGTTTACACCACTATTCTCGCTTAATTTGTGGATACCAAGAACTCTGTGGGCACTATTGGATCATGGATAAATGGTAATGAAAATCATTCATTGCTCACACAGATAGAAACTCCATAAATTTGTTATTTCACCCACACAACCAATACATCCACATACGTTGTTAAAAGTAAGTAAATTCAAATCTTAGAGTGGAAACGATCTAGTAATAACTCCACGGGAATTTCATTTAGTTCCTCACACAGTCTCGCAGGAACCTAAATCTACATATACCAAAATCACAGCGTGCAGATTGTGCTAACTACACTCCACAATTCCACATGACTGTGTCAAACGGCTAATGTTGTATTAGATTCAACTGGTCGCACACCATATTTCTGCAGTGATTCGTCTTCTCCATTGCCCTGTGTCCAAACAAAACTGTGCTTCCATACACTAGCCGCACTCCACTACCTAGCGTTAAGACTGCAATTTCATGGTCGGGTTGTTAAGACTACTCTCACGGCAATGCGTGAAGGCTGACACTTATGCATACACAGTGACTATGGTTTAAAAATAAATTGAACCATACATTTCAAATGCTAACACAGTATTGAATCCCATTCATGCTGGCTGCATATCATATCTCCACAATGAACTCATCTCTTGTAATTAATCTTCACCTGCTATACACACATTAACTCCTGCATATCCATTAGTGCAGAATCCAATAAATCAAACAAAAAACACGTAATAATGGCTTGCGATGTTAATGGAATCATTACTCAACATGGGACGTCACACAAGAGAGAGGAAAGGCTATATGACATGTCTCTGCATTACTGGAATCGTTTCCACATGAGCTGTCGCACCAGAACTGTCAAATGTCGGACAACGTTTCTCTGTGTTGCGATCAATGCAATTGGACTCTTATAGCCACTGCTAGAAACGCATATTTCCCAACGCACCTTTTGCAGGGGTGTGAATGTTTTTTTTCCATCACGGATTCCCAGCTTCCACTATGCCTGCATCCAAACATCTATGTCTAACGTCTGCAGCTTCTGACAATCACTCCAGCTCACGGTGCTGGCTGTCTTGAGTTTCGACTTCGGTGGAAACTTCGTCTTTCACTTGTACTCCAACCAGTCTGAGGTTACTTCTGCCACCATCGTTGTTCCAAATACACAACTATTCCTGCGTTCACACATTCATATAAGCACATATATAATTGCAAAGATTAAATTCACTCACTCATCTCTCGTCCGTGGATGTACGGATTAATGTGATCTTTGGGCTCTTATACCAAATGATGCAGAGATTCTGCAAAAAACAGAACCTTGCGCACAATAATAGAGTGTGTATTTCTCTTACATGAAATCCTCAATTTAATCTTCAATAAAGTCTACTTAGACTCAATTCAAAATACATATGAAGAGAGAGCCAAACAGTAACTAAATAATTGCATAGAATACAACCAGAAATTTACAAATACAAACCATTCCTTGACCGAATATTACAATGGTTGGCCTCTCGGCTCTCACTCTTCACATGAACTCTCAAGCTAATTCTCTCTATCTCTCACTGTATTCCTCACCCTCACAAGCTTCATATTTATACACAATTATGAATTAACTCCGATCCATTTTTTTCTCCACACAAATCTCAACCAAAATCTAAAATAGATTTATCACTTATTTGACTCAACTAAGTTCCATTGAAGGAATTCCTAATCCCTAAATTATCTACCTAACTCAACTCCATTCATATCCTCCATTTATTAAAACAATATTTACAATAATCCTCACACTCATATTTTTCTCTCTTAATTTATTAAAATGAGCATAATAATTTAGAAAATAATTAAAAAGACATCACCCCTATTTACACAATATTTTAATGAAAATCATGCAGGATGCTCCTGCATCACCTTCTTTCCCTTTTCAACCAATGCAATTGTTTCTTCATCAACACCCTTAGATGAAGTCCCATCTTTGACATTTTGCCTTATTTCCTCTTGTACCAAATCTGACAATACGTGTTCCCAATTCAGTAGTTTCTCCCTCCCGTTCACCGAATCTTGTTGCTCTTCCTGAGGTCTTCTTGCTCGAATTTTTGTGTGGACACTTTGTGGCATAATTCCCAAATTCATGCCAATTGAAGCACTTAATTTTGGACAAATATTTCTTCTTGCCCCCTTGGATGGATTCTAGTTTGGTTTGAGATTTCTTCCCTTTTCCCTTCTTTCCCTTTTCAACCAATGCAATTTTTTCATCATCCTCACCCTTGGATGAAGTCCCATCTCTGATATTCTTCATTATTTCCTCCAATACCAAATCTGACCATAGGCATTCCCAATTCAGTAGTTTTTCCCTCCCATTCACTGAATCTTGGTAGCTATGCCAACTCTTGGGAAGACCTAAAAGGGATATGCTTACCAAGTCACCTTCTACAACATTAACATCAACCCTGTAAAGTTCATCACGAACTTGTGTGAACCTGCTCAGATATTGCAGAATAATGTCATTCTTCTGCATCTTGATATTTTGAAGTTTATCCATGAGCGCTAGCTTCCTGTGATCACTGCTATTCTCAAACAATTATGTCAGTGCTTTCCACATTGTGAATGGAAAATTTTTCCCGTGGATATTTGAGACAATGTGATCATGTACTCCCTCCAAGATTATTCTCCTCGCCTTGGCTACATATTTCTTCCACTGAGTAAGGTTTTGGGCATTAGATGAGTGTGGTTTTGCAACACCATTATTGATGTATTCTAGCAATCCATTGTCATCCAATATCGCCTCCATGTGATCCTTCCATGTGATGAAATTAGAGATGTCTTCCAAGGCATACTCTAGTCTCGGCCCATTGAAGTTCATCTTCTCAACTCTAAAGAGATCCTGCTACACTGAACTAGAAATTCAAGCCTCCTAAGAAACAAATTCAAAATTCCTTCTCTAATGTGAATCCTGCTTTGATACCATGTAGAAATTATGATGTATATTTGCAAATCCTCATGAAATTTTAATCAAAATCACAAGACACAAACCTACTCTACTGCTCTAGGGAATTCAATTCACAATTTAGAACATCAATCACAAACATGAAATGAGAAATAACACACATGCACACAGTATTTTTCCAGGGCAAAGAAATCTTCTAAAAGCCCCTTTACCTACTTGCATTAATATGATGAATAGAGATGTATTAAAATTGCTTTGTTCAATTGCACACAACCTGCAAGTGAATAACCTATCTCACTACTCGATGAGAATCTTTGACCCAAACTTAGTCAATTTCTGCCTCTACTTGAGCCCCTATTTCCTTGCGCAATTCCTTGAGAAATTAGGCCCCTATTATTTATGAATTTCTCCAAAATGGAATGCACAATTCCTAAGGTTGATCATCTGACTGCATACAACACATGTACACTCAAGACTAGTCTACAATTGATGTTACACTGCCTTGGAATCTCCACCACTGTTGGGGAACTCGAATTCTCTGCATGCACTAGTTATTTTGGGATGATTGATCGGTTAACTGGATTATCATTGAGTTTGAATGAAGTCCCACTGCACAACTGACCTTCCACTAGTTGCTCCAACAATTAGAACTAGTTTAGCTAAAAACAACTTTAAATAACTGACCTTGATTGTTACAAATTAGTAATCACACATGCTTAACTAAATGCTAACTCCTCCGAATCAAATTTACTGAGCTAACTAAGTGACAAGAGTCATGTCACCTCAGTTAATTGCATCCAAGTTGTTTGTTGATCCGTAAATTTGAATTTTCCCAATTTGACTAAGGCAAAATCAAATTAAGAATTTCTTGCTCCATTTTTCAACATGTTTTAACTAGGAAATTTTGGCCACAACCACACAAAGGATGGGCTACACATGCAGCTAGAGCCCTCTAGTTGCACTGGTAGGCCTGCATGCATGAAGCTGGGAGTTAGATCAAGGTTGAGAATTAGTTCAAGTCCAAGAAAAATATCACCAAGAAGAGTTAGTCTAATATCAGAGTGATCATGGGTCTCTAAGTGGTTGTGGTAAGTTTTTGACAAGTGGAGCCCATTTCCATAATTGAATCTTGGAGGTTAGGTCATGCATAGTAATTCTCAAGTCATGTTTACCCTAGTAAGTATGTAAAAGTGGGTAAATGTGGGATGGAATGTTACACTCCACTAGTGGAGCTTCTAAGTACTTAGCATGAAGTTTACCTATTTGGAAATCTAGAAGGTGTGCCAGATGTCTTTGAACAACAACATTAGTATTAAAGAAATTTATATTTGATTCGTTAGCATTTATCACAATACATGAAGCCTCCATGAAGTCACAAGAATGGTTTTCAAAGCCATAGTCTCCCCCACTATTGGCATTCTGAAAATCATAATATCATCAATGAATTTTTAATGAGTGATAGGTAAGTTGTCAAATGGTATCATGTTGCCCTGTTGCTTTGAGATTTATTTCTAGTCCCTATGCTGCCAAGATAAACAGAAAAGGGGAAATAAGATCTCCCTATTGCAGGCCTCTAGGATTAAAATTCATGGGTGGATATCCATTCAAAAGGACGGAGAAAAAGGGAGTAGAATTTAAGTACTTAATCCAAGCGACCCACTAATTTGAAAACCCAAGGCTTAAAGGGTTTGGAGTAGATAATCTCAATTTAACCGATCATAGGCTTTTGAGAGGTATAATTTTATCAACATTTTGGGGTGCTTAGATCTCTTTAGGGAGTGGATATCTTCATGATCTCCCACTATCCCATCCAAAATTTGGTGTCCTTCGAAAAAACCATTCTACTCTAGTGAAATGATACTAGTCAATAGATTTTTAAGACAATTGGTGATTATAGTCAATATGATTTTATAAATAACATTGCAAAGAGTGATTGGTCTAAAACCACTCACATTATCCACTCTATTATATTTTGGAATTAATGTAATAAAATTAGCATTAAGACCATGTCATATTGTTGTGAGTGGTGGGATTCTTCAACCAGAGCATGAACCTTTGGGCATAATAAATTTCAGCAAGCTTGGAAGCAGTCTATAGTGAATTCGTTGAGACCAGGGGATTTATTCTTTGGCACCACCATCACTATCTCTTCCACTTCTATGAAATAAACTTCTCACATCGGGCCTCTTTCTAGGTTGGATGGACTAATTTAGGTATATATGAAGTATTTCGTTGGATAGTAGTTGATTTTTTGAGTGTGGGATATGTAAGTAGGGAGTGACAATAATAGAGAAGTTCCTACTCCAACTATGTATATTGGAGCAAGAGTTTCCCATCCTTGAGGAGAGAGAAAATTTCATGTTGTTATGTTGGTGTTTCACGATTCCCTTGTGGAAGAATTTCAAATTTCATTCTCCTTCTTTCCGCCATCACAAACAAAATTTATGTTCCCAGAGGATCTCCTCTTACTTCCTTCACCACTCTTTGATTGATCATTTATCCATATTCCATTACCAGGGCATTCATGCATCCTTCTAGAATAATTTGTTGTTGCACATATTGCATATGAGTCTCGAGGACCTATTTCTCTTTGAATATATGGTTGAATTCTTTTATATTTTGTTCTTTGAGTTTGCCTTTAAATTATTTGAGGTTAAGATAGAAGGTATGAATATGATGTATTCGGTGGACCTGTAATTCATACCACTAACCTTTGTATTTGGTCAGGAAATGGGGACCTTGAAGCCAAAAGATTTCAAATTCGAAGGCCCGATTATGAGTATTTGTTTTCAAGTCTAATTCTAAGTGGATTGGCCAATGTTCTAGTCCAATGATTGATAGAATAGAAGCTTCAACAAAAATATCTCTTTCTAATAGGGCTTATGATACTACAAATCGATCCAGTCTACTGGCCACTTGATGTTTCCTTCCCTTACTGTTATTCCAAGAATAAACCCCATTGATGGTGTTCAGGTCGACCACTTTAAGTTGATGTACAAGGTCAAAAACTTGTTATGCCTCTAGATCAAGTATTTTTCCCCCCCTCTTCTTATTTTCCAAATATTTAATAAGGTTGAAGTATCCACCTACAACCTAAAGCTCGTCTTGGTGAAGGGACCTTATTGTTCTAAGGTTTGACAGAAAAGACTAATTTTTCCATAGGGAGATGAGGGTTGTATACTCCCATTAAGAAACTTGATTCCTTAGATCCTACATATTGAAAACAACCCAATAATATACAAGGGAGTGTTATCCAATCTTGGAATGACGCCTCCTGATGGTTCCAAAGAATGTCTAGACCCCCAACATTTCCTCTAGTGTCCAATGCTACAACTTCACAACCTCTCCAACATTGAGAGGTAATTTTCTTGACTTTGTCACAAAACTTTTGTTTCTTGTATATACAGTTGGACTATCATTTTAACTCAGTCTTGAAGATATATTTGTTTACCATGACTATTGAGACCACATATGTTCTAGGAGATAATATTCATTCCGTGGAGTGTTTGGGTGAGGTGAACACCTCTGATAACAAAATCACTAGTCTTGTATTAACTAGATGCTCTCCAACTATTTGGATCGAAGCTTTGTTTGTCCTTCTACCTTTTTTTTGAATTCCTTATGAGGTTGGGCTTTGCCTTTCTTGCTTTGTGTAAGTATACCCAAAACCTTGCCTGGCGATCCCACCTCCTCGTTGGATGCTTGTAGATGGTCCTTCACTCTTAGATATATCTAGTGATATTGGCCCTTTTGATGCTATGAAATCATACTTAGATATTTATTTTTCCATTATCTAAGGAGATTTAACACGATTTGCTTGTATCTATTAAAGATTTTAGTGCCCTTTGCATCCATTCTTACCACATCTAGCATAATTACCTCCTCTTGAATTGGGATTTCCAAGAGGGTTTTTTGAGCCTTCTTTTTAGGTTAGGTTTTGAGTTGATTCTCCTCTACCATATTCATGATACCTAGGGAAACTATATATCATCATCCTGATTGGTAAGTGCCAAATACTTGTTTCTAGTTGGAATTACGGTTCCCTTCATCTGAGAAAAATGATTTTTATGGTTTCTCCTTCTGGTTGCAGCTCTTTGAAAACCATCAGGATTAGCTATTTGAGTTTCCTTGTGTTTCCTCTTGATAAAGCGAGTGATCTCTAAATAAATGAGTATACTCGTGGCATCTCCTACATCAAAAAGGAACATGTTCATAATTTAGAGGTTAACTCCAAATCTCATCTTGGCGAGAGATTTCTATAGATTCTGGCAATGGCTGGGAGATATTCATGAAAACACATAGACTTTGGCATATGAGGTACCTCCTGCGTCTAGTGACCTTTGAGATCTTGAAAAAAGATACGATCGAATTGTTGATTCCTTCAAGAATCTTTATGTCTCAAAATTCTAGGCAAAGAAAGAAGTCTCACCCACACCGAGGCTGCTAATAATTACTCCGAACACTTTGACCCCGATCTTCCAAGCTGGTGAAGGAAATGATAAAGAAGCCTTTGACCCCTAGTTCCAAATCAATTTGGCCTTTTGCTGCCTTTTATTGTAGATCCATCTTACTTGGTCCTTCTCCTAAGGCCATATACTAGTAAACTTATAGATAAGCATGTGATCTTTCATATATTGTTTGTATCCTTCCAGTTTATTGAGTCAAACCTCATATTTGGGGTTTGTTGTGCTTTAGGCAGGCATTGACTTTTAAATCGGGATTGACATTGGACTCCAAGTGTTGTAGTGTCTCGTGTTTCTCCTGCTCCGTGTGGAGCTCATGATCCTCTGTCTCCAGTCGCATGTGATTGGTTTTCTCCAGTCACAACTTTTTTTTGTAAGAGGGGCTCAGGCTCCTCCCCACGTGAGCACTCATAAATGAGATAAGACTCAACAATAATGATAACGTACAAATCTGATGTCTCTTTACTAAATTGTGCTAATCTTCAGATGCAAGTTTTGCAAAAATATTCTACAAATCTAAACTCTAATCGTAACAAAGCTCTAATAGTCTCTAATAGTCTCATCCTTTTAGTTATCTCTTAATCCCTTTCCACTTTTCTTATTTTAATGCTCAATATATAATCTTACATATTAAAGAAAGGCCACATAAATGTAAAAATAAAAAAGAGAAACATCAACTAAGGGAACAAGAAGAAGATTCAATACATAAATGTAAAGATAAAGAACATAGACCCGTCAACCTAAGGGAACACCAAGAAAATTCAATTAAAAATCCAAATCTCGTAGACATTTCACATCCAACGGAAATATGAATGGCTAAAATTACCAAGACTTCCAAACTAGGAATAAAATAATCCATAAAATTCAAAGAAAAATCTTACAATTTGGAGATATAAAACATAATAACTAACAAGGAAAGATCATAATAATGTAACATAAAAACCTAAAACATTTTAAAATTTATAATTTTTTTTTTAATTTCCCAAAACATCATGTAAAAATTTCCATCGTAGTTCCCTTTCACGTTACCCTTTTAATTAATTATTATTATTATTATTATTTAATTTATTTTTTTTGGATGATACGCTCGTAAAAAATAAACTCATTCGAATTGTATGAATAATTTGTTTTGTTTTAATTTAATTTACCTTGAGTTAATTATAATGATTCTTTAAATTTTTTAAATGTTATATTATTAAAATAAAACTGTATTTCAATTAACTCAGTGTAATTATATGATTTTTTATTTTTATTTTTTAAAAGTATAATAATGTAAAATTTTCAAGGCATAAAAGAAAATAATAAGGAAGATTGCAAACAAAAAAAATAGAGCCATTTGGTTATATGTTGGTAATGAAAATACAATTTTTTTCCAGAATTTCATTAAGGAAGAAAAACCATTAATACTATTTAGGAGCTTGTTTCTCTTGATGGGGCTGGGTGTTGAATTTCAAAGATATGGCAGGACTGGCTACAAATAATTTTAGATCTCTTTTTAGAGCCCCTCAAGTTGCCTCTTCAGCCAAAGTTATAAATGTTGCTCAACTTTTCCCCTGTTTTGTAGACAAAGAGGCTAATAGGGATCTCATGAAGCCTATTACGACATAAGAACTTGGAAATGTTTTACATGGTTTTAAAAGAGATAAAATTCATGGCCCTCAAATTTGTGTCAATTATTATGAACAAGTTGGGATTGACCTTCTTAAGGTAGTTGACGAAAATAGAAGGCCAGGAAGCATGTATGATGCTTTTAATTATACTTTTATAGCCCTTATTCCAAAGGAGGACTTCCTAGGTACCTTCGACAATTTTAGGCCTATCTCTTTGTGCAATAGTGTTTATAATCATTGTGAATGATATAACAAAGAGATTGAAGTCAATTTTATCCCAGAATATCTCAAAAGAGCAATTTGTTTTTTTAAAAGGAAGACATATCCACGAGGCTATCTGTGTTGCAAAGAAAGGTCTCCACAGTCTCAAGACAAAAATACTCAAAGGTATGAGATTCAAAGTAGATCTTTCAAAGGCGTATGATAGGGCTAGTTGGCTCTATATCAAAATGTTGCTAACTTATTTGGGTTTTGAAGTCAATTTTATAAATTTTATTGTGTGTTGTATATTTACTATTTCTTTTGTTTTTCTAATTAATGGTGTTGCTACGTAGTTTTTCCAAGCTGAAAGGAGTTTATGTGAGGGGTGTTCGCTCTCCCATTTGTTAAAAGGAGTTTATGTGAGGGGTGTTCACTCTCCCCTTTGTTATTTTTCCTTATTGTTGAAGATTTGAGCAGAATCATCATGGAGGAAAAAAGAAGGGGTAACTTTAAAGGGATGGTTGTGGCTGAGGGATTATTGATTTCTCATCTCTTTTTTGTGGATGGCATGTTGTTGTTTGTGATGGTTCCAGACATGACTCGGTCTCTATAAAAAATGCTTTATCCCTTTTTTGCAAGGCTAGAAGGATAGAAGTAAATTCTTTGAAATCATCCTTTTCTGCTCAAGGTTGCTCTAGAGATGAATCTTCATATGCTTTTTCTCTCTTTCCATTCTGTGAACTGCCTTTTGACAAGGGCCTAAAATAACTTAGGTTCCACCTTAAGCCTAATAATTACAAAAAAAAAAATTGGGTGTGGTTACTAGCAAAGATAGAGAAGCATCTAAAGTTATGGAGCTTTAAATGGTCATATAGAGTTGGCAGACGTGTGCTCATAAAGTCTATTCTGGAAGCAATCTATGTTTTTTGGATGTCGTTGTCCCGGATCCCCAAAGGGATCAATAACTCGGTTCATAAATGTTGTTGCAGATTCTTATGGATGGGATCAAAAGAAGATGGGTTGTTTTCTTGGGTGAATTGGGACATAATAGCTCTTCCAAAGAAATGGGGAGGTTGGGAGCTAAAAAAACTCTTTTGATTCTCTAAGGCTCTTGTTATTAAGGTTGGTTGGCATTTGATTTCGACTAAAAGTTTATGGACAGAGGTGGTATATAAGAAATACATTTTCTCGAGCTCCCTGGAAGATTGGATTAGGATTCCTAATAAGAGTCGTCTAAATGCGTCAGTTGTGTGGAAGGTTGTGATTGAGTCTTTCGCAATCATAGAACAAGGTTTGGCATGGAAGGTTGGGATGGGGGATTGGGTCATGATTGACTAGTATTCCTGGTCTGGCTACGGGGCCATTTTCAATTACCTCCTGAGCTTATAGCTTTCCTGGCAAGAATAAGAACTTTAAACCATATTGCTAACCTGAACACTTCTACCATCTGGGCTCAAGGGTGGATGTCTCCCCACGATCTTAATTCAACGGCTATATGGCATCATCAATAGTCCATCTACATCGATGTGATCATTAGATCTCATGTCAGGATCCATAAGCGAGAGGATGAATTACAACGGATCCACTTTCCTCATGGAGTCTATACTCCAAAGGAAAGCTATATTTACATTTATGCAGACAAAGCACCCGAGCATCCTTCTTGGTGGTGGAAGCCTTTGTGGAAGCTGAAGTGCGAAACAAAGGCCAAATTACTTCAATGGTGCCTTCTCTAAAATAGAATTCCTACGGGTGACAATCTTGAAAAACAATTGCTTTATTGGTCCAAGCCGGCGTCCCTTCTGCAAAAATGTTGAGGAGTCAATAGATCACCTACTTCATCAATGTCCTATATCCTCCTAGGTATGGAGGTCGGTTTATTAGATGATGGTAGTAAGATATCAATGGCATGGAAAATCATTCGAGGATGCTTGGAACACCTAGTGGCATGAGGTTTATCCCCATAAACTATGAAACTTCCCCCCTATTATCATAAACTATGAAACCTCCCCCCTATTATCATTTGGGGCTTATGGCTTGGTTGAAACAATATTATATTTCAAGATAAGTCGATGTGTTGTGATAGGTTGACAGGTGAGATTATTGCCATTTATGATCTCATCCTGGATGATCTTATCATCAATAGATCCTAGCATATTCGCAAGGAATAGGTGGATAGATCTAGCCGCGGGCCTATTTTGATGGCCCATCGCAAGTTGGAATCAATGTGGAGGAGGAATAATTCTATATTTAAATTAGCATAACTTCTTTAAGGTCGAAAGTGGTTTATAACATGGCTCAAATAACTACGCATAACTCTTAAGTTTGAAACTTCTTCTCATCTTTGCTCTGGAAAAAGGACGTTGGCAACTGCAAGTTTTTTGGGATTACAGGTTGGTCATCAATTGGTTAAACGAAATTTCAGGCCTATTCTTGATGAGGTTTTGAGAATTAAAGGACTTTTTTATCACATTGTTTGTAATCACATTTACAATGAGCGAAATGGTATATCTGATGAGCTTTCCAAGGCGGAGCGTTCAACAAACTTAAGCGTCTTGGCAGATCTCAGAGCGGGTTGGCATATATCATTTCAAGTACTACCATAGACCCTTTGGTGAAGCGTTACAGGATGTAGCTATCCAAGATTAATTCTGCTAATTTTTTGATATCACAATGTTCCTTTTCTAAATCAATTTATGCAGATATATAATTACATGTATTTTAATTATTATATACTCTAATGCTCTTTTAATAACATGACATATGAGTATTGTATTATGATGATATTGTCACAAGAAGTCCTTTTCTATATGCTCTTAAACATCAATAACATTTAATTTTCACTATCTTTAATGAAAATTACAAACTTTCCTTGGAAAAAAGTAATATAAATTTTCATAAATTATAAGTTATAATTATTTAAAATATTTTAACTATTTTCAAAAGTCTCTTAGTATTCATTTAATCTTGGTTAGACTTTTCAAATGAATTAATAAATTAATAAATTCTCCACAAGCCAATGCATATCGAATACCTCGCAAAATCGTTCCCAAAATGAACCCTACGCTCATCACTTTTTATCAATATTCTCTGGTCTACGGGACATTCCTACCGCCTCTACCTGGAGCGTTGAAGGCAACCGAATAGCATCCATACAGCTGTCTTGATGCAACTTAAAGATCCGGTCAGTGGGTTACGGTGAGAAACAGCTGTCTTGATGTAACCTAACCCCCAATCTGAATCAACTGAAAGTGCACCAGAAGGCCTATTTATCTGTGAATTCCGGTCTTACAGATGAGTTGCAGCGAGACATTGATCCAGGCTGCGCAACAATGGAGAGGCTACAGATGAGCAGCCTCTGCACCTTTTTCATCATCAACTGGTGCAACCTCCTACTGGTTTTTGTCAGAATGCCCATCTTCTGCCACTGTTAATGCCAATCCCTTTCCCACAGAGATCACCCGAGAAACCCAATACTGCATCAGCGGCCGTCCCTTCCTCTTCTCAAGCCATTGCTTCTACACTTGCATTTGTTGGGAAGACGATTCCTTTAAATCACAAAATAATATTGACCATCATCCTTCAAAGGATGGCCTCTCCCTCCAGCGTTCCAATGGTGTCAGATCTTTCTAACAACATACAGAGTGCTGTTGTTTTTGGCGGAGATGGCCTTATGAAGCAAGTATCTCAGCTTTTGGACTCTATTAACAAGGTGGGTATATTTATAAGGACTGTAAATTACAGAGTACTATTATTTTAAAAACAACCTTCAAAATGATTTTTGGCTTTCGTTGTTTTAGGAACTGAAAAAATCATCACATCCAAATGCGGCTCAACATTCATTAAGCTTCCTGAAATTAAAGGCTTCGCTATCCGGGCGTTTCAATGTGGCTGTGAGTGTTAAGCGCCTCTTTTTTAATTAATTTCACAATCAGTGATTGTTATTTTCTTTAAGACAGTGATGCCTGTGTCCCTATCCTGAATGTGATACGTGTTAGATCTAATTTTTCTTTGTTTTTATTGTGGTATTTAGGGAGGTATTATTGTCAGCCAAGGAGAAACAGTGGTTTTTAGTCTCCTACAAGGTATCAGGACTGCCCACGGATATCCTCTGCATTCTGGCGGTCCCGTATGTTTTGGAGAGATTCGAAACCGTTTCTACCAAGGGAGAGGAGCTGGCCCTAATGCCGAACAGCTTAAGGAAGCAACGGAGTTGATAGTGGAAGCCTCCATCATGTGCTGTGCTCAAATAAAAGCTTCAATCATGTGCTGTACTCATTCCATCATGTGCTGCAGTCATTCAGACATGGAAGTTTAAGGTGATTGCTAACGCTCCAATCACGCTCTGATCGTATTTGTTCAAAAGCCAATTGTTTCTTGATATGTGTATCTAATATAGATCTGTAGTGGAAATTTAATGACTCTGCCTTTAGTAAGTCACGAATGCCTTACTGTGTGGCAATACGAACGAAAGAAAAAATGAATGGCCATAACATTTTGGGATACAGAGATCTGCATCTTAATGTACAACTCATATTCTCACATGGCCAATGACCAATTTCTTGTCAATTAGGGTTATAACATTTTGGGATATCGCTTGCACTGCCTCTTGGTATACAAATTATATCCTCACATGGGCAAATCTCTATTGGGATTATGACATATTGAGATAAAGCTCACAGCCTGTTAGTATATAATCCTTTTTCTCAAATGAGCAAAGACCGATTTCTTGCAAATAGACAAATTCAGGTCGTTCTACATCTTGAGAAACCAAAATTATTATCTTCAAATATGCAAATTCTATCCTCACATGGGCAAATCTCTATTGGGATTATGACATATTGAGATAAAGCTCACAGCCTGTTAGTATATAATCCTTATTCTCAAATGAGCAAAGACCGATTTCTTGCAAATAGACAAATTCAGGTCATTCTACATCTTGAGAAACCAAAATTATTATCTTCAAATACAGACACACCCGTTCATACAATGTATATTGGCTATAATGATTAAATCATATTGAATAACCAGACATTCAAGAGATAATTTTTTTTAACTGATTGGCATGCAGGACATTCAAGGGTTCAGGTTCACAGATGTCTGGGTGATGCGATTGACATGCCGGATCTGCTGAGTATATCAACGTCAAAACTAGACTTGAGATCCGCTGAACATATCAGCATCAAAACTAGATTTGAGAGAGTTCTTGCACTGGGAAATTTACAAAAGCGTGGAACTTTCGTTTTCAAGTTGTAATCTGTGAGCTTACCTGCCCTGTAGTGTTTGATTTAAAGGAGTTGAAATACTTGAGTTATTGTATCAGTCCTTGTGCCGGACTTTCAGATTTATGCACTTCGTGCACATTTGTATATTATTGCAGAATGTTTTATTATATTGTAGCATGCCTTGTTGGGTAGGTTGCACAACCCATATCGTGCAAATTATGGAGATCAGAGATACTGATATTGACTGGATTTATGTATTTATATGGGTTTTGCCACTGTCTTGGGAAAATATGGGTGCAAGCTATGCATCTTTTCTTAGAATCTAGAGTACAATTGGTTATTGATATTTATTAATTTGTTACCACTAATCACTTTCCTCTCTTTCATGTTGAACAGTTGATCACATTTAGTTCAGTGCAGTTCATGTAAAAAATTGATTTGGTTTATGTTTCAACATTTTATGCACAGGGGGAGTTTCACCTATAGGAAAAATATTCCAGTTTTAAAAGTTAAATAACAGATTTTTTTTCAATGCCCATGTTTTGCTCTCGATTCTTTCATACCATGTCAGTCGACTCAAATTTCTTTAAATGTCACAATATCACTAATTCTCTTTAGATCATGCTTTCTATTGACGCTTGATGGTTGCATTTTTGGCCCACAAGAGAGGATCTACTCTCCATGGTTTCTGAATTTCATCACGATTGATGCCCTAGTTTGGGCCCTGATCACTGAATATACACGCGGAGTTTTCTTTCACCACCAGTATAACGATGTAAATATAATGATCAGTTTTTATGTTACAAAGGCTTGCTATGACCATTTTGTTCTAGTATGCCAGAAAGGATTATTAAAAGCATTGCTCATCAGTACTTGCTAGATGCAAGACTTTGCAAATCTGTCGGGAGTTGCTAGATGCGAGGTTTTGCAAATATGTTGGGAGTAAATTTGTTTTTACTTGAAAAAAGAAATACCTCCCTTGGTCTGAATTCTCTAAGGTCAAATCATGAAGATGCCCTCCCCAACTATAATGGTCTTTAGTGTATTACAACAATAATACAATAGTACTGCTTCTGGAACTAGTAGTTTGAGTGGTTTGGAGCACTGTTTGTTCTCTCACCCATCTAGGTTCAATGTTTGTTCTCTCACCCATCTAGGTTCAGAATAGGTTCAATTCTGAGTGGACATGTTTGGTTCAGTGTGAAAGATTCAAGAGCTTCTCCATTACCTAGAGTCATTACCTAGAGTCTTGGTTCTTGTTAAGTCATAACTTAAATCATACTTTCATAACTTATTAATATATCATTGAAATTTCAATCACATGGTCCCTTTTATTCAAGGATGCCAATATAATGGCCTTCCAAAGGCTTGCCATGTATAAGTACTTGCATGATGCAAGGTCTTGCAAATATGCTGGGAGCCAATATGTCTTTCCCTCAGTTTCCTTGACATCCAAGATATATCAAATTTCCTAAGTTCTCTAGTCAAATCATGAAGATGGCCTCCCGAATTATAAGATGACCCCTCCTTGAAATGTTGTAACTTCTCTAGTGTATTGTAATAACAGTGCTCCTACACTCTTTGATCATCGGAATCGATTTTAGGATGAGCTCGATCAGTGGTCAATTTGGTTAATTTTCTGACATGGCACACCCCTTTGATTTTGGTTAAATCTTTCATCACAGGTAGAGAACCCTCCAATATATCCAAATTTCAATTTAGATAATAATCATCCTGTTCAATGGCCAGGTCATTATTTCCACTCAGGTTCTCTTATAATTAACCATAACATGCCCCTTCCCGGAATGCTAGCCAAGTCACATTGTCATCACTTAATCTTCTTGATTCCTGAATGATAAAGTTGTGGAAGACCTTTAATGATATGCTTTCTCAGCCAGCCTTGACCGGGATCACTAGCTCAACTGGGAAACTTTGAAACTGTCTTTTTTTAGTAAATTATCCCTACGAAGAACTCTGAATTAGATTAAAAAATAGAGTAGCTGAGAGCTTTCTACGAGCTCTCTACAAGCTTGACAGGACTACTATTAACAAAAAATACCAGTGTGTTTTTTGATGGTCTAGTGTTCCCTGTGTGTAAAGTGAAAACTCTAAACACTGCCAAACAAAAAATTTTACAAGTTCTCCAACCAACCTGATCCTAAATCGCATTGCAAACAAATTGCCATCGAACATAGGGAAAACTAGAATCATGGACACACTAAGGCCCGTTCTAAGATCTCTGCAAAATATCCTTCGGCTCTCTTTCCTCTATCCAACACTACATTCCATTGTATAAAAGAATTTGCAGGTCTCTTTTCTCGAACTAACCCTAGGTATGGGTGCTCACATTGATTTGCCATTGTCTCATGTTAAAAGTTCTAGAATTTGCATTCTAAAACTCCCCATGGCAATAGTGGTAATATAGCATGAGTAAAAGCTTTTGAACTTGCACTCGATTGTATGTTTCTGAGCATTGTTTGAGATAATGCCTCATTTATGATGCATACTAAAGATTAGGGATTGGTTTGGTTTGTTGGAGGATGTTGAGAGATTCTCTCAACTTCTCCCTCCAAGAGTGGAATTAGTTGGATCTCAGCAGCACTATAAAAATTGTGATATATTCATTTGATTATAATATATAGAAATTAATTATTGTGTGTTATCCCTGCGGAATGGCTGCTCTCACCAATTTTAATATGGTATCAGAGCCTCTACTGGCTTAAATCCCTCACGGGATGGCCATGAAAATGTGAAATTGAGTATGGTGTAGGAGAGTAGCATAGTGTAGGTATGTTTGCTAGTGGTATTTGTTTATTTTTTTCACCAATTTTAATACAGAGGACGTTAGCTCTGGCCTCTGATCACATGAGCCGAAGAGATCAATGTGACCATGCTGCCATTAAAGACTGCGTAGAGCTTTTGGAATACACGTTACACCAGGTTAACGAGTCTCGTCTCAGTTTAGTTGGCAAGGTCAAGTACGAGGTAGGGGATGTGCAGACGTGGCTCAGCGCCTCTCTGACTAATCAAGAAATGTGCATCGGTGCCCTTGAAGGCTTGAATTGTAGCGTGAAGTCTGCGTTGCTCGATCAAGTGCTACATATTTCAACGCTGTTGAGCAATTCTCTTGCGATCGTCAAGAACAACGAGGGAGAAAAACAACGAAGCTATGTGGTGAACAACCATCCAGGTCTCTTAGTCGATTTCAAATCTCGTGGTTATGTTGAAGCTGATGGTTTCCTTGCGTAGCTCTCTTCAGATGACCGAAGGCTGCTTTGAGCCACGCTCCGCAGTGTGAAAGCTGACGGGGTCGTTGCTCAAGATGGGAGTGGAAATTACAATACCATCGGTGAAGCAGTAAAGATGGCTTCCAGTAAAAGTGGGCGGAGATTCATAATCCATGTGAAGGCAGGAACGTATGGAGAAGAAGAGAAGATTGACTGCTAACCAAGTGCAGTTCTTGGAACGAAGCGTTAAGATCGAAAACTGAGCGGCAGATGGTGGCGGCTTTAACGTTAACGGCAAGTTTCATATCATCGGCGTAGTGGCCAGGTATTCTGCATATGAAGTACTTGTTGCCGAGCTTTGAAAGTGTGATGGTAGAGGTGTAGTCTAAATCCATTAATTTGTTGTTGGACGAGGTTCACTGCGTGAGCAATGGGAAGCTATATATTAATGTGTATGTATTATGATTGTAAATTTTTTTTATATTGCAGAACCAATTATTAAACAAATTAGCATTATTTAAATTAGTCGTTCTCGACGTTCTTCGGTGCCGAGCGAACAATTGGCTAATTTGATTGTGTGAATTTGTTATATGTTGATGGGTCTTGTTGTGCTTCGGGTTTCAAGAGCGTCAACTACAGGTTACAATATGAGATCCATTTGTGTAAAGGTCACTTTGTAGGATTGATCACTGATCATATTCTATACCTAGAATATTTTCTTATAGAGTGTTGAAATTTATTCTTCGGGGTTATTTCACAGATGGAAATATCTCCATAGGGTAGTTCAGTGTCAAGACTCTTCTTCGGGGGTGTCAAGAATCTTTGATCTTACAAATTCAGCATTTCTGATCAGAAACAAATGTATTTTAAATGGGTTGAATGGTAGCTTGAAAATGGTGGAGAAAAGAGCGTTGTCTATGAGATCTCAGAGTGGGTACAAATGTTAATGAAGACCAGGGCAGACAAATGTTTGTATTAAATTAGTGTGTTCTTCATTTTTGTAATGTAGGCATTAAGGGGGGGTGTTTGAGATAATGCCTCATTTATGATGCATACTAAAGATTAGGGATTGGTTTGGTTTGTTGGAGGATGTTGAGAGATTCTCTCAACTTCTCTTTCCAAGAGTGGAATTAGTTGGATCTTGGCAGCATTATAAAAATTGTGATATATTCATTTGATTATAATATATAGAAATTAATAATTGTGTGTTATTCCTGTGGAATGGCTGCTCTCACCAATTTTAATAAGCATATGTATTAAAATGAGTTAGAAGTTGTAGAAACTTGCATTCTGAAAACACTCCATACACCCCATGGTCATGGTGGCAATATAACATAAGTTTAAAGTTTTGGAACTTTCACGGGAGACCTCGCCATGGTAATAATAGCAATACAGCATAACTGAGTGTGGAAAACGTTAAAACTCACCAAGGTAGCAATAGAAAATGATTAAAAGTTTGGAAAATCGGATTACTTACCAAGACAAACAAAGGTAGCAATAGAACATGATTAAAAGTTTGGAAAATTGGATTATTTACCCAGACAAACCAAGGTAGCAATAGAACATGATGAAAAGTTTGGAAAATTTGATTACTCTCACCCAGACAGCAATAAAAGTTTGGAAAATTGGATTACTCACCAAGACAGCAATAAAACATAAATTATCGGAAATTGGATACAAATAAAAGTTATGGTTTGGAAAATTGGATTACTTACCAAGATAAACCAAGAGAGCAATAGTACATGATTAAAAATTTGGAAAATTGAATTACTCACCAAGTAATAAAATATAAGTTATGGGAAATTGGATACAAATAGAAGTTAAGTTTATGAGAAATTGGATGTTAGAAGTTAAAGGGTTTTGAATTTTAGAATGCTTATAACAAAGGCTACATAATAGCTAATATCTGCAGCATAGCTTAAATATAGCTTAATTAAACAAAATAAAATAATAAGACATAATGACAGATTTAACTATGTAAAACTTTGTTATTATTAATATAAAATCTTGCATTCATTAAAAATAAATAAATAAATTCATCACAAAAATAAAACAACTAATAAAATATTGTATTGTTAAATGTCATCACCCAATATTAAAATTGTTTATATATATATTAAATGATTTTAATATGATAATAAGTCATTTTAAATTGAAAATATGGAGAAAAACATTAAAAGTCGTGAAAATATAAATATTAGACAAAAAAAGAAAAAAAGAAAAAAGAAAAAAAAAGTTAAATAAAAATGAAATAAACTAAAAATAAAAAATTAGTAATTAATAGAAATATAAGTTATTAAAAAACCGATAATAAGACTTCAACCAATCATATTACAAATAAATATATTTAAATAATAATAATAAATAACAAAAAAAAAACTCTCAAGGTTAAACTTTGGATTAACAACATAAATTTTTGGTCAAAGGTAAACTAATACAAGAAAAAATAAATAACAAATAACAAAAACAAAAAAAATAACATTAATTTTTTTATCAAAGTAAAACAAAAAATTAGTAACTAATAGAAATAAAAGTTACTAAAAACCATAATAAGACCTCAACCAATCATGTTACAAATAAATATATTTAAATAATAATAATAATCATATAGAGAGATCATCTTTCCTTATATGTTATTTTGAAGGTTTGTCTTTTATATCACATGAACTTTTTAATTTAATATATTGATAGAGATAAGTATGGATATAAGTCATTTATTTACCAAACAAATTAACTAAAAACTGAAAAAACAAATATTCCTAAAATATTAGGATTAATAGTAATTATCATTATAAAACGTATATTTTGAATGAGTCAATATCTTTACAAATTACAATGTGATTAAAAGTGCCTCCATTCTTAAAATATGATAACAAAATTCCATTTTGACACTATGATTAAGCAACAGATTTTAAATTTTCATTAAACAAAATTTTAACATCCTCTTGTTTAACTGAAATTTTCTGGTTATTATGATTAAGGGCCTATATTATGCTTTTGATATTTTTCATTTTTTCATATCAAAATTGTTTACATTTAATATATATATATATTTATTTTTTCACTATAAGTAGTGAATTGGTAACTTCAAAGGAGTATTTGGGCATGACCCAATGTAGAATCCCAATGGTTGCCACTATTCACCTCAATATCTAAGATAGTCAAATTTTCAAATTTTCTCTCCCTCTAGGTTATAGGAATTACTTGTCACTATTTTTAACTTGTTCAAATTTTTATAGAACTAGGGTAAGGAGACCTTTTATTTTAAAATTACTGAATCTGCATATTTTCACATAAAAGTTTGTCACATTGAATATTTTCACATAAAGATTTGTTACATTAAATCATTAAATCCAAAAAAATAAAATAGTAAATTTATTAATTTTACCAACAACTTAACTTAATGCATTGAGTATTTCCATAAATTTGGGCTATATCCTTTTTCTTCAAAGCCCAACATTTTGAAGAGACTAAACATTCTTTGAGTATCATCAAACTCTAACATTGTATAGGAAGCTATACCTTTATTATACTTTATTTCATTTTAAATAATAGATTAGTTTTCAAGATTTTCGAGGGTTTTTTTTTCCTATTTTGAATCCAATGATAACTCAACCATTTACCAATTTCAAATTGTTATATAGAGTAAAATTTTGATATGTTCTTAAGCAAGGAATTAAACAAAATTTTCTATCTTACTAAATTATGCACACTAACAAAAACCTGGAATTTTTGTTGGATTGATGGTCTATTACAAAGGATATGAACAAGTGAACCAAATCTTCGATTTTTTTTTTTTTAATCTATTGAAAAAAAAACAACACATTTTGGATATACACAGTTTGTGTGTATTTCATATTGTTCTAAGACATGAAAAATTGTTTTAAAAAGTCTTCTAGCATAAAATTTTTTTCCAAAAGGGGAGTAAGTTTTTTTTTTTTGGTAAGTTAGGCTATTCTATTAATTCGAAAAAGAGAAGATACATATTCTATAGGTGGGGTTGGCAAGCTGCACTTAGCCAATCCCAGCCTTAGTTACTCGGTTTCGGGGCTACTTCAAATGAGGAAACCAAGCTGCACAAAACTTAAGACATAAAATTACAATATGCGCAGTAGCGCTAATGTATCTAAGAAGCACAAAATATGCAGGAGCAAAAAGCACTGATGGTGGCAAGCTTGACAAAAAACATGGAAGAGCTATGTGGATGCGCAAGCTTCAATCTTCATCTTCATCATCACTGTTGGGGACCTCCTCCTCAATGGGGCAAGCAGGTGCCTGCGCAGCCGCTTCCTCTGAATCTGCCAACGAACGCCTAGGTTTGTGGACTGGTGCGCAGAGGATGGGGGACTTTGGATTTGCCTCGTCAGGGACGCGTGTCCAGATGCCATCGGAATCCATCACCCAGACATCTGAATCATCGTCTTCCTTCTCTTGAACCGGCAACGGGTCAGTCTTGTGGAGCTGGGGTTGCATCTGGTGAGCGATGGTGGACTTCTGCTGACTGCGCCTACCTCTATGCGCAACTTGCACAGGGGCTGCTTCCTCCTACTCGGGTTCAGGGCTCTGACGCGCAAAAATGCTGGAGGAGGAGCCTTCCATTGACTCCAGTCGATTGTCCTCGCCACGGTGATACTATCTAGGGAGAGCCCCTCTCTGTCCACCTCGGATGGTTCTCTGGCATAATCTAGGGGCCATTGCACAATAAGGCAGGGGGGAGAATTCAAGGGCGGGATACGCAGAGGGGGATAAGCAGAGCTAGGGCTCGGGGAGTCAGAAGGGCTAGGGGATAATTGCGCAGAATGGGATGTCACAACCCAGAGGGGACTGCGTGACACAACGTTGAGAATAGGGCTGCGCGGCCTTCTGAAATTAGGGAAGTGCCAGAGTTGAGATAAAAAAACGAAAGGCAGAGGGAAAATATAGTGGGTTGTTCGGGGTTGGGAGCTCATCCTATTAAAGGGGCTTGGACACATGCGAGGAGGATGGAAATGAGTATGCCTCGCACGCAGCTGCGTGCTATGATCGAACACCTAAGCACGCTCGAGGGGAGGGGAATGGTTGATATACGGGTAATCATGATAATCATTAATGGTGAAAGAAGCGAAAGGGTGCTTTGGACAGGGTGACGCAGTTCCTAGTGTCTCATCATCATACTTGATTATGTTAGTCTCGTGCGGATGGCTAACGGTTTGAGGATCCGCAGCAAGTGAGGCTCTGCGCAGAAGATCTCCGTTCTCCAGGATGTGTAAGATATGATTGTCAATTGTGTCAGTTCTGTCACCCGCATCAAGAGAAAAAGAAAGCAAGCATATTCTAGTATGCGTGTGTTTTATTTAACTAATTAATTTATAACAAATCTTCTTTCTATCTTACCACATTATACATTGAATTTTGAAAATGTTCTCCATTAAAGAATTTTAATGAATCTCCTCTTACCACATGACACACTAGTAAAAATTTTGTCAAATTGATGCCCTATTGCAAAGGATATTAGCAATTAAACCAAATCTTCTTTCTATCTCAGCGCATCATACTTGCGAATAAAAATGTGGAATTTTTGTTAGAAAATGACCCATTGCAAAGGATATGAACAATGGTTTAAGGTGGTTTTCACGAGATATTTTGATGAATCAAAGCATATCTATATACTGCAAAAGACCCCTCCCCCAACATAAGGGAATTCACTATTATGTTAGTGAATGTCAATGACACCATCACGCCACGGCTTCAAGTCTAGGGCGTACCAATTTTAAAAAGATATTTGGATGTTTGTGACATGAGTTATTTGCATATCATTAATAACTTTTTATAGATTGAAATACTCGATGGTGTGTATGAAGGGTGCATGTTGTGGAAACATAATTTAAGGGTCATGTTTAAGGGAGAAAGCAAAGTGACCACCTCAATTTTCTTATGTCAATTCATGGTAATTGTTGTGGACTTCTAACCAGTCATTTTGTTGAGGAAACTAAACACTTCTTATTTTTATTAATGGTTTTTCTAAGTTTTTTTTTTAAGATATATCAATGAATCCAATGATTAAGCATTTGGGAAATTTAAATAATATTTGTGTATGGTGGAAAATTAATGTAATAAATAAATTAAGTATATTTAAATTGATAAGAGAAGAAAGTATTTTAGTAAAATTTATATTTTTTTTGGCTTTTCAATTTTTTTTTAGACAAAATAATTATAGTAGAGATGCAAAGTTAAACTTTTAAAAGTCAAGAAAGTTTGTATCATCGAGACAAAAATGGATAGTATGATCCATAGACATAATAATTATAGTAGAGATGCAAAGTAAAATTCCTAAAAGACAAGCAAATAAATAATATAATAATAAAAATGAACTTTCCAACAAACTTAAAAATTATTAAAATAAACAAGAAAAAATAAAAGGAAAATAAATATCAAGGAAAAGAAATGTTAAGGAATACTTAGAACTGCAATTATATATATGTTATTTTTGTTAATTTCTTCATCTTTTTGTTTTTGTTTTTGTTAGGAGAGTCGGCATCTGCAGTAGTATCGTATTGGTGTGACACGGGGTTGAATCTTGCTGGCTATCCCTATAAACCTAGGAGGAACCGCCACGCTTGCCATAACGACCCTCAGGCTATCCAAGGCTCAAACTCATGACCTGCACAACGACACAAATGCCTTATCGTATTGGTGTGACACGGGGTTGAATCTTGCTGGCTACCCCTATAAACCTAGGAGGAACCGCCACGCTCGCCATAACGACCCTCAGGCTATCCAAGGCTCAAACTCATGACCTACACAACGACACAAATGCCTTAGCAAGTGTCCGCTCGCCACGAGCCCAAACCCCGACAAGCTTCTTCATCTCTTTGTTGTTATTTTAGGCAATTTCTAATTAATTAACTAATTTATTTATTCATTTTTCATATATATATATATATGAAAAATAAATTAATAAATTATTTAATTAGAAACTAAGTAACATATATATATTTAAGGGTGGTTCACACACTGGCCATATATATTCTTATTTTAATAAATAAAAGAAATTATAAAAATTCTTTTTTCTTTTGGTAAGTTTGGCAAGACATCTTCATCAAATCAAACATATAACTTCACATCAAAAAGTGCTTTAATAAAACAACTAATCATCATCTATCCAAAACAAATAAACATAATTTTTTTTTTTAATCTATATATAAATTAAAATTAAAATTAAAAAATAAATAAAAATTATAAAAATAATAAAATAAATTACAAATAAATGAATAAATAAAATATAAAAGTGTAAAGTAAATAAATTAGAAACCAAAATAACAATAAAAAGAAATCCAAAATAATACCAATAAAAAGACCATAGTAAAGATAAACCATGTATAAATTAACTATAATATTTGTAAATTATTTAACAATAATAGCAAAAAAAAAAAAATCCCAAAAAACATGTAAACATAATTAAATTAATAAATATTAAACCAACTAAAAAAATTTATTTACAAATTAAAAAAATACCCATATATATAGAATTGTTTGTTCTGTAGTCTGCAACAGGGGGAGTTTTCTCACCCGTGTGACAAAAGCACCACACACATTTATGAATAATTTAGAGAATTATTTTATATGACTTTTTGGCCACATTTGCCGCACAAAGAAGTGTGTGATTGTTTCTTTGAGACTTGAGCAAGCTTAAACACTTTATGGCTACATAAAATACACTCTTGTATTTACATAGATTTACAAAAATCTGGTAATATGTGTTTTTTTTTTTTTAAATACAGATCTAGTAAATTGTTATTTTATTATTATTATTACTAATTTTTTTAAAGAGTGATTTCAATTCAAAACTACAACTAGTTATTAGGCAAGTTTGTAATATTTAGTCTTTTGTTTTTATTTCTGTAGTAATTAGCTTATTTTTTCGGGGAAAAGGTCAAGTGTTTTTCCTTCTCATGTGGGTGGGTGGCTAATTGTTTATTGTTCATATAGACTTGTTGATTGAAATTGTAATCATTTACTTGAAGATATTTTGGGTCGCAATATGCTGTGTTCATGAATGATCTTCGTGAATTGAAAGCAAATTAAAGATTAATTCACCCCCTTGTAAAATTCACTAACTAATTTAAAGATTAATTAAGAGTAAGAATCACTCACGTTCACATCTCTTTATTTTGGTTCACCTCTTTAGAGTTTTCACAAAATTATCATTTAAGAGTTTTAGTAACACATAAAAATTAAATAAGGTAATATATCATATATTACTCTGTGAGACTATAATATTCGTCTCAAGGTCAAAGTGCATTGACTTTACATTATTTTTCTCAGTTTTATAATTTTAACCAAAATTTCGAGAAAATGCTTCCTGTAAATTCAAAAATAATTTTCTAATTTTTTCGACATCTTATTTCTAATTTTCGATTAGCTAAGTGAGCCCTGATGGGACATAATTTGTCATTGCTTGACAATTCATTTTAAAATTAAAAAAATGTTAATTTTGTGAGTGCTCATTCCGTAGGTGGATGTTCTGACATTGACACTCACACTGTTATGCTATTACTCTACCCAACGATGCAAGAATTGATACAGTTGCAAGTCCTTTACGTAGACAGGGGGTTGAGCAAATCTCCATAAATTTAATACATTGTGTGGAGTGCGGAGGTGTAAAGGAAGAAGAAACTTTCACCTAACAAGTTGAGAACCACAATTGTAGCATCATGTTTCATTGTGCAGAGGAAGTTTATCTCTGTATTAATGTTAAGAAGTTCATTGTGCAGAGATTTCCTTGTGAAGAAGTTTATGAATGCTCTACACAAGGAAAGCTCCGATTAAAAAACTATAAACCTAAAAATCATAAATATAAATTAAATTGATTTAATGTAGTTCAACACATTGTTTTTTATCAATTGTTAAAAGCAATTAGTATTATTATGCAAGAAAATCTAGTGTCATTTATGAATGCATGCACAAAAGCCACAATTACATAGATCAATGTTTCATTGTGTGGAACTTCCTTATGTGGAGCTTACAATAAAAGCTTTCATTGTGCAGATGAATCTTCCTCTACACGGTCAAAGGAAAGCTCTGCTTAAAAAATTATAAACCTAAACATGTAAATATAAATTAAATTAATTTAACTTTATCACCAAATCATATTTATTTATTAATAAATTTTATCCTCTGCACAATGAAAGATTTCATTAAAAAACCATAAACCTAAAAATCATAAATATAAACTAAATTAATTCAACTTTATGACCAAACAAAAATTATTTAGTAATAAATTTTATCAATGACTAAAAACAATTATTATTATTATGAAAACAAATCCAGTGTCATTTATGAATGCATGTAGGGATCAATGTTTCACTGTGTAAAGTTTTAAATGAAAACTTTCATTGTGCAAATAAATCTTCCTACGCACAACAAAGCTTTCATTAAAAAACTATAAACTTAAAAATCATAAATATAAATTAAATTAAATTAACATTATAACCGAATCAAATTTATTTAATAACAAATTGTATCAATTGTTTATTGTTCACATGGACTTGTTAATTAAAATTGTAATCATTTACTTGAAGATATTTTGGGTCGCAATATGCTCTTGAACTTGTGCTCATGAATGATCTTCCTGAATTGAAAGCAAATTAAAGATTAATTCACCCCCTTCTAAAATTCACTAACTAATTTAAAGATTAATTAAGAGTAAAAATCACTCACGTTCACATCTCTTTATTTTGGTTCACCTCTTTAGAGTTTTCACAAAATTATCATTTAAGAGTTTTAGTAACACATAAAAATTAAATAAGGTAATATATCATATATTACTTTCTGAGACTATAATATTCATTTCACTGTCAAAGTGTATTGACTTTACATTATTTTTCTCAGTTTTGTAATTTTAACTAAAATTTAGAGAAAATGCTGAATATTTCTATTTTCCTGTAAATTCAAAAATAATTTTCTAATTTTTTCGACATCTTATTTCTAATTTTCGATTAGCTAAGTGAGCTCTGATGGGACATAATTTCTCTGGTGAAAGGCATTTTATTTTCGGTATTTTTCATTGCTTGACAATTCATTTTAAATTTTTTTTTTTTTTTAATTTTGTGAGTGCTCATTCCGTAGGTAGATGTTTTGACATTGACACTCACATTGTTATGCTATTACTCTACCCAATGATGCAAGAATTGATACAGTTGCAAGTCCTTTACGTAGACAGGGTGTTGAGCAAATCTCCATAAATTTAATACATTGTGTGGAGTGCGAAGGTGTAAAGGAAGAAGAAATTTTCACCTAACAAGTTGAGAACCATAATTGTAGCATCATGTTTCATTGTGCAGAGGAAGCTTATCTCTGTATTAATGTTAAAAAGTTCATTGTGCAGAGATTTCCTTGTGATGAAGTTTATGAATACTCCACACAAGGAAAGCTTCGATTAAAAAACTATAAACCTAAAAATCATAAATATAAATTAAATTGATTTAATGTAGTTCAGCACATTGTTTTTTATCAATTGTTAAAAGCAATTAATATTATTATGAAAGCAAATCTAGTGTCATTTATGAATGCATGCACAAAAGCCACAATTACATAGATCAATGTTTCATTGTGTGGAACTTCCTTATGTGGAGCTTACAATAAAAGCTTTCATTGTGCAGAGGAATCTTCCTCCACACGGTCAAAGAAAAGCTCTGCTTAAAAAATTATAAACCTAAACATGTAAATATAAATTAAATCAATTTAACTTTATCACCAAATCATATTTATTTATTAATAAATTTTATCCTCTGCACAATGAAAGATTTCATTAAAAAACCATAAACCTAAAAATCATAAATATAAACTAAATTAATTCAACTTTATGACCAAATAAAAATGATTTAGTAATAAATTTTATCAATGGCTAAAAACAATTAATATTATTATGAAAACAAATCCAGTGTCATTTATGAATGCATGCAGGGATCAATGTTTCACTGTGTGGAGTTTTAAATGAAAGCTTTCATTGTGCAAATGAAACTTCCTACGCACAACAAAGCTTTCATTAAAAAACTATAAACCTAAAAATCATAAATATAAATTAAATTAAATTAAAATTATAACCAAATCAAATTAATTTAATAATATCAATTGCTAAAAGCAAATAATATTATTATGAAAACAAATCAATGTCATTTATGAATGCATGCAGGGAGGCCAAGTGTTGGTTTGTTTAGGTTGGCCCAGGTTCAGACTATACTGCGCACCAATAGAACCTCTGATCACTGGCCCTTTCGGCAATGACTTACAAGCAGATCACAGTCTCACCCGAAGTGACTATGGGAGGATGCGGAACCAAGTTTCTTCAGCCTTGAGGGACTAGGAGATGTGGTATTATTATATTATCTTATATTTTCAACTTATAAATCACTTTGCCACATTCTATTAATCACTCAAACATGCCATTAAAACCATAAACCATCACTGTGCTGAAGTAAAATGCAACTGGAATAACTACTACTCTACAACATATAATAAACAAATATACACATCAATCACACAAGAACACCAAAATACCATCCACAAAAATTATTGCTTATTATATGAATCTTTGAATACAACCAATTATTGACATGTGCACTAAGTTGTTGGTTGTCTATGCACTAAGTTGCAGAATCTTCTCTAGGCCTCTGCGCACTTAGCTGCAGAGCCTCTCCTTCGATACAAAGTACATATCACAATAATTTATCCATAACTCTGATCTGGATCGAAGATGATTCTTTTCTTATTATTTTACCCTATATATACTATTGCATTGTAGGATTACATCGTCAAAATACCATGGTTTAATTACCAAGGATTCCTTAAAACAAGAAACTATGGTCCCAAAACCTTTGATCCCTTACAAAATCGCACACTTTTATAAAAATGAGGGGCTTTGACCCACCCCAAAGCCCTTACGACACCGCACAGTCCATTCAATTCCTTAAACTGTGCTCCACTGCGCACTCCACCCCACAAACTGCAGAGTTTTTGCGAAACTCTAGGCCAAGTTGGGTTGCACCCAATAGGCCCCCAACACTCACCTGTGACTCGTCACGAGTCACTCAGCTAATTTGCCTCTGATTTTTGCTGCAATGATGTTGTAGGTGTTGTTGAACTGTTGCAGAATGTATGTGACCTGCTTCTCTTCGATGCGCACTTCCTCCAACAGTGCTTCTATCATTGGTCCTGTAGCCTTCTGCATCGTTGCCTCCTCTTTCTATCGAAGCTCTTGAAGGTTCTCATCCACTGCTTGAGACAATTGTAGCGCCTCATCATGACATGGTTGAGTTTTCTCTATCAAAGTCTGCATTTCCTTCCTCAGCTCCTCTATTTTCTTCTGGAGGGAATTTCCCACATTGATATTTGCAAGCTTCTGTGAGATTGGTAAGGTTCTCACAGTTTCTCGAATCTCCTCCAATTGTTGTTTCTTCTTCTGAATATCCTCTTCTAATCTCTTCACATTTGGATCTACCTGCAACGAAGTCCAAATTTGTAAGCTCTCATCCAAAAACTTCCCATAATCTTCCATTGTTTCGGAGATGCTGACCACTGCAGCCTTTAGGTCGACCTCCCTTTGCTCTCGCACTTCCTGTGGTGTGGTTGGTTGTATCTTTATCTGTATCCCTCTAATCTTTATCCATATTGAAATTTTACATTCGCAGTCTTACCCTTATATCCTTTTACTGCAAGGCCGAGCTTCACAACCTTGTCCTCCACTGGTTCTTCTTCTCGGACATCAATATTTGGAACCTCGTGACATGTTGCTTTGACCACTTCCTTCAGCTTATGTTGTTTTTTTACTACTTGATCCCTCTCCTGGATCGCCTGGTCAAGCTTCTGCTTCAGCAAAGCTCGCTCTCTCTCTACGTGAATGTTCAACTTTGAAGTGAGTTGTTTGCGCTCCTTCAGCTCATCTATGATCTCTTAATGCAACTTGTGTAATCTCTGAAGTGGCACTGCTGTGATGTTCATGTTCACATACTTCCATTCTTTCGCCTGCTATTGTACCTCGATGAAATCAAACTGCAGGGATCTGACACGTATCTGCGCTATCCACACTGCAAGTATAGGCTCTAATGGTCTTTATTCTCCAAGCTTCTCCATTTCTTGTGCTGGTTTTCTGGATTTTTGTGCCAATATCTTTAGTTCTACAATGTGCTCCTCGACATTTGTTAGAAGTGCGCCATAGCTATCCTCCAACTTGTTCCATGATTATGTAGTTGCTTCCTAAATTCTATCATCAATCTAATTGAAGTCCCCATCATTGAGGACCAATGGTGTTATGTCCTTTGTCTTATCTATTTTCTGCTTCTTTTTGGTTCTTTTGGCAGCTTCGGTGTGTGATTTCCTTTTCTCTGTGACAAATGGGTTTATATCTGTCTTTTCAGACTCTTTGTTCTGCTCATCACCTCCAAGAGGATCTTGGTGACCCTCGTCGTGTTGCTCATCTTGTTCTACCTATTGCTCATCCTTATCCTTCCCACTCGCTTCCCCATGTTGCGTTTTGTCCTTCTCTGTGGAGGTATCCTTTGTCTCTGTCTCCAGCGCAGTGATACACTCCGTGAGCCACTATTGTATCTCTACTAGGAGATCGTATTTTTTCACTAAATATGGTAGGGGATGTCATGTCTTAGTTATGTCCCCGCGATCCTGTATGTAAATTATGTAGAAGTCATCCTTAAACTTCGCGACTGATTTATAATGCTTGTATATGCTCGATGACAAGTGAGGGTGTTGGTTCACCAACATGTGTAATTCCATATGATATATAACAAAAAACATTATGTTATCCTGTGCACGTGTCGGTTTATAGGTATACCACAACGAGCCATACCGCGTGACTTCACAAACATTTGAGGCTACCAGAGGGAACTGCAAATATTTCAACTCTTTCCATGCAAGCATCACAATAATCAAAATTAACCATGCGTAGTGAAACAAAGTACCTTTCTCCTAAACCTCATAGCAGTCATCCAGAAACTCTTTGCATAGGTATGTGGCCGAGTTGTACTGAACCCCATTAGCGCATTGTACAGCTAATGAAACCACCAGTGCAGGGACTTCATTAGCCCAACACTTCCTCATGATTTTTCCAACTAATATATGTTGTGAAGCAAACTCCCTGGTAATTGATCAAGATGATATCTTAACCTCACTTCCATTTTGTCAGTCCAAAATTTTTATTCATGTTTTCATTTAAGGCTCTCTCCTATTCTTTCCAAACAAACTCCTCTACGGGGTTCAGCCCTTGATAAGGAAGTCTTGTGATTCTCCATATCATCATTGATTCGATAGGGATCCTCTTCCCCATCCAAAGGTATCCATCATGCACCAGCACGAGCAGTTGTCTGTGATTCCTGGACTTTTGCTGAAGTGCAACACACTCAACATGTTTAACAAACCCGACTGCACCAACCCAACCGCCCACTACTGCGGTTCTAACCTCTTCACACCACTCTCAAGATAATGCACTTGTTTTAGGTATCTATATAGTGCAGAATACAGATATTTATCTATGTCATTAAAATCGTTTTCTGCGAACTTCAGTTGCAGAATCTTACCAAGGTCTTCTCCAATAAATCGCATTGATTCCAGTAGTAGAGGTTTGAAGGTTCCATACTTTGCGTCCTTTGAGTCTGTCACTGGTTTTGCATCTGTTTTCCTTGGTGGGATATACAGTGGGAGAGGCGACGAAAATGTTGTGCCATCTGTTTCCATTTTCTCTTTCTCTGCTTCTTCCTCACTGTCTCTCACTTGTTTGGGTTCTTTTTTAGGCTCAGCATGTTTCTTTTCATGTTTCTTCTTCGTTCTTTCTCTTTCTTCATTTTCTTCTGTGGGGATCTCCGTTGTGTGTGTGATAATGCTACTGCGGGCATCTCAGATGATGCTGCAAGTATATCAAACATTGTTGCGACTACTTCCATGTTTCCGGATAAGCCCTTCTCACTAGATATATGAATAAACTCCTCATGATTCATATGAAAATGCACATTTCTGCAACTTCTCCACAGTAGAAATACTCGAATTCTTAGGACAACAAAGTGCCAAATTTGGGTGGGACATGAATTTTATGACAAATTTGAATTTCTAACCCCATCATTAGCTCAGATTGTGTTCATTACTTGCATATCTATCGCTAGATCCGATCGATCTGTTGTCATAAATGCATCTTTCCGCGTATTTCAATGACAACTTTCCATTTTAATGGTCATATTTTTCTAGAAAACTTCAACGCATCCCATATTGCAGCAAACAAACCATCTTACATCGAAGCTCTCTCTATAGCGTAGTTTATAGTCCAGTGCCCACTTTCAGCTGTAGGTAGCACTAAGACTTTTCTTCTTTCTACAGAGTGAAGCTGTAGGGGTAGGGTTGTCCCTGTATAGCTTCAACATGTTGCCATTTACTATTCCTTGAACCAATTCTCCATTTAACTTTTCTAATTGAACTGCTCCTCCATCAATAATATGATTGATAATGTATGAGCCCAACCAATGGATCTTGAATTTTCCTGGAAATTTTACAAACATATTGTCATAAAGGAGAACAAGGTCTCCTACTTGGAACTTCATATGCTTAATATGTCTATCATGCTAAGCCTTTTCTCTTGATTTTGATACCTGCTGATGGAATCTTGCTATAAATCTATCTTCCTCTAAAGCAAGCAATTGCGAAATTCTTTCCCCCATTATATCAGTGTATTCCATATCTATAAAAGCTGCAATCCTCAAGCTAGACACGATGTACTCCATGGGCATCACAACTTCTTGCCCATATACTAACTTGAAGGGTGTCTTACCTTTCAACTTCTCACATGTGGTCCTATAAGCCCATAATACTGCTGGAATTCTAAGGTCCTCGTCATCTCTCTTCACATTGCATACTTTAGTAAGTGCATCTTGGGTGTGGAGTCTGATTATCTTGTTTATTTTTTATCACAGCGTTGGACCCCTGTACCTTAATGGGGCGGCAATGCCGCCCGTAATTAAACGCTGCCTGGGGGCTCCAAGAGGGGGGGGGCAGCTGCGACTTTATGGAGCCCCTCCTGGCGGGGGATTTCGGGGGTAGTGCCCCCGAAGCTAAAAACAGATGTAAAATTACCTTGTAAAAGTATAGTAAATTCTAGTCAATCTTGGATGTTCATAAGGCGGATGATCTGACAGTAGAAGTTATGTTTAGTTTAAGGTTTTTTGCCTTAGAAGGCAACCCCTTTCTTGTATGAGGGTATTGTATTGCGACTATGGATTGTATGTGCATTCTTAGAGCGAGAAACATATAGGGATACTGTGAGAGAGAACATAGGATATTACAGTGGATCTGTTGTAGGTTGTGTCTCTTCATTTTGTTGGATAATAGAAATGAAGGACTGGCTATTCGGGGTGGACATAGCCCAAAATGGGTGAACCACGTATATTTGTGTCTCTCTGGTTTTATGTGTTTTGTGTGCTTGTATTTTTTGCATATTTTATGTGTTGCATTGCTCTGCAATATATAATTATCTAACAGTGCATTCTTCAAAATATTATTAAATGCTTCTACTATTCCATTGGCTTGAGGGTGATAAGGGGTACTCTTCTGATGATAAAATTGGAACTCCTCAGTCAATGCTTCAATAGTCTTATTTAGGAAGTTTGAACCTTGGTCACTCATCAAAATCTTCAAACATCCAAATCTAGACAATATGTACTCAAAAATAAACTTCACAGTAGTCTCTACGATGCATTCCCTTACTGGTTGTGCTTCAACCCATCTTTTCAAGTAATCAGTCGTTGTAATTATGTACCTTGCACCATATCTCTTTCCAGGTGGGTTGATGGGTCCAACAAAAGCAATGTCTCACTTATCAAAGGCCTGCAATGTAACTTGTGGTACCAACAACGTCTTGTCTCCTCTGGAATGCTTCCATGTTCTTTGACACACATCGCATGCTCGACAATACTCCTTCACATATTTATGCAGTGTAGGCCACCACAATCCTTCTCTCAAAATATTATGCACAATAGCTTTTCCTGCATAGTGTCCACCAGTTGCGTCCCCATGAGCTTCTGCTAAAATCATTTGTCTTTCATGTTCAGGAACATATCTGTGCAGTACCTCATCTAGTCCCATCATATATAATTGTCATGTTATTAATGAAAAATCAACTGTCGTAATCTCTAATTCTTTCTTTTGTTGTGTAGTATATTCTGAAGGAGCCATTCCTATGGTAAAAAACTGAATGATATCTGTGAAATGGTAATTTTCCACTTTGATTGCAAATAGTTGTGCATCAGGGATATTATCCTCCATGTTGGTTGGTTCTTCCCATGTTTCCATTCTTGACAAATGGTGGTCAGGTCCTGCATTCATTCTCCCTGGTTTAACAATGATCTCAAAGTCATATTCCTGGAATAACAATAACCATCTGCAAATATTTCCTCCTAAGACAGACTTATTAACCAAATACTTTAGTGCATAATGATTTGTAAACATTTTAAAGTGTGACCCAAAAAAATAGTGTATAAACTTCTACAAAGAATACATCATGGCCAATCCTTCCCTTTTTGTAATGGTGTAATTCTTTTCTGCTTTAGATAACTTTCTACTTGCAAAAGCTATAGGGTGATTAATCTCTCCCGCACGAGGTTGTGTCAGTACCACTCCCAAAGCTATAAAAGAGGCATCCACATGGACCTGGAATTCCTTATTCTAATCAGGGAACACTAGTATAAGTGCAACTACCATATTTTCTTTCAATATGTCGAGGCTCTTCTGAAATTCTTTCATTCCACTGAAAAGTTACGTCCTTCTTCAAAAATTTATAAGCACACACTATCACTAATTACAAAAAAATGGATTTTCTAAAAAAAAACAAAATAATAAAGATTAAAAAATTATTCTAAATTATGCAAACTCAATAGTAATGGTGAAGAATATAATTTTTAATATTTGTTATTTTTTTAATATAATGATGATATTTTATTTTTACTTTTAATGTTAAGAATATAAATTTATTTGGTAGTAAAGATCACAATAATCATTAAGAATATTTTGTTGAGGGTGGAAGAATATGAAGAACTAGTTTGCTTTGAGGAGAAACTTTGCAACCAACCAAATCTTGAATCCAACCATTCCAAAAATGATATTCCAACTTCCTCTTGAAATTTTTAGTTAATTTATCATTTTTCTCTAGTTACTTCAATAGGTGCTATTAATATTTCCACTTCCTCTTGAAAGTTTCAATTAACTTATAATTTTTCTACTTCACTTAGAATTTATTGGCATTATGACATAATAAAATTTTGGTTGGTAAACCTTTATTTATGTATTTTTTATTAATATATGGACATTTGGCACAAAATACATTAACTTTTGATATCTCATTTCCAATCTTTTATGTAACCTTTTTTTTATGTATTTTATTAGTATATAGACATTTGGGACAAAATACATGAGCTTTTGATATCTCATTTCCAATCTCTTACACCAACTTTTGTTATTGATTTCCAATCTCTTATACCATAAACAAACAAACAAACAAACAAACAAAACAAAACAAAAAATCGAGGCAAAATTGAACTTTTTACTAGCAAAAATCAAAAGTTACATAGTAGATGTTGAAATCATTCTCAGAGAGTGAAATGTCTTCCAAGAATAGGCAAAAAGAGTCACATAAAAAACGAGTATAAACAGCGCACAGGCCCATCCTGACAAAAAACTAGACCATAAATACCTAGGCCTCCCCTTAAGGAGAAAATGACCCATATAGTTACTAGTAATGTAGTGTGATAAAACAATTCATTTACAAAAAATAAATAGAGTCTAATAAGAAATATATCCAAAAGAAAATAAAAATAACTGTAAGAATGTTGATATATGAACATGAAAAAAACAGAAAGACCCGACTAGGGGATGAATGGTTGTTGATCCGACACACAGGTCGCCCCTTCAATGTGCTCAACTATCCGCCAAGAGCCCAAAACCTTTTGTATACCCTCCTTAGAAAGGAGGTATGTTACATGTTTCGTTCCTTGTAGATATGGAAAACATATATAATATCATAATACATTTTGATTTGTAAGCTTTCATCTAAGATTGGAATCAAAACATGACTTTGACATCTCTACAAGTTGTTGAACCAATTAACCACATCCATTGAATCACCAAATATTTGAACAAAACTAACCCCCAACTGTTTAACCTAACACATGAGGAGTTTTAATGAATGTAAATCAACATAATTATTGGAACCCATGAAAAGGCCCACTGAAGCTTTGAAAAATCTATTTTCATCAAGGAAAATAACCAGCACCCATCCCCCTCCCCCCCCACATATGTTTTGTGCATCAGAAGCCCTGTCAAAGTAATCCCAAGAAATTCCAGGCCTAATATGTTCTTCCTTGATATTCCTTTAGGGTTGATGATTAGAAGAAACAAGCATAAGAGCAAAGATTGAAGTACATTCAACAACAATCAGATAAGGAGAAATTGCATGATCCTAGAAAATAACTTTATTTTGAGCCAGCCAAAGGCCCCATCCAATGATAAGTGGGATATTCCTTAATTTTTCATCTAATGCAAAATTCCACCAATTGTGCCAAGATTCCTGACAATTGTTCCCATTCCAAGTCAATCAAATGTTCTGACATGGTGATACTGTCATCCCAAACCTTGGAAGAAAAAGGACAATGCAAGAATAAATGAGAAATGGATTCTTCAGTATTTTGCATAAACTACACCATCCCGACCCATGTTTTTTCCTTTTCTGAAGGTTATCCCAAGTGGGGAATTTGTTCTTTATAATTCACTAGAAGAAAAGTATTTATTTTGCAGGGATTTTCAATTTCTATAACAGGTTACACCACCATTTCTGCACTCCCAAATATTTCCTAGCCATCAAATAGATATAACCATATTTTGGAGAGTAAGAGCCAGATAGGGCATGAACCAATAAATGGAATCTTTACTGTCTCTGATCCTAACACTTATGCACTTCAATTCTCCCGTAAATATCTACCACTCATCTCCCCATTGAGGATCCAGAAGTAGTTCCTCAACTGTTTTCCATCCTTAATGCCAAAAGGTTGAGGATTCAACTTTCTCGATCTGATTTAGGAAAATAACCCCATGGCCATTGATAAAATCCAAGATCTCACTCGAAAGTGCATAATCCTCATTTTAACCCACCCATAGATCAAGACCAATTCAAAGCTTTTCACCATTACCAACACTCCAGGCTAATCCAACTTCCACGATACTAAATGTGTCAATTTTTGCCTTCCATATCGCAGAAGCAGAAGTTCATTTTTTATCTACTCTCCTCATCCAATCATCAATAGGTTTTGGGTCTATGTACTTCCTTTTAGCCACGACCATCCATAGATTATGTATTTTTAACAATCGACACCTAGATTTTGCCGCCAAGGACATAGCAAAAGATTAGAGTTCCTTTAACCCCCAGCCTCCCCATGCTTTAGGTCACGCAATTTTGTCCCATGCAACCCATGGGAGAACCACGTCCTCTTTGGAACTAGCCCAAAAAAACCGACTGCAAACTTTCCTAATATTGGATTGTATTCCTTTTGGCACCCATGTTAAAGCTATCAAATATACCGAGATAGACACTAACACTGATTTTTATGAGAACCAATATTCTCGCTCTTGAAAGCCACTTAAAACTCCATAATTTTATATAATTTTCAATTTTTGCAATCAACTAATTCCAATCTCGATTCCTGTATGAATCTGGATTTAGATGAAAACCAAGGTATTTGAAGTTTTCACCCATAGGCTTTGAGTCAAAGGAAGGATCGAGGTGATTCTATCCACTTCAATCCCTGAAAGACCTACATGGACAATTGAGGACTTCTGGTCATTAATGCACATTCCAGTTTCTTTAAGGAATAGATCAAGGGAATACTTCAACAATAAAAGATCCTCCCTAGAGCCATTGTTGAAAAGAAGTATATCATCTACAAATAACAAGTGAGATATGAACATATTAGTTGCAATTTCAATTCCTTTCACATCTCCATTCCACTTAGCAGCTAAGATCAGTTAGCTAAGGCCTTCAACTTCCAAAAGGAATGAGAGAGGAGACCAAGGGCATCCTTGCCTAAGCCTCCTTTGGTTGTGAAAAAAGGGAGATGCTGCCCCATTTATGAGAACTGCAAATGACACATTGGTTATACATCCCATGATCCAATTTATAAATCTAATGCAAAACCCCATATGAGTCATGAGAAGTCGCAGGTATAGCTAGCTAATTCTATCATAAGCCTTCGAAAAATCAATTTTGACAATCAAGCCTTTCCTTTTAATTTTTTTAATGCTATACATCAATTCTTAGGCTACCCCAATAGCCTCATGGATCTGTCTACCATCAAGAAAACCAAATTGTTCCTTCGAGATATTCCTATATATAATTGGCTTTAAAAGGATCGCTATAACTTTGCCATTGATTTTGTAAATGCAGTTGCATAGAGATATTGGTGTGAATTCCTCGAAAGAAATGTTGGAATATATTATATTCCTTGGAAGGTAATAATTTCTTTGTATTATCGGAAGTTGAATACAATCTTATGTAAAAGAGTAACACATTATATCCTATATTCATTATGGCATAGTATACTCTTGTACCCATTTATTATATAAAGAGGTGTTATTTTGGAGAATTATATTATCCCACATTCAATATGTGAGAGTAATTCCTCCACATCTCTGGTATATAATAGGGTCAAGGGAGCCTCTTTTATTACTATCACATCTCATCTTTTGCTCATATTGTTATTTGTATCGGGTTATTTGTAGTTTCTCAGGCTTTGTAAGATTGCAGGAGATTCCTAGAGATAATAGAAGACAACCTTCCCGTGGACGTAGCCCAATTGGGTGAACCACGTATATCTGTTGTATTATTTTTCCTTGTTCTCTTTTTGTTCTTATTTATATTTTGATATGTTGTTGGTTTCTTATATAGATAGATAGCTTAGTAGATCTAATATTCTCACATGGTATCAAAGCCATGGTTACTATGATCTAACATCTTCTTTGAATTTAACCACCAACGTGTATCTTCATTTTTTCATATCTGGGCACTAATTTTTTGCTTTCTATATGGTAGCTATTAGGCTTCTCTTCATAGTTGGGCATGATTCTACATATTTTAGATTTTTTTTCTCATAACCCTAACTTTGTTGTGTAGTTATTTTTTGCAAAAAAAATTTCAAGGGGCTCTTGATTTTTTTTCTATAAGATCTATATGTTTTTCGGCCACATAGGTGGATGCAGAGTGGCTGCGCCATTTCTGAATACTGGTTTTAATAAGAATTTGGAGCATTATTGAGTGTTTTTTGTTTTTCCACCTGGCGTTTTGTCAGATCTGTTACCTTTTGTGCAAAATTTCCCAGAAAAGAGTAGATATTTGGGTTCCTCTCACCAAGCTACCCAATTAAAAAAAAAAAACAATAGGATCAAACAGAGTCCTGAAAGAAAAGTTATCATTGATTTAAGAATGGTAATTTTTTCAAAAATTTTGGTGACGACAAACAAACTGCAAAAATTTATATTTTTCTATCCACTTTTTCTCTTGTCATTTCTTGCATTTGGGTTTATATTTATTTTCAAAATTTCTATCATTATGACTTCAGAAGTAGCTCATGTTCCTAAACTTATCGTCTCTAACTATCTTGCATGGAAAAGGAAAATGATTGATGTTCTCAGGAGTAAGAATCTATGGAGGTTGGTTAATGGTGAACACAAGACACCTACAGATGCTCAAGCCTTGATTCAATGGGAAGAAAAGTTTGATCAAGCAATAGGGCACATTGGTCAAATGGTTTCAGATAGTCTTCAAGTAAGTATTGAGCCAAAAGACAACCCGATTTAGGTATTGGAAATTCTTGCTTCTTTATTTCGTAAATCTGATGATGTTTCCGCTTATTACCTTGAAAAGAAGATTCAAGAGCTAGATCCTATTTATTTTGATAGAGTATAATTATATCTTTCTGAATTGAAAACCTTAAATGATCTGGGTAAATTTTTGATACCCTTAACCAAGACCTTTTACTTCGGTTGATGGGTTAGGATTACAATTTATTTAAAGCATTAATGAACATGAATGAACAACTGCATGTTGAAAAGAAGAGGAACATAACAAGCATGAGCAACATAAGACATTGATAATGGAGTTTGTCCAGGAGGGACTACATCTTTGGGCCTTGGTGTCAAGATGGTGTAGGCTGCTGCATCAAGTGTTGTAAGGAGTGAAGATGTACATGGATGGTGTTTTCACTATCATATAAGGAAAATGACCTCATGCAGGAGTGGCTAGACCTCTCTACGAGATGTTCCACTATGGAATTCTCATTAACAAAAAGGACTCCTATCAGTATGACAATAGCTCACACCTAAAGACTATGAGTATCCCACCAACATGGAAAACAAAGGGATCTCAGACAACATACATGTGAAAAGAAGTATCCCGCCAACATGGCATCAAAGGGATCTCAAGCATAATACAAATCCATGATATGAAGTACATCTCACATCAAGAACAAAACAAGATCCCACATCAAACATCAAGAGAGATTTGTACAGCACAATGCATATCATAGACAAAGAGACAAAGAAGTGCATGAAATCAACGCATCATATACCTCACGTTGAAGATGACTGAAGAATGGGTTGCTCTGCTATTGGATCTGCAATCACCATCACAATCGTTGTGTCAAAATGGTGTGAAATCGACTCCTCCCTCACTGAATGCTGACACCTGCAACTTTACTTCAAAAAGTGGCCAAAAAATATAAAGATCATATGGAAAACCAAAATATACCATCAGATTCATGACGTTGAATAGTGCAAAATCAACTGTCAAATTTCGGAATTCTGACAAAGTGAAAACTAAGGAAAAAAGGAATCTTTTGGATTCCCCCTAGATTCCTCAAAGATGATGCTCCATGGGTGGACTGGAAATCTGCAACTCAAAAGGAAAATATGACCTCGCCATTGCATTCCTTGCGAAAAACCGTGAAAAATGACTATAAACTTGACTATATTCCGACATAGAGAAAAATTACCTCCTCAAGAAAATTTCAAGGATCATGGTTCTGCTCCCTGTTTCTGGGCCTGCTCATGGTTTCGCCTGCATAATCATTGCCTCGATCTATGTGCTCTCTCCTACTCTGCCTTGGCCTGGGCGCACTATGCGAATGGAGGTTTAAGTAACAAAAGGCTAGGTGGAAATAACAAAGTGGAATCGTTGGGTTGTTGGCTAAAATGTTGAGTTTGTTGGAGGGAGGTCGGGTGGTTAAACCCCTGCCCCCTCCAAAATAACATGTCTTTGTTTAAAAACCCAATGAACATATAAAATGATGCATTTTTTTGTTATGGAGTGGGTCAGGCCTGCATTGGGCGGCCCGCCCAACCAACCACACATGGAATTAACACATAAGTCGGATTTTTTGGGTTATCATATATGATATGGTTCCATTTGGGGCTGCCGCATTGTGGCAGGCCGACCCACGTGGCCAGCGCAAGCTCGGTACCCGCCGGGCTCCGTGCTATGGTACCGGGGGTAGGGCCGGGTCCACCGGCAGTGGCCCACCCTCCCCAATGCATTAATACATGGTGGTGGTATAATACCCACAGGGTCCAACGGGGTTCATGGCCCGCCGCCCAAATATTTTAATATATATTGTGATTATGGGGGGTGGCACGGTTGGTGGCCTGCCACCCCAAAAATATATTATTATTTTTTTATTTAAAAACCAACCATACATTTAAAAAAAACAGTTTTTAAGCATTAGCAGGCATTTTAAGTGCCCCACAATTTCACCTAGAATCCGGTGGTCGTGTTTCAGTGAAATTGTGCCTTCTTTAATCTTGTCGAGTCACCAAGTCAACCTAGAACTTTGACTGCTCCTAACTTTTGCATACGAGCTCGGTATGATGAACTGTTCGTACCACTGCAATCAGGACGACGAGATCTACGATCTAGTACTGGTTTGAAAACATTCTGAACACTTTGATTTTTGAGCTTTCTCAAGTCCTCTTTGTCCTATGTGTGTCTCTAGAGCCACCTAGATCAATCCTCCCCACTAAGGAGCTTTTGGTCCTCCAAAATCATCAACAAGAATCTGCAACTGCTATGTACTATTTCTGCACTACAAGCATCCTGAAAAGTTCACCCTTCCATCTCCTTCACCTTTGTTCTTCAGAGCCTTAAGCGATGAACCGACACCTGCACCTTCTGCAAACCTGTAGTATAGTCCCCCGCAAATTATCTGCTCAAATTATGACCCAAAACATTTCCATACTTGACATGAGTTTATAACATGTACTCAGTGGTCAAGCTTACATCAAAATGGAAATCACAACCCCAGCTATCATTACAAGAGAAGACATCCTTGTCACATTTCGAAGTAATGACGAAACACATCATTAATTTTACATGAAATAAATGCATCACACGACTCATAAAACAAGGCCAAAATATCATTGTTTCTTAAACAAGTGAGGGAAAAACACATCATCACTTTTACAGTTAAAAAGGAAACATATGATTTACAAACATGGCCATGACAAGCTAACATATCTAGAAAAACAATATAGAAAAACCCCTTTTTAGCAAAGTGAATGGGTCATTCCCCTGTGGGGAATTTGCTAATCGATTAACCCTTTCGACTCATTCATGCACGGGTGCTTTGTCTTTAAGGCGCTGCTATGGATGGAGTCTCCAACACGTGGCTCTTTGATGGCCACTTCGGTCACAATGGGTGCAAAAGGTATTTTTCCTCCAAGCCTTCTTAACTGATTTCTTTTCCTGTTGTGGAGAAGGATTTCCATGCCTCATCCTCCTTTGTGTTGCCATCATTTTCCAACACTTAGAAAACACATGGTTATGTAAACGACAAAAATGACACGTTTTGTGATGCCATGATTTACGACTGTGGTTATCATCATTCTTATAATCAAAATTCACTCTGGAATAATGAGACTTATTATACCTTCTCTGGTGATCTCTAGTGTGATCATGGTGATGGGAGCTCGCCTCAGCTCTTTCACTGTAACATGCATTACCATGGAACAATGGCGAAGTGTTCCGATCATTCCTCTTCCCCGATGAGTTCAAAAATGTTTTCTTTTTATTGATGTCCTTCGAACATCCTTCTTCATTGTACCCCAAACCTGCATAGTGAGGTCTCTGCACAACCTTCAATGGTTGAGTTATGCCTTGGCCACGAACGCCAAGTCCTCCTCCTTTGTACCCCATCTTGGTGAGGAGTCTCATGCCGGTTCTTGTAATGGGTACTCCACACTTCCAACCGAAATGATATCATGTGAAGTAATTGAAGAGAAATCAACACTTTTTACCTTATTTTTTTATTGTGAAACAAGTGAAGAAGGCTTCTGTAAGCCTTCGTTGTGCTTTACTTCCTCCAAGGCTTCTATCGCGACTTGTAGCTAAAGCTGCAATCGCTGCTTCTCCTCCTTCTCTTCCTGTAGGAGTGCCTTCAATGCATCATGATATGCTTGAAGACATTCTTTATTGCACTTCAATTCTTCCCACGCCTCTGTCGTGGCTTGCAGCTGAAGCTGCTATCGATGTTTGTCCTCCTTCTCTTCCTGTTGGAGTGTCTTCACTTCGGCGTTCTCTGCTTCTTGTTTTTCATAAGCCTCGTACAACATGTCCAGTTTCTCGGACACCCTGACCATGGTCTCGTACATGTCCTTGAGATTATCCATGGCTCAACTCAGTGATCATTCAATATTTCATGCCTTCAATCCAATCAGCAAGAAGACCTGCTCTGATACCACTTGATTCGGGTAAATTTTTTATACCCTTAACCAAGACCTTTTACTTTCGATGATGGGTTAGGATTACAATTTATTTAAAGTGTTAATGAACATGAATGAACAACTGCATGCTGAAAAGAAGAGGAACATAACAAGCATGAGCAACATAAGACATTGACAACGGAGTTTGTCCAGGAGGGACTACATCTCCGGGCCTTGGTGTCAAGATGGTGTAGGCCGCTGCATTAAGTGTTGTAAGCAGTGAAGATGTACATGGATGGTGTTTTCACTATCATACAAGGAAAATGACCTCACACAGGAGTGGCTAGACCTCTCTACGAGATGTTCCACTATGGAACTCTCATTCACAAAAAGGACTCCTATCAGTATGACAATATCTCACACCTAAATACTATGAGTATCTCGCCAACATGGCAAACAAAGGGATCTCAGACAACATACATGTGAAAAGGAGTATCCCGCCAACATGGCATCAAAGGGATCTCAAGCATAATACAAATCCATGATATAAAGTACATCTCACATCAAGAACAAAACAAGATCCCACATCAAACATCAACATGGATCTGTACAGCACAATGAATCTCATAGACAAAGAGACAAAGAAGTGCATGAAATCAATGCATCATATACCTCACGTTGAAGATGACTGAAGAATGGATTGCTATGCTATTGGATCTACAATCACCATCACAATCATGGCGTCGAAAGGTGTGAAATAGACTTCTCACTCATTGAATGCTGACACCTGCAACTTTACTTCAAAAAGTGGCCGAAAAATATAAAGCTCAGATGGAAAATATAAATCATCGATCAGCTCTTTCGACTAGTTCATGCACAGGCGCTTTGTCTTTAAGGCGCTACTCTGGATGGAGTCTCCAACACGTGGCTATTTGATGGCGACTTCGGTCGCAATGGGTGCAAAAGGTATTTTTCCTCCAAACCTACTTAACTGATTTCTTTCCCTATTGTAGAGAAGGCTTTCCATGCCTCATCCTCCTTTGTGCTGCCATCCTTTTCCAACACTTAGAAAACAAATGGTTATGTAAACCACAAAAATGACACGTTTTGCGATGCCATGATTTACGACCGTGGTTATCAACATTTTTATAATCCAAATGCACTTTGGAATAATGATACTTACTATACCTTCTCTGGTGATCTCTGGTGTGATCATGGTGATGGGAGCTCACCTAAGCTCTTTCACTGTAACATGCATTACCATGGAACAAAGGCGAAGTGTTTCAATCATTCCTCTTCCCTGGTGAGTTCAACAATGCCTATTTGTTGTTGATGTCCTTCGAACATCCTTCTTCAGTGTACCCCAAACCTGCATAGCGAGGTATCTGTACAACCTCCAAGGGTTGAGTTATTCCTTGGCCACGAATGCCAAGTCCTCCTCCTTTGTACCCCATCTTGGTGAGGAGTCTCATGTTGGTTCCTATAATGGGTATCTCCACACTTCCAACCAAAATGATAGCATGTGAAGTAACTGAAGAGAAATCAGCATTGCTTACCTTAGCTGTCGATTGTGAAACACGTGAATAAGGCTTTTGTAAGCCTTCGTTGCGCTTCACTTCCTCCAAGGCCACTGTCGCGGCTTGTAGCTGAAGTTACAATCGTTGCTTCTCCTCCTTCTCTTCCTGTAGGAGCACATTCAATGCATCATGATCTGCTTGAATACGTTCATTGTTGTGCTTTAATTCTTCCCACGCCTCTGTCGTGGCTTGCAACTGAAGCTGCAATCGTTGTTTGTCCTCCTTCTCTTCCTATAGGATTGTCTTCAATTCAACGTTCTCTACTGCTTGTTTTTCATAAGCCTCGTACAACATGTCCGCTTTCTCGGACACCCTGAGCATGGTCTTGTACATTTCCTTGACATTCTCCATGGCTCAACTCAGTGATCGTTCAATAGTTCACGTCTGCAATCCAATCAGCAAGAAGACATGCTCTGATACCACTTGATCTGGGTAAATTTTTTATACCCTTAACCAAGACCTTTTACTTCAGCTGATGGGTTAGGATTACAATTTATTTAAAGCATTAATGAACATGAATGAACAATTGCATGTTGAAAATAAGAGGAACATAAAAATCATGAGCAACATAAGACATTAATAACGGAGTTCATCCAGGAGGGACTACATCTCTGGGTCTCGGTGTCAAGATGGTGTAGGCCGCTACATTAAGTGTTGTAAGGAGTGAAGATGTACATGGATGGTTGTTGTCCAGGTAAATCCCCTCTGTGGACAGAGGCGATCCCTCTAGCCCTAGGGTGGGTCTAGAAACTACGGGAACATACTAACATCTACCTTCCTAGATTGTAAATGAAATTCAGAGCAAGGAAGATGACCTACCTTTTCTTGATGCTATGTTGTTGTCTTTCATCGAAGCTTCTTGATCCGTCGCTCTTCTCAAGCTCGATACACGTTGCTACCAACTTTCGATTACCTATATAGACAGTTAAGACACCACGACAAGCGTAAAACCAAGACAAACATAAAAACAATTACAACGTATCTAACTGATCAAGGAATGCTAGAAATCTCATTATATACGTAACAAGAAGGGAAGATAAACATCAGATGCATTTTATTATGATAAAGACAAGGGAAGTTTACAACCAAGCCTTGATGTTGAGGCTCTCCTTCGACAGGTTTGTATCCAAGCATGTTTTCAACACCCTCACACATAAAGGTCCAAGATCCCACTATCTTCTCAACACACACAAACAATCACACTTTGCACTATTCTCTCGAAGCTATGATTGCTTCCTCTCTATGATTGCTAACTCTTTTAGCTATCTGTTCAACTATCACATTAATGGAAGATGGCTATATTTATAGAGGAGAGGAGGAGGTTGGGATCCCTACAAAGGTGGGAGAGAGTCCTATCCTTTAGGAGAGTTCCAAGGGAGGTGGAAACTACTAACTAAAGGAAGGAGTCTGTGGTTGTTTCAGTTCAAGCACTCCCAATGAATCATGCTCGAGGTGGTTGGAATAGAACCTCCACCTCTATTTTTAAAAAACATTCCATAAACAGCTTGGTGCGGGTGCTTAATTGGGACAGAGCGCCAACTGGCGCGGGCTCAGTGTTAATTTTCTAGCTTGGCGCGGGAGTGTAAATGGCTACTCGCGCCAAGGAAAAACAGGGGTTTTTGATGCTTTGTTCAGGAATTGGTCAACAGAAGGAATTTTGTCCTCATGGCAAGGGATGCAATGATGGTATTTTCAAGGCATGACATTGCTTATTGATCACAAAAATGACCCTCCAATGGGCGATATGGGGATTGCAAGGACAGTGACAAAATGTTGTGTAACAAATGCCCCCTAAAGTATGAAGTCCGAACATGAGTGAGGGTGAAATGCTTTATAAGTACGTGCAAGGAACCATTCAGCGTTGTCGGGAGACCTGCAAATCAAGCATATATACAGAACTAAAATCTTTGTTGAAAATACATGAATCCATGGTATAGGCGCAGCTATGCATCAAGAAGAGGATCATGTGAATGGATCCTCGACATGGATGCAGCCATCTGAATGAAGGGATCATATGAAATAGATCCATGGCATGGGCACAACCATCCGTATAGAGAGGATCAAAACGAGAGGACCCATGGTATGGTCACAGCCATCCATCTAAATAATCATGTATATAATCATGAATGACACATCACTCCTCACAACCTGGACTTTTGTGATCAAAGCCCAGGGTCCTGCGCTCCAACACCACCCGATCAAAGTACAAATTCCAACATGTGAATAGACGTGTTGAAGTTGAACATGCTATAAAATCACTTGATTACCGACCAATGATGTGAACCGTTAACAAGTTCGAGAGAAACCACTAATAATGAAAATGGCTCTCAAGGTACAACTAGTACAATCCACAGAATGTGAACAGTGAGTTGAAGTCAAACACCCATGAAATCACTTGATCGAAGGCCGATGATGTGAACCTCTCGTCGAATGCAAAGAACTTGCATTCCCATTAGGGCATGCAAGTTCTAAGGTACTAGAAAGGAGTCTCTAGATCAACTTCCTGGATAATGAGCTGAAGTCGACAGGAAGCGATCTGTCGAAGGAGGGTCATAATGAATCCCACGTCATCGACACAAAACAGAGGATGTAATATGAGTGTGAATCAAGACTGAAACAAAGGATAAGGGAATGTACAAACTGCAGAATGATTTTCTCTTGAACATATCAGCCTCACGACTATGGAATTTGGTAGCATTTGAATCAAATAGGATCAGAGGTCATGTTGAAAAGATTTTTAATCGAATGAAAGGCAAACAGATTTCCCAAACCCATGGAGGCAAAGTGATAGAATGAAGATATCCCAACTTGACATGAACTACAAACAAGTGTCATGTTCAAGCGTGACATACTGCCGACACAACTGATGAATAAATTCCATTTTCCCCCACCATTTCTGGCGAGTACCTCTTTATTTTTACACAAGCTTGAAGAGGATAGCATATGCTTGTCATATAAGTTTGTCCTTCGGACAAATCCAACCTAGTACATTTTACGAGCCCTAGGAAGGAGGAACTCTAAATAACGTCATCGTGACTAAGTCCGATGTCATCAGGGTTTAACGAGTCTGACAAAGGGAGAACTCAACATATTTTCATGTTTAGAGAGTTTGAAAAGAAGGCAGAAAAGAAAACTCCAGCAGTCCCTTTTCGTAGGTAGTCTCACAGATCCGAAAAGGTAGAAAACTGTGTCTGAGAGAACCTCTTAGTCGTGATAGGCTAAGGTATTCCTTTTTCATAAATAATCTATCCCAGCCCGAAAAAGGGGTAAACGTATACTGGGTAGATATCGTTTTGCATCCATTTAACGAGTTCAAAACAACAAGAGTCTCGACAATCTTTTCAATTTTTAAGAGTTAGAAAAGAGCTGAAAGTTGACTCCTCCTTAAGGAACGAGTGGTATAAAGGGTAGCAACTGGTTCCGTTAATGGTGGAACTGCTCAGAACAAGTAAAGGTTAAGAGGTTGGCTAACAAGACCACTCATCGCAGCGGTTCCTCAGGAATGGGTAAACAACCAAGTGAAGGCATATGATCAGCCGAGCAGATAGGGACGATGGAATGAGAAAACCAAGGTTCATCTGGAAAAACGGGCTGATAAAATGGAAATCATGAGAGGAATGGTTTCATTTTTACACAAGCTTGAAACAAAGATTAATTATGCTTGAATTTGGTTTCATTTTTACACAAGATTGAAACAAAGATAAAATATGTTTGAAAAAATATTTGCATGCCCCCAGCATGGTGACTCAATTCGAGGTACATGCCCCCCAAGCTTCAATCCATATGAAAGGCAGATGGAGTGAAGGTTCAAAGTACGAGATCAAGAGAAAGACTCGACTGGGATTTTACAAGATCTAATCAAATACTCCAATTGAACAAGAACATGTTTCATTGTTTTAACGAGGTTGACACATTAAAAGAACCATCCTCATGACCTACTTCATTTTTTAACGAGGTCGAATAGAAGATGGAACCTCGAGAGAGCTTGTTTCATTTTTTAAGGAGCCTGACACAAGAAAATGAACCATGCTCTGAGGACCTCATCATGTTGAATAAGAAGTCATGGCTTCCAAGAGTTCTACACCGGATGGGAGAACAACATCTCGGGAGTCAGGACCCAATGCCCCCAGCACATGATGCACAATTGCACTATCACTGAATGCGGGCATGGGACAGGTAGCCACATAATTAACCTGCGGCGAGGAAGATAAAAACGGAAGATAAAGACCCGGAAGGGATGATGGTGGACTAGATTTCATGTCAGGACCAAAGAATGAAAGCTGATCAATGGTCACGATCTAACCTTTGTGTGGGAAACAGATCACACGAAAGAGGGAAGAGACAAGTGCATCCATGAAATAAGTATAGTAGCGCCCCAAGAGTAAATTAAAATCTAAGGGGCCTGGAACAACCATCACATCTATATAGACGGTTTTCCCTCCCAAAGTAACAGGCAACTTTCGAAGGATCCCTAACAATTGACTGGTTCTTCTGTTAAATTCCAACAGATTCTGCGTAACAGGCACAAGCGGTGGAGAACCAAAAGCTTTCCAAGTAGTGGAAGACGAAATACTAACATATGTGCCTTCATCTATAATTGTGCTAGGTATGAACACATCGAAGGCTTGTATCATGATCTCAAAAGGCACAAAAGAAGGAAGGCGGTATCTTGAGAATCGACTCCAATTGAAGGAAGCGACCAAACTACTTGGAGGAGGTACCATCGAACTGAGATGGTCTTCCCCTGGTGTTACTGGAGCAAGAGGAGCATCCTCCTGGACCTCCATCACGGGAGCAGGAGGAGCAACTTCTTAAATCACAGGAATCTGAAGAAACAAGAGGAACGTGAGAGGGATGAGATCCACTCTCGACAGAAAATACCTGATGAACCATATGCGAGATCAAGTCGACTGATTCCACATGCAATGGTTGGTTGGGAACGGATTCCTGAATTTTAATTTATGGGGGAGAGGGCTCGACCAAGGATGACCCTCGACCGATCATGGAATCAACTAGCGGAGGACTCAAAGAAAGTTTCTAGTAACCATCCAGAAGGCAGGGTGCAAAAACAGTAGAGTTGTTCAACACTCTCTTGGCTTCATCCATGTACGGAAAAAGGTGAATGGGATGATGCCCTTCACACAACTTACAGGGATTGGTAATCTTACCATGTTTCTTGTGAGTCTTATCAGCACTAGTCAAAGATGTGCTACCAATATGACTTCTGGAAGCCAGAGGCAACAACGGACGACCGTCGGACCATAATTCAAGTACCTTGGGAATGTCAGGGCAGTCTCGAAGAAGGTGGTCACCTTTGCACAAAATGCAAGGGAATTTGACTTTCTGAGGCAGCTTGGATGGTTTATCGATGGATAGTATCTTAGGCGCAATAGCCGCAGAGCTAGCCCTCCTTTATCAGATTTCTTCATCTTAGTCTTCGACTTCTTCTTCTTAGCCACCTAGTTACTAGAATCCAGACTTTCACCAGGTGAAGTAGAAGAGGAGGATGAAGAAACTGGCGAAGAAGGGGAGAGGTCCACTTTAGAATCAACACGATGTTGTTCAGGTGGAGGATATGGTTGAACAGAGGTCGGAGCACTCGAGATCACCGAGGTCGAAAATAACCAAACGAGCAAACCAACAGTTAACCCAGGAAGAGACAAAGTCACCATATAAGGAGCACCAACATTCCCAAAAGCAGGAAAAGGACTAGGATTCCCTTCGGAGGGGATTCTGTGGTTGGGAAACTCTAGAAATGTTGCCATTGGAAACAACCTCAAAATAAAAACACTAAGGAAGATAACTTTAACCAGGAATATTTCGTGGGCAAGTAATATTTTAAGACATTGAAACAAAACTCTGTCGTTTCATATTTTAAGAGTTGAGAAATGGGCAAAAGGTGACTCTATCACTTTCAGGTTGAAACGAGCATGAAAGGACAAGCACTCGAGGATATTTTCACTTTTATAGAGTCACGAAAAGACCAAAATGTCTACTCAGGAAATCTAAGAAAAAGGGTGTACCAAGTTTCCGTGAACTGCCATATACACCTTGGTGATCAAATGAAAGAGAAATGACTAAGGACTTAACGTACGTACAGGTAGTCCCCCTGAATGTTGTGTTCAGTGTATCATGGTTACAAGGCGGCAGACTCGACTTCCTATGGATAAAGGATTGCAACCTATAGGGGTCTCCCTTTATATACGTGACGGTACAGGGAGCACAATTCCATACTAGTGTTGTCTAAATCCATATGGCGAATGACATCTACTAAGTTTTAAGACGCCGGAACACGTCTCTAGCCTAGAGCACTAAAAATGTTTCGTTAGGTTTCAATGCTTCCTTAGGTCAATTGAATAGATTTTAAAGTTGATCTTGAATTATGTCTCAGTTTCAAGGCCCTACCGCATGTCATCTGATAATCTCCTATATGCAGCTATATGAGGAAATAAATCTTTCAATTCGATGAATGCTATCTAGTTAAGGGAAGAGTTTCAAACAATGATGCAACAAACAACAACACTGCAAATGAAATTATTTCCTAACTAGATGACTTTCACTATCCAAAAGTAATCTAAAACATTCAACAATGCGAATTATGCAATGTAATCTATGCAAAATCCTCTTTTGAAAATTATGCAATTGTAATCTATGCACAATTTCATTTTTTGTTTGAAAGAATAAGAATGCACTCAATGCATTTTTCGATGAAATGAGAATCTACTTAATGCATGGTTTTAATGAAAGAGAATGCACTCAATGCGATTTTTAGCTTTCAATCATTAAACAATGTAATCTAATTTCAATGATAAATCTCAAAAAATACTTTTCAATGCAATGTGATCTAATGAATTTTAACGAAAATAAAACTCTGAGACGAAAACTAAATGAACGCAAATTTTCTTAATGAAGGATGAATGCAAAAGAGATGCAAACAAACACTAAGAATGCAATCATTGTTTTAAACACTTTGTAATGAAATTCCTCAAAAGGATACAAGACATATGAGGTCAAGCACAAAAAGGACTTCCAAAGCATGAGCTCAAAACAAGGCATTCATTCCCTTTTACATCAAGCAATCATAGAAAGAAGACTTTTCAGTTGAACAATGAGCAATGTAATCTATGCTCACAAGTGAAAAAGTAAAGGGGAGAACATGTAAAGCATACAGAGAAAAAGACCGGAAGGGAAAGACGCGCTAGTAGAGGAATTAGGGGAAAAACCCCAATTTTTCACACACCCTGAAATTGGCACAACTTTTGTGGGTGAAACTAGCACCAACTAGCGTGACTTGCTCACTGACAACTAGCGCCAATGGCTAATTGGCGCAGGTTGCTAACTGAAAACTAGCGCCAATTGGCGCTACTGTCAAAAAAATAAAAGCGCCAATGTCTGAACAGGAAAATACAAAGAATTTCTCCCAACCAAGACCAGACTCACCACTTCAAGCAAAAACTAAAATATAGTAGTTGATGAAAAACATAGGAACAAACAGGGGAATGGTCGTTCTACTAAATTCGTCGAATGATTAAGACCTCAAAGAGTGTCAAACTCAAAGGAAACTCCCCAGCGGAGTCGCCAACTTGTTGTCCAGGTAAATCCCCTCTGCGGATAGAGGCGATCCCTCTAGCCCTAGGGTGGGTCTAGCAACTACGGGAACATACTAACATCTACCTTCCTAGATTGTAAATGAAATTCAGAGCAAGGAATATGACCTACCTTTTCCTGATGCTAGGTTGTCGTCTTCCATCGAAGCTTCTTGATTTGTCGCTCTTCTCAAGCTCGATACATGCTACTACCAACGTTCGATTACCTGTACAGATAGTCAAGACACCACGACACGCGTAAAACAAAGACAAACATAAAAATAATTACAACCTATCTAACTGATCAAGGAATGCTAGAAATCTCATTATATACGTAACAAGAATGGAAGATAAACATCAGATGCATTTTATTATGATAAATACAAGGGGAGTTTACAACCAAACCTTGATGTTGAGGCTCTACTTCGGCAAGTCTGTATCCAAGCACGTTTGCAACACCCTCACACATAAAGGTCCAATATCCCATTATGTTCTCAACACACACAAACAATCACACTTTCCACTATTCTCCCGAAGCTATGATTGCTTCCTCTCTATGATTGCTAACTCTTTCAACTGTTTGTTCAACTAGTACATCAATGGAAGATGGCTATATTTATAGAGGAGAGGAGGAGGTTGGGATCCCTACAAAGGTGGGAGAGAGTCCTATCCTTTAGGAGAGTTCCAAGGGAGGTGGAAACTACTAACTAAAGGAGGGAGTCCGTGGTTGTTTTAGTTCAACCACTCCAAATGACTCATCCTCGAGGTGGTTGGAATAGAACCTCCGCCTCTATTTTTAAAAAACATTCCATAAACAACTTGGCCTAGGTGCTTAACTGGGACATAGCGCCAACTGGCGTGGGCTTAGTGTTAATTTTCCAGCTCGGCGCGGGAGTGTAACTGACTACTTGCGCCAAGGCAAAAACAGGGGTTTTTGATGCTCTGTTCAGGAAATGGTCAACAGAAGGAATTTTGTCCTCATGGAAAGGGATGAAATGATGGTATTTGCAAGGCATGAAATTGCTTATTGATCACAGAAATGACCCTCCAATGGGTGAGATGGGGATTGCAGGGACAGTGACAAAATGTTGTGTAACAATGGTGTTTTCACTATCATATAAGGAAAATTCCCTGACGCGGGAGTGGCTAGACCTCTCTACGAGATGTTCCACTATGGAACTCTCATTCACAAAAAGGACTCCTATCAGTATGACAATATCTCACACCTAAAGATTATGAATATCCTGCCAACACGGAAAACAAAGGGATCTCAGACAACATACATGTGAAAAGGAGTATCCCGCCAACATGGAATCAAAGGGATCTTAGACATAATACAAATCCATGATAGAAAGTACATCTCACATCAAGAACAAAACAAGATCCCACATCAAATATCAACAGGGATCTGTACATCACAATTCATCTAATAGACAAAGAGACAAAGAAGTACATGAAATCAATGCATCATATACCTCACACTGAAGATGACTGAAGAATGGGCTGCTCTGTTGTTGGATCTGCAATCACAATCACAATCGTGGCATCGAAAGGTATGAAATTGACTTCTCACTCACTAAATGCTGACACCCAACTTCACTTCAAAAAGTGGCTGAAAAATATAAAGCTTAGATGGAAAATCTAAATATACCATCATATTCGTGACGTCGAATAGTGCAAAATCGACTGTCAAATTTCTGAATTCTGACAAAGTGAAAATCTGGGGCAAAAAGGAATCTTTTAGATTCACCCTAGATTCCTCAAAGATGTTTCTCCATGGGTGGACTAGAAATATGCAACTCAAAAGGCGAATTTGAGCTCGCCATTGTGTTCCCTACAAAAAACCGTGAAAAATGATTGTAAACTTGACTATATTCCGGCATGGAGAAAAATTTCCTCCCAGGGAAAATTTCAAGGATCATGGTTCTGCTCCTTGTTTCTGGGCCTGCTCATGGTTCCACCTGCATAATTACTGCCTTGATCTGTGTGCGCGCTCCTGCTCTGCCTTGGCCTGGGCGCACTGTGCGAATGAAGGTTTAAGTAACAAAAGGTTGGGCAGAAATAACAAAGTGGAATCGTTGGGTTGTTCGCTAAAACGCTGAGTTTCTTAGATGAAGGTTGGGTGGTCAAACCCTTGCCCCCTCCAAATTAACATGTCTTTGTTTTAAAACCCAACGAACATATAAAATGGCATGTTTTATTTGTTATGGAGTGGGTCAGGCCCGCATTGGGCAGCCTGCCCAACCAACCGCACATGGAATTAACACATACAACATATTTGTTTCGTTGTAATATATGATATGGTTCCATTTGAGGTCGTCGCATGGTGGCAGGCTGACCCACGTGGTCGGTGCGAGCTTGATACCCGTCGGCTTCTGTGTTATGGTATTGGGGGTAGGGTCGGTTCCACTGGCAGTGGCCTGCCCTCCCCAATGCATTAATACATGGTGGTGGTATAATACCAACGGGGTTTGGCGGGGGTCATGGCCCGCTGGCCCAATATTTTAATATATATTATTATGACTGGGGGTGGCGGGGTCGGTGGTCCGCCACCCCAATAATATATTATTTTTTTATTTAAAAACCAACCATACATTTTTAAAAAAATCAGTTCTTAAGCATTAGCATACATTTCACCTGGAATCGGGGGGCTAGGTTTCAACGAAATTGCACCTTATTTAAGCTTGCCCAGTCACCAAGTCAACCAGAACTTTGACTGCTCCTAACTTTCACATACAAGCTTAGTTTTACGAACCGTTCACATCATTGTGATCAGGACGACGAGATCTACGCTCTGGTCCTGGTTTGAAATCATTCTGAACAATTCTGTTTTTGAGCTTTCTCAAGTCCTCTTTGTCTTGTGTGTGTCTCTAGAGCCACCTAAATGATTAAATGAAAAGTTAAATAATTGTGGTAAAGATTACAAGAAGACAAACACTACTCTTATAATTCTTGTAGAACAAAAATTTCCATCTTGTTTTGACATGTTCATCCAAACTGGGAATAGGGCTCTTGAATTTTCTCAAAGAACCACGAAACCTAATTTTGATGATTTCTGTAAAGGGTTGATAAATGGGCAAGAAAGGTTGATTGCTTTAGGACAAGTCTCACCTAATGAAGCTCTTATGGCACATAATAAAAATCCTAAGAAAATTTTTAATAATGCCAAAGGTTCTTGTTCACACACTTCTAATCATACTAATAATAATGGTCATGCTTCTCATGCACATCATGAAACTAGTAAGAAGAAAAAAGTGTATGATCCTTGTAAGCATTGTGGTAAAACTAACCATCTTGAAAAAAATTGCTTTAAAGAGAAACGTTTAATGACTAAAGTAAACAAGAAAAATTCTAATGAATCTCAAGTAGCTTTATGTGCATCTATCGTTTCATCTACTAATTCTTCTTCTAATGTGGAATGGATAATGGATTCTGGTGCTTCTAAACATATGACGGGTAATGCTTCTTTATTTACATCTTATGACACTAATAAGAACTCATCTAAGAAAGTTTCTATTGGTGATGGTAAACAACTTTCCATAGTTGGTTCTGGTAATATTAATATTGCTAACGGTCAATTGGAAGATGTTTTCATGTTCAAAATATGCCCATCAACTTACTTTCTATTTATCGTGCATGTCAGAAAGGTTTTAAATTTCAAGCGTGGCCCGATAAATATGTTCTTAAAGATATCAACCAAAATTACAAAGTAATTTCTTCTGGCCCTGCTGATCATACAACTGGTTTATATAAATTTGTAGGTTTTAATTCAACTAAGAGACAACCCTTTTATTCCTATGTTGCTCATGCTGATGAACTAATTAAATTATGGCATGAAATATTGGGTCACTTGAATTATGGTAAAATGCAAATACTAACTAAAATGGTTCATGGTTTGCCTAATATTTCTTCTACTACTGGTGTTTGTGAAGGATGTGTTCTTGGTAAACATCATAGAGAAATGTTTGACAAAGGTAAATCCTAGCGTGCTAAAGAACCTTTGCAATTAATTCATAGTGATATATGTGGTCCTCTTGAAGTTCCTTCAATATCCCATGCATTTTATTTTCTTACCTTTATTGATGACTTTAGTAGAAAATCTTGGGTTTATTTTTTTAAAAATAAAAGTGAAACATTTGTAAAATTTCAAGAATTTAAATCTATGGTTGAAAGTGCATTTGGTAAGAGTATTAAAAATTTGCGATCTGATAATGGGGGGGAATTTGTTAAGAAATAATCTGATGCATATTTATCTAAACATGGTATTCAACATCAAAATACTGTTCCTTACACACCTCAACAAAATGGTATTGCTGAAAGGAAAAACATAAGTTTAGTTGAAATGACTAGATGTATGCTTTATTCTAAAGGACTGCATAAGAAATTTTGGGCTGAATCCATTTGTTGTGCTAATTTTATTTTAAATAGAGTGCATGCTAAAGTTGTTAAGCATGTTCCATGTTGTGGATCATTCACATATCCTTTTATTTTCAATTCGTTAAAGTATAAACAAAATTAAATTATTGAAAATATGTTAAAGTATTAAAATTCTTATACTTTAGCATAAAAAACATTTATGTTGATGTATTGAAGTTAAAATTTTAAACACTTTAAATTTTATGAAAGTGGGTTCCACATTTATGTTTAAACATTGATCAACTTGTTGGGCGGAAAGCGTTGACGGTTTGAATTTTCAACAAAAGGCCTAACCCGCGGGCACAATCAGCGCACAAGATAATAAAATGAGTGCCTCTACAGTTGACTCAGTTGACCGCGAGGACAACAGAGATGAACGGTGGAGATTCATTGCGGAGCACCAGCCAAAATTTTTCTCCATACCTCGAGAGTCGTCGCAATGACGTAGGGTGCTGAGTTGTTCACAGCTATCTTCCACGTCGGATCAACGGCTTGTTGGCGCGTCATGTCAGCATTAAATTTTGAAGCCGCGCCACCTATTTAAACAAAATCAGCATTGTTTTTCAAATCTTTTCTGATTAGTTTGCACTGCGTCCTGTTTCAGTTTCTTGTCACCCTAGTAAAACTGACCACCCTGTGAGTTGTTATTTGCGGTAATTTTCAGTCATGGCTAAGCGTTCGTCTTTGTTGGGTTCGGCTAGTCATATCCCTCTCATGGACACCGAGGGGGATATTCAAGATACTCTTTGTTCTATAATTCATCTTCCATTTTATCAGTAAGTCATCCTGAATGACAAAACCTCCCCTATTTTTACTGCCATGGTCAAGTCTAGAGTACTTTCTGCATGTCTCCCAAAAACCCACCTTTTCCTGAATTTATCTATTGGTTGGTGTCAGTCATGTACCCTGGGAAATGTTTTGTTATGAATTTTCAGGGAGAGAATGTTTTGAAAGTGTCTACCCAGCTAATCCGTCAAGCCCTTTGTTATCCTAAGTTAGAGTCATCAATTCAGTTCTCAGACGATTCCCTGGTAACCTATTATGATAATCTTGCAGGTGAAGAGTTTAATTAGTTCATATACTTTTTGAAGCCAAACATGAAGCAATTTCAACCGGACAGCAAATAATTTGCTATGGATATTTTTGATGCAGAAATTCGACCAGTATTAAGCAGCATTGCAAAAATTCTAGGCAAAGATTATGATAGTACAATGGATAAATCAGTCTTGGGGATGTTTCCCATGATGATGAAGCCAGGAACAGTGTTGGATATTCCATCATATTGGCAGGAAGCAGTTAATTCATAGCTAATGATCCTTTCATTAACAGGTTCTTTTAAATTTCCTTCATTGATTGTATACTTGTTCTTATATCAAAATGTGGAAGAGTTCATGCATTTAGGTCTGAATATTATGGATATAAACAAGAAAAGGCAATCAGTAGTGTTCTAGACAGATGTAGTAAGAGGAGAGAAAAATGAAGCTGGATTGTTTGATTTCGCCAGTTATTTCATGTCAGTTGCATACAAAATCTTGAATGGAGTTCCTCCTCCTTGTTTTTTACCTAAAGCTCAGGAATATTTACATGTAGGAGTAACTTGCAAATTTGGAGATTGGTTTGTTTTTTAGGATTACTTTGAAATTAGGCTATATGGAGAAAGTGTTGAGCCTTACAGACTTCCAATGTTTGTACCTATGAGGCTATTTGCCTTGGAATTTATTCGACAAAGCCTAAATGTTGATCAGGTTCACTTTGTGCCCATGAAAAAGGGGCATATGTACAAACTACCCATGATTGTAGGCCCTTTCATAGTCAATATGAGACAGGAATTTGAGGAGGTTACTAAAATTTAGATGAGATGCATATGCTGTTAGGGGAAATTTGGGCTTATGACCCTCACAGTGTAATTTCAAATAGAGGAATTGAGAATGGGTATTCAGCTTTCATTCATGAAAGCAGGCCAGATTTGGAGAAGATAGCAAGTAAATGTGTGATAAGTTTAGCAGGTTCAAACATTTAGACCCCTATCATATCAGAAAAATCAAACAAAAGAAGCAAAGAAACAGTGATTGACTTAGATGATGAGGAGCAAGGAGCTGAGAAGAGGACAAATTTTACTGAAGAATTTACATTTAACCCACCTGGTTTTTCTTTACATCTGGGAGAAGAAAAAAATGTTCCTGCTTCACCTAGGAGTCATGAAATCTCTCATGAACAAGTACCTATGATCAAATAGATGTTTACAGAAATTGAAGAAAGGAGTCAAAAGATGAAGGCCAACATGGAGGCCCAAGCTGAATATAAAGTTGCTTCGGATCAAACAAGACTTTTGACTGTCATGGATCTTGAAAAAGATCAATTCAGAATTTCCCTGTCTCATCCCACAGACATGTCAATAGGTTCTTCTAAGAATTTCAATACTGTAAATGTGACTGTAGATGTGAAGAAGATTCCCCTGATGGATAAGATGAATTTGCATATGCAAACTGGTCAGTTGATTGTGAGTGACTTGACCAAGACCAATGCAATGGAAATGAAGGCAGAAAATATGTTGGGAAAGGTACTTAAGCAATTAAAGTTAAAGAAAGCTAATGCAAGAGCTTTAACAGTTCAGAATTATGAGCTAAAGAAAAGTATTGTAAAGATTGGAGTGGACCCTAGTGATAGGACTGTTGTACAGAAATTTATGCAGAGTGCTGAAGTAGAAATATCCACATTGAGGAAAAATCTAAAATTGCCTACAGGATAACATTCTATGGTTGCAGAAGTTGTAGAGGTGGAGAAGGAAAAGGAAAAGCTTTTACAGCAACTAATGCAAAAATATGAAGAAATTTCCAAAATAAAGAAAACTGCAATATCACTACAAAATCATATTGATAACCATAGTTGTACTTTTGTTTTTCCTATAGGTAACAAAGATCCACAAGCACATATTATTCAATTGAATGCTGAGTTGCAGATGGCTGAAAGAGATCGGAGAAAGGCTCAAGCAGATCTGGAGACTGCAACAAAGCTTATTCATGTCATAGAGAATGAAGTTGACAAGTACAAAATGTATATTCAAAATGTTAACGCTGAGATTAAAAATCTCAAAGAAAGACTGAAAGGAAACATTTCACTTATACAAGCTAAAGATATCATTTGGAATGATATCATTTCAGAAATGAAATCAATTTGGAGCTGTTTGAAGATAGTTGCAGAGCAAAAAAGTCTTATCATGGAATGTGAAGAACCAGTCATGACAGATAAACCGAAGGCAATTAACAGAGCTATCTGGGCCAGAAGGTTCATTGATTTTATTAATTCTAAAACAGATAAGGAATTAGAAGAGAATGACATTAAAGACAGGACCTTATATGTAGTGGAGATCAATAAGATGATTGTCAGAAATGATCACAGAAAAGCTACAGAAAAGAAACTGATGGAAATTAGAGAGGCAGTAAGTCAATTTGATAAGATATTTGACAAATTAACAAGAATAGGTCTGCCATCATGTTGGGGAGATGAAGGAAATATTTTTCCATGGGATTCTTATGAGAATTTTCTAGTTATGGCAAAAATTAAAGTTGATAATAGGCATGAAAAAACTCAAGTGCTTAAAGGGGAAACAATGGTCAACTTTCTGCAAAAACATTTCCAGCTACTGTGGTTGGTAAAAACTCTTTTCACAGAAGGACCATCTTATAATCGAATTACTGCATTCAGATTGGAGTATCACAATCTAACACATTCGCCCAAGACTAAGACAAAGATATGGAAAAAGTATAGAGCTTGGACAATAGACTTGCCAAAAGGGTTTTCAGCATCAAAGAAAGACAAATCAGCTGACCAAGGAAACGCAACAGCATCATCAGCAATTCCTATAGATTAGGATGTATATTTTTACATTATATTACTTTTTCAAAGACAATGTAATTGTAATAAGACATTTTCAAGGCATGTAATAGACAGCCTCCGAATTCCTAAGTAGTTGTGGTAGTTAGAATTGGTTACAACAATTCCAAACTGTTTGTTTTATTGTATTTAATGTAATTTTCAAGAAGAAGAAAGGATCTGAGTTTTGAACCTTCAGATTATTATTTTGTACTCAGAGATTTCAATGATTAATGAATGAGTAAGCAAGTTTCTGGCATCTGTTTATGTTGATATGTATCTAAGTTCACATCCTGTGTTTTCTTTCTTTGAATAAGACAAAGTACTGAGCAGCAAGTCTCTTTTTACCTACGTAATCAAGAGTTAAAATCCTTAATTGGCGCTCCTTTGTTTTAATTTCTTCTTTCATGAATTTTTCAGAAGTTTGAGATGATATATTCTGTGTGAAAACATATCAGTTTGGACTTTATTCTTCCATTTTCTTCTAGTCATTTCATTCAACATCAGCAAATAATAGCATTGTGAGACTTCATTATGTTTGATATCTAAAAGTTTAATTGTAAATACTTGAAGGTGATTAAAACAAAGACTGATATTTTCGTGACATAATCATATAAATGTCTTAAGCACTGATTCCTTATCACAACTAAGGGATTGTCTCTTAAGGTACAACATTACCCCTGAGGAAAAATGGAATGGACATAAACTAGATATTGATAATTTTAAGGCGTTTGGTTGTGAATGTTGGGCTCATATTCCTAATGAAAAACGGAAAAAGTTAGAACCCAAATCTCACAAGTGTATCTTCATTGGTTATGATGAGAATTCCAAGGCTTACATGTTGTTTGATCCTTCTAATCAAAGTGTCATAATCAGAATGGATGTTCAATTTCATGAAGTCTCTTCCCCACCTTAGTATGTAGAAACTCATTTTACCCTAAATTTACCGACACCACCTGTTACTCCTATTCCTATTACTCCTTCTTCCAGTTCTGTGCCTCTTATTTTTCTTGATTCTTCCTCTCCCTCAAGTATTCCACCTGAAACTCATGAAGCTCCTGAAGTGAATCATGTTACTTTTATTCTTCCTGTTAGGGCTTGGAAAATCATCCACCATCTTGAAATGTGACAATCAGGGTGCAATTCAGCTTGCTTACAATCTGGTATATCACTCCAAAACGAAGCATCTCGACCTTGATGCTCATTATATTCGAGGTCTTGTCACTGATGGTATTATTTCTCTGGAGTATTTTCCTACCGAGCAGCACGCAACCGATATCTTCACCAAATATTTGACAGAAGCAAAGTATGTGTATCTTCATTCTTTGCTTGGGATGAGGGAAGTTGTCATCAAGGGGGAGTAGTAATGTCTCCTTCCTTCCTTAGTGTTAGATAGTGTTAGGATGGGCCCTTATCCCAACCATTATTAAGGGGGGGTGTTGGAATATATCATATTCCTTGGAAGGTAATAATTTCTTTGTATTATGTCAGAAGTTGAATACAATCTTATGTAAAAGAGTAACACATTATATCCCATATTCATTATGGCATAGTATACTCTTGTACCCATTTATTATATAAAGAGGTCTTATTTTGGAGAATTATATTATCCCACATTCAATATGTGAGAGTAATTCCTCCACATATCTGGTATATAATAGGGTCAAGGGATCATTTTTTATTACTATCATCTCTCATCTTGTGCTCATAATGTTATTTGTATCGAGTTATTTGTAGTTGCTCTCTTTGTAAGATTGAAGGAGATTTCTGGAGATAATAGAAGACAATCTTCCCATGGACGTAGCCCAATTGGGTGAACCACGTATATCTATTGTATTATTTTTCCTTGTTCTCTTTCTGTTATTATTTATATGTTGATATGTTGTTGGTTTCTTAGATAGATATCTAGTTTAGTAGATATAATACTCTCACAAGAACTAGGGTCATTTGATTTTGGAATAAGAGCTAAAAAGGTTGTATTAAAAGGCTCATGGACATGGCTCTGAGTCTTAGATTCTTCCACCACCTCTTCAAGATCATCCCCTAATAGGTCAAAGAAATGATGGAAAAATTCGACTGTCCAACCATCAGGCCATGGGCTCTTATCTTTTTGCATGGATTTTAAAATTCCTTCGACTTCAATTTTTGTCATTGGTGACAATAAGTAATTCATTTTGTTCCTCCTCCACATATTTAGGGAAGTTTTGTGCCACCCTAATGACCTTGACGATGGAATTTTCCTCGAGAGCCTTAAAAATGTTTTGAAATACTCTCTACCCATACTTGCTAGGTCATTGAAAGATTTAGCTTTACCTCCTCTTCCCACTCCATTTCCCAAATAGTATTAGAGTTCTTCCTTCCCTTCGCATAATTTTTAAAAAACTTTTAGTTATCGTCCCCAACAGTAAGCCAAATAGCTCGACTTTTGAGCCACCACTATTCTTTAAAATCATTTAGAATCTTCCTCCTTGTTACACAATATTTTGTGACCGTCCCTACAATACCCATACTACACATTGGAGGACCATTTAAGTGACCCCTGTGTATTTGCGTACATTTCCATGAATGTCATTGCATCCCGTGGCATGTCAAGAACTTAATTTTCGTTGATCATTCCTCAAGCAAACCTTCACAAACCTATGATTTTGGGTCGGTGCTGGTAGGCAATTATGGCCTCGCTCCCATGAAGAAATTAACACTGAGCCTTGCGCCCATTGGCGCTCTGTCTCAGAAGGGAACCTGCATCGAGCTGCTTTTCGAAATTATTTTAAAATATAAACGAAGCTTCCATGCTCTAACATATTCGTCAGCGGAGTCATGATGGTTTTTTCAACTGCATCAAGTCAAGTTTCTCCCTTTGGCCTATTAGTTCCTACAAATTTGCAACTCCCCAAAGGGATAGACCTCTCCTCCACCTTATGTGGATCCCAAACCTCATCCTCCTCTCCTATAAATCCTTCTTCCTCACATTGATTCAACTTGCAGAACAGTCATTAGCTATAGCTGGTGTGTTGAAGAGAGCAGAGAATAATTCATTGTTAGGAGAGAGTTTAAGCCCATTTCCTCATTAAGTTGAACAACGAACGAATGCTTGAGACGTGCCCGATTGAACCCATCGAAGGAGATCTGCAACATCAAGGCATAAGGTTGTAAACTTATTTTTCATATATCAATTTTTACGCAACTGGTTTCTAGTTCCAACTTCGTTTCCATTTATACTCGAAGTGTTTAACTCTCCTTGACTAGTTGAATAGCTATAGATGAATGTATATGCTTGTATCCTGTCATCGTTTGTTTGATCTTTTTGCAAGTGCATGAACGTCGTCACCAATAGAGCACAAGGCCTAAGGACAAATATCAAAGAATCGATGTTGCGTGCCACGAAAAAAGCATTGGACTGAGGTAGGATATCTGTTCCAGTCCATATTTCATTTAAGTTAGGAATTTAGGAATTCAGCGTGTTCCCTTGTTGCTAGACCCACCCTAGAGCTAGAGGGATCGCCTCTGTCTGCATAGTGGATTTGCTTGCTCAACAAGTTGGCGACTTCGCTAGGGAAGGTGTGTCTGTCATCTCTCGTTGTTTGTTTTGAAGTTTTTCTTATCTGTCCGACTTTGGTCATATTGTTATTTCTCTACTTTTTTTTTCTTATTTGGTTGTTTCAAGCCATTTCACCTATTCTCATAGTGATAAGCCTGGTCTTTCCTCAGCTGCCTTTTCTCCTTTCTTTGGTTTCCTTACTCGACACTGTGTTTTCCTGAAAGTCACATCGATTAGCGTGGGTTTCCTTTGTTACAGGTGTGATTTCCCATGTTTATCAAGGATTACTGTTGAATAGGCACGCCGAATCCTGTAGGTTTGGTTTTAAGGTTCCTTGTATGAGTTTTCCAGTGCATCTTACCCTATCGACTGGTTTTTTCTCCCTAGATTAATCCACTTGGATTGGTTTTGACTTCCCTGTCTTGTTATTTTCGGTTGATTATCTCTCATCTGATCAATGTGGCTTTTTCATCCTAGGGTTTCTAGGTGTCTTTGATTGCTTGTTTGGCCACATGTCTGCTGAGTCTCCGAGCTATGTATGAGTCGGTTTAGTCATTCATCTTTTCAGCTTTTTTTCTGATCGCTTGGTCTTTTCTTTCGATTCTACGTGTTGTAGGATTGTCAAACTGTCATCATGGTGTCCATTTGACCCTCCATCTATCGCCCTGAGCATAGATCACATTGGTCATTGAGTCAATTTGAAAGTCCTTTTTATGCGTGAAGAAATGCATGTCTAGTTTTGAGTGTGTTTTATATTCACTTTGGATTGGTCTCTTTTTGTTTTGTTCATTTCATTTGAGTTTTTCAAAGCTAGTGTTTGTTTTCTTCTTTTAGTGTAACGTTGCATTATTGCTTCTCATTCATACAAAAGAACAGAATTTGAATTCTCCTCTTCTGTTTGAAAATGAAAAGTACTCTTTTGCGTTAGTAGCTTTCTTTTTCATTTAAAAGTGAACAACAAGAGAAAATCCTTTCGTTTTCTACTTTGTTTGTGTTAGTAGCATTAGGGAAGAGTCATTCTTGCATTTGATTGATTGTTGCTTTGTTGTGAACTTCTATCCCTCTCTTAGCTAGCTTTTCATCGAATTGAAATGATATGCTTTCTCTCATGTAGTTGTGCATTAAAGATTTGAGATTACATTAGGTAAGGCCTTGAAACTGAAACATAATTTCAAGATAAACTTTAAAATGAACTCAATCAACCTAAGGAAGCATTGAAACTTAACGCTCACACTTAGAGATCTAGGCTACTGATGTGTTCCAGCGTTGTTAAACCTAGTAGGTGTCGCTCTCCATCTAGAATTAGAAAGCACTAGTACGGACTTGTGCTCCCCGTACCATCGCGTATATAAAGGGAGACCCTCATAGGTTTCAATCCTTTATCCATAGGAAGCTGATTCTACCACCCTGTAATCGTGATACACCGAACACATCATTCAGGGAGACTGCCTGCACGTACGTTAAATCCTTGGTCATTTCTCTTTTATTTGATCACCAAGGTGTATATTGCAGTTCATGGGAGCTTGGTACACCCTCTTGCTTAGAGTTCCTGAGTAGTCATTTTGATCTTTCCATGACTCTTTAAAATTTGAAACGATCATCGAGCACTTGTCCTTTCAAGCTTGTCTAAACTGAAAGTGACTAGAGTCACTTTTTGTCCTTTTCTCGACTCTTAAAGTATGAAAAGGCAGAGTTTTGTTTCAGTGTCATAAAATTAATTACCCATGATCACATGCCCATTAAATTCATTTTATTGGCCTGTTCATGAGTGATTCCTTAGTGATTGTTCTTAAAGCCTCGAATTGATCATCTCTTTTCTCTCCTTCTCTTTGAGACAAAGTCACGGTGGTGGAACCACCAGTTTTTTCGTCCTCTTCATTACCTTGTAGTGAAGAACCTTCCCCTTGAGTCTCTTCTGATACACCTCTATCCATTGGGACCCAAGGCTTCAAATGTGCCATCATTCCAAGCATTCAACCTCTTTCCACTCGGTCTCCCCCTAAGGAACCATTTGATATCAATTGGCAACCTCCGGACGCTTAGGCCTTTTTAAGGGAAGATCCCCCTCTACCCTCAGAACCGCTTGTGTCACCATTATCACGTGCTTTACTTGCCACCACTCGTCGCCTTTTCGCCGACAGCATGTCCTCATCCGACATGGATGCAACAAGTCCTATTAGTAGTGAAGAGACTTATGTTTCTACAGGAGAATATCAGTTCCCTCCGGAGAATTTTCCTTATGTCACAAATCAACCTTCCTCTAAAACTTCATCTCTCCCAGTTGGTTATCTTTCTTTGGGTTAGATAATCTCTAGTGCTACATCTTTGTATCAGAATCCGTTATGGTCAAGTACATCATCTCCTTATATGGGGTCGTTTGTGTCGGGTCCATCCTCTTTGATTCCCATTGTTTCAACGATGGTTATGTTTGTCCCAACCCAACCCATTGTTTGTGTGGCTTCCTCCACACCATCTGCTAGTGTGATTCCATCATTACCGTCATCTTTTGTTGTTCGTGGGACACAACCTAATGCTTCCGCAGTATCTGTTGAGCCCATTGTGAGTGGATCAAAACCTCACGTATCGGGAGTCCATCAACCTACTGGTAGTACGCTTATCTCTTCTAATCATATTCCTGAAGGTTTGACATACAACCAGTATATGATGGCTATTTAACATCAGAATTACCTCCCTCATGGTTCTCAACAGATTCTGACTCGGACTAATCCACCGCATTACTATGATGAGCATGGAAATCACATCTATTACTGTGGGCTTGTTCCACAAGGTCCATTGTATGTCCAAATTCCACAAATATTGGTTAACCCCAACCAGTTTACGTACCAACAGGGACAATCCTATGGTCCACAAGGACAACCCTCTCAGGGAAAATCTTCAGTCCAACAGGGATAACCCTATGGTCCTGCTGGTCAACCTTATGTTCAACAAGGAGCACCTTATGTTCCTCAGGGGAAAACCTATCCACCTCAGGGACAAATTTTTGTGCAATAGAACCAGCCTTGCGTTCAGCAAGGCCCATCTCTTGTACAACAAGGCCAACCCTTTGTCAGTTAACCGAATCAACCTAGTCTTCAGGAACATGCTAGCTTATCTCAACCATCAGGTCAACCTGGTTTTAAGGGGCAACCTGGTACACTTCCTTCAAGCCAACCTACACCCCAAGGACAGCCTATGCAACCTCAGGGCCAACCTTTCATTCCTCAAGGTCAACCTTCGATGGTACAAGGTCCACCCCAAATCACTGCTTACATCCTGCAACAAAATCCATATGTTGCTCAAGCAAGACCTCAGTGGTTCACTTAGAATCAATGCCCTCGTCCTCAACTGGTTTATGGGCAGAATTATCAAAATTATAACCCCTATGGAAAAAATCCTTTGGGACATAACCTATGGGCTCAAAATTTCTCCTGACCCGGTTGGAACTCCAATACTGGTCTTTATCGAAGGCATGCAATTCCTTTCAATCCACAATTTCCATTCCTTGCTACGTTGGAATTGCCTGATGTGTCGAATTTAACAAATGATCCCATTCTTCATAATCCATATTGGCCCCCAGTTCCCACCAAGATCCATGGCGATTTTCCCAATTCAAAGGCAAGTCCAGAGAATACCCCCAGGCACATGTTATGACATACCATTTATGGTGCTCCTCTAACTCCTGGTGTTAGTGTGAATTCTAATCACAAGCGTACGAAAAAAATCTCACTTTAGTTGTGCATAAAAAACAACCTTAACATCAAAGATGGCTGTCAATTTCCTTAGATCTGTAGTTAGTGATCAGAATAAATGCTACAGAAATCCAAATCTATGCAGTTAAAGACATTAAACAACAAATAATAGGCAAGAGTTGCTCCATGCATCTAATGAACAAGACAATAATTTTTAAAGAATTTTTTGTATTATGACACCTGGGAAGGGAACATAGAAAGATGTTACCAATCCCCCTCAATGGGATGGGTTCTTGTATGTCCTTAGCGCTTCAGATCTAAGATCTCTCTCTCTTGATGGTGCAATAAACCCAGACAAAAATGGAACTCAAAGGGAGCTCACAAGCAAAAAGTAGAAAAATATGACAATGATGGAGGATCAAAGTCAGACCAAAAGTATAGATCCAGTGTGATCTTTAGGCAACAAAAAGTAGTGAATGAATGAATGGAAAAACCCTTCTATTTATAACAAAATATTGAGTTAGTCTAGATATTGGTGCATAGTTAAAATATTATTAACCAAATCTAGATCCAACTTTTATGGAATATTTTATTATTTTTGTTGGAGGGAAAAAGAATTTGAATTTGGTCAAATCCCTTTATTTAGAAATAATAAATAAATAAATGATTTATTTATTATTTTAAGAATATGGTTGAGTAATAATTAAATAAATAGTGATTTATTCAATTATTTATAAATGGTTTAGTCAAATTTAACAAGGAATATTATTTAAATAATGTTTTAAATAATTATTCCTAGAAAATAATAAGGTAAATAATTATTTATCTAATTAATTATCTTGTTTTGGGTTAAATATGACCAGGAATGTTAATTAAATAGAGGTTTAATTAATTATCCCTTGAGTAAAATCAAACAAATAAAGATTTATTCAATTATTCCTCATGGGGTTTCCTGTTTAGACCAGAAACAACTTAATAAATTATGGATTATTAAGTTATTTTTCATAGTGAAATCAATTTTACTATGGTAAAATTGGTTTTACATAGTGTATTTTGGCCCATCTAACAGTAACAGGTTAGATGACCAAAAATTGGTGTAACACCTAGGTTGATGATTCGATTCGTTTACGTCTTTTCCAAAGGACTCTCACTGGTGCCGCTGCAAAGTGGTACATTGTGCTCTCCCACAACATCTTTCAAAATTTCAACTCTCTTTCCATGGCATTTCTCACGCACTTTCAGTTACCAGTTCGTTATGAAACTGGGACACACCTCCTAACATCCTTGAAACAGGATTAGGCCACTCATATCTCTGATCATATTCATGAATGGGGGCGGCGTCGTCGTTTGATCAAGTTTGATATCCTTGATCAACTTCTGACTGATTGGTTCACTACCTCTTTTATCAGTTTGATTGCTAAGGACATCACTATCGGGGCATGTGTTACTGAGGAACAAGCCATCGCTCGTGCCCAGTACCTCGATCTCGTGTACTCTCAATCCAGCATGCTTTATGAACTCTTGCCCGATGCTCCACGACCTGGAACTTCTAAAGCACCAGTGACACCATCCGTTGACAATATCATTGGTTTTGTGTCTCATACTTCTTGTAAGTATTCTCCCAATTCTGTGAAGCAAAAATATACTTCTTCCACCAATACTGCTTCTCAGCCACCTCCTAATCCTGACAAGACCACGGAAGTGAATGTCGTTCAGTCCACCTAAGCGGATAAAGCTTCCAAAGGTAAGAAAAAGGGTTAAGGAAAGGCCAAAGCTGATACTCTGAAACAGGATTATCCTAAACCCAATACTGATGATTTCTCTATATGTAAATCGAAGTACCCTTATCTGATATGTGACGATGAGCATTACACCAAGGACTGTCCATGATGGGTCGAGGTGAGTTGACTGCTCAAAGGCACTCAAGGAACTCTGGTTGTTCTTAAAGAACCATTCCCATCACAGAAAATTCAGATGGTGGAGCAACCTTAGTCCTCCACCCCTTTTGGCTCTCAAGTTTTCATGATGAATGGTGCTGCACCCATATCTATTGCTACCAGATCGAAAGATTATACCAAACCGTGTTAGGCAATGGGGAAAGAGATTGCAGATGGTCCTCCTCCCCCGCCTGCTTTTGGCCCTCTTCACATTTAAAGGCCAGGTCCTAAGCCCGTTGTACGACCACCTTCTAAAGGCGTTCTCCGTAACTCCTATAACTCGAATGCCCGTGCCGCTTAGCATTACAATATTCTTGAGGATTTGGCTCAAGCGTCGTCTGCTATGTCCGCGTTGGAGGTGCTTCAGAGTTTTTCGTTACAATGGAAGGCTTTGCTATCTGCTATCGGAGGGGTGGACCCCACCGATTCAAGCCTTATCACTTTTGAATTGGAAAATTTTGTTCCACGTCTCCCTCACCATCTTGCTTTGATTATCCAAGTTGGGTTTAATGGTAAGAATATCCATCGAGCATTCGTGGACGAAGGTGCATCTACTTGCATCATGTCCATTGCATGTTGGAAAGCCATTAGTTCTCCGGCCCTTAACCAGTCTCCAAACGCTTTAGAAGCCTTCAACGGAAGGAAATCTCACCCTCTTGGTGTTCTCGCTAGCTTACCTATAATGTTGGAAGGGAAAATGGTTAATGTCAAAGTTGAATTTTTTGACGCCAAGCTCAATTATAATCTTCTCCTCGGTCATAGTTGGACGCACACCATGCTATGCGTCTTGTCCACTCTCTTTCGTGTTCTTCGGTTTATGATTTCGATTAGTTATCCTTTTTCACTTTCACCTTCTCCGAGAGCAACGTTCCATATGTAGACCATATTCCTATGCCTTATGAAAGTGTGGGGCCGGGGATTTCAAATACCCCGCCCTTATGGGTCTCTTTTCTCTTCCTCCGCCCAATACTGCTCATGTCAATATGATCTCCACATCTTCCAATATGTGGATCATCCCTTCGCTTGAGCAGTTTGATTTTTTTGGTGATGCAATGTCATTAAGCCCAATAGAAATTGATTATTGTGAAGTTATCTTGGTTTTGGCTCCTCCTCCCTGTGATCATACTCCTTTGAGTGTGTCTCTTGACACATATTCTCAATCCCCTTGGCTCTGTGCTTCGGATTCTCCCGATCCCTTGAATGAGACATTTCCAACTGATGAACCCATCATGGCAACCATGTCTCTAGAGGATCTTGTCTGGGGTGATAGTCATCATCGTTCCTCCTTTATGCCTGGCCTTGGGGCCATGTCTACCTGTCTTGAGAAAATCACTTCCCAAGCTCCTTCCCATCCGCTTCAAATGCCCATCGTGATACATGAAGTTTTTGTGGAAGGTAACATGGGGAATATTACGCAAATGATGCCTATTGACATCTCCATTAAACCAGGGGTTGTCGAGAATATCCACAATGGGGTGACTTGTTCTCCTAATGATATTGAGGTCTATACTAGTCTCTTCCAAGAGTTTCGAGACATTTTCACTTGGTCCTACGAGGAAATGTCCAACATCGATCCGAGTATAGTCATGCATGAGATCCCTACTTATCCTAATGTGAAACCTATTCGCCAACGTCTTCATCCCATGCGCCCTAGAAAGGCAGCTGCCATAAAGGGAGAAGTTGAAAAACTTCTCCACGCAGGCTTCATTTATCCGATCCCATTGACAGATTGGGTCTCTAACATTGTCCCTGTGGATAAAAAGCAGGGTACTATTTGAGTCTATGTGGATTACCGCGACATCAATTGTGCTTGTCCTAAGGATAACTATCTCACTCCCTTCATCGATCAGATCATTGACGAATGTGATGGGAGTGAGATATTTTCCCTTATGGACAGGTCCTCTGGTTACAACTAGATCAATATTCTATCGGCTGATCAACATAAGACCGCCTTCATCTGTCCATGGGGCACCTTTGCATATAAGAAGCTTCCTTTTGGCCTTAAGAATGTTGGTGATACATTCCAACGAGCGATGTCATACGCTTTTCAAGATATAAGCACATTGTTAAACCCTACCTAGATGACCTTCCCGCTCATTCCGCTAAGCATAAGGACCACTTGGATCACCTCCGTCAATTTTTTCTTTGTTGTAGACGCTACAACATTCGGCTTAATCAGCATAAATTTTTCTTCTACGTCGATTCTGGCAGACTCCTCAGGTTTTTTGTTTCTAAAGACGACATTTGTCTCGAACCTCTTAAGGTCGAAGCTATTGTCAATCTCCCCTCCCCTTCCTCTTTACATTAATTGTAGATTTTGCAAGGGAAAGCAAATTTCCTGCGTTGTTTTATACTGAACTATGTTGATGTAGCCAAAGGATTCACGCAATTTCTTAAGCAAGGCATCCCTTTCCTCTGGGATGAGATTGCCCAAAAATATTTCGATGCACTGAAGACATTTCTTGTCAATGCTCCTCTTTTGCTTCCCCCAAATTATCATCGCGATTATTCACTCTATTTGGCTACTGCATTTATCACTATTGTCGTGGTTCTGGTACAGGACGATGAAAATGGTGATGAGAATGTCATTTATTATTTGAGTCACAATCTTCTCGATACTGAAACACGTTACGCACATGTCGAGAAATTTTCATTGGCGGTTGTTCAAGCCGTCCAACATTTTCGCCATTATATTTTACTCCGCATAATAACCATGATTTCTTATTGCAACCCCATGACCTATATTTTAACTCGAAAATTGTTGGGGGGGGGGAATAATCTAAGTGGATAGTTATCCTCCAAGAGTTTGATATGGAATTCACTACCGCCAAATCTAAGAAATCGTTGGTTTTTTCCGATTTGATCTGCTCTTTACCTTTTGCCTCTGCTCCCTCTGGTTCTGAGGAACGCATTCCAAATGACGCTCTTTTTTTTATTAGCACCCTTGATCCATGGTACGGTGATATCATCATTTATCTCCAGACTTCCACCTTCCATTCTGTGTTCATCATCATTCGCAACCCTATCTCATAGTCAGAGATAATTTATACCACATCGGAGCTGATTCCATTCTTCGCCATTGTTTGAACCTCGAGGAAGCTGAAAAAGTCCTCAATGACTACCATTCTGGTGCATGTGGTGGTCACATGGGTATGCGACTACTCAAAAAATCCTTCGTGCTGGATATTTCTAGCCTACCATTTTTAAAGACTATATTCTCGTTGTTCGCAAATGTCATGAGTGCCAGATCTACCCGCGCAAGATGCACGCGCCACCCGCTCACCTCCATCCCATCATTACCGTTGGTCCCTTTGCGAAGTGGGGTATCGATTTTATGACGTGTAACCCTCACTTAGGTGGGGGTCATGGGTATATTATCGTAGCCGTGGACTACTTCACTAAATGGGTCGAAGCAATGCCTACACTCATAGCTGATGGTAAGACGACTGCACAATTTATTTTCAATCATGTGATTACCAGGTTTGGTGTCCCTTAAGCCATTATCACCGACCATGGCTCCCATTTTCGCCATTATATGATGGCTCAGTTGACTACCAAGTTGGGTCTACATCACAACAACTCAACGCCATACTACCCCCAGGCCAATGGCCAGGTTGAAGTCGTGAACAAGGTTTTAGTCACCATGCTTCAACGTACGATTGAGATGCACGAGTCCAATTGGAATCTCATGTTGTTTTCAGCTCTCTGGGCTTACCGAACCTCAGTGAAGGATGCAACCAGATTCACCCCATTCCAGCTTATTTATGGTCTGGAAGCTACCCTTCCGATTGAATCTGAAATTCCTTCCCTCGAGATAACTGTTGAATTACTACCTAATACCTCGTCGAAGGAAGAACATATTCTATATTTGGAGAGGCTAGATGAAACTCGCCACTTCGCTGCTCTAGTCATAGAAGCACAGAAAAAATGGTTCAAATCTCACTTTGATCAGACGGTTTCCCCTCGTACCTTCATAGAAGGAGACTCAGTCCTCTTGTATGACCAAGCTCGTGATAAGCTGGGGGCAGGTAAATTCGAACCCATGTGGCATGGGCCCTACATCGTTAAGCATGTTTTGTAGAACGAGGCCTATGAGCTTATTGACTATGAAGGATATCCCTTGGATCAGCCCATAAATGGGTTGTATCTCAAAAAATACTATGCATGAGTTTCTCGTGCATTACAAAGTACATAAGTGTGTTTTCCATTTTTGTAAGTTTTTGGCTTGGTGTGATTTGCGAGCACTTTTTCCTACTTATTATGTTTTTTATTACTGTGCAGATGTCTAATACTCCTTATGTCGTTTTCACGGATGGTGCCTCTCGCAGTACTCGGAACCTATCCTCCACGGCTTGGGTGATTTATGATCCTAACGGTGAGTTGGTAGACCTTCAAGTTATTTGTCTAGGATGAACAACCAACAATGTCACTGAATAAAGTGCACTCATAGAACTCTTAATTGAAGCTATTTCTCTCAACATTCATGAATTAATTGTAAACCTAGACTCTCAGCTTGTTTTTCTCCAGCTCATTGGGAATTATTCTGTTAGAAACCCTCAGATTTTAAGGATGTATTTGTGTGTTCGTTTGTTAGAAAGGAATTTTGATTACATCACATATCAACATATTCCTAGAAGAATGAATACATTAACTGATGCAATAGCCAATATTGTATTAGATAGACATTTGCGAAATTTGTAAAAAACAATCATCATTACATAGTAAGATTTAGACAAGAAAATAAGTATATATATATATATATATATATATATATATATATATATATATATATATATATATATATATATATATCGATTGTTTTCATCCACGTTCAAAAAATATATGTGGTTTGGTTACATCCCGAGACATCATGTCTCTAAAAAATATGCAGAAATGAAACCTAGGTGTCTAATCAGCATGGTGCTCATGATAGCACATTACTGCATGTACGACCCGCCTCAGTAATTGGTGGATATGGTTAGACACCCCTGCAGTGTGCCTATGATAAGCACAAGGAATGTCTTCGAATCTCACATAATATGGGATCATACTTGTGAGTCTCTCCAATTAGTTGCGCGCGTTCTCTTCTTCCTCACTTCCCTCACCATGAGGGGTCGCTTCGAAATCGCGTGGGACCCTCCGTGCTATGGGGGACATCCCTGTAGATCTCTCTGGGCCAACATCTCCAACGCATGAAAAAAATAAATAAATAAAACTTAAAACTCATAAAAATAAAAATGATTTTTTTACCCAAATCCTCATCCCAGTCATCTCCTTCCGGGAGTGGAAGGTCTGAATCACCCATGAAATTGGTACTGGTGTATTGCTAGTCCTCTACCACGATGAGTTGTTGGTGTAGCGAGTCAAATAATTTTGGTTTCCATGACATTTGTTGACCACCTCCTGACCGAGGCATCAACTCCACCCAATGGACCATCCGTGGGTCTCATGCTGGTTGCATAGGTACTATCACCTCCTGGCATTGGAATATCGACAACCGTTCCAAGATAAATGGTATCAAGATGGACCCATATCCAAATTGTTTCAGCTTTTTATTCTCGCATTTGGTTAACTGACCTTTTAAGTTGATTGTTACTGCTTTCGCCCAATTGTAGATGATTGGAGCCATGCAATCCATGGCAAGTTGAAGGTGTGTATTTGTAGCTTCATGGGGAGCCAGAGATCCAACGGCTCGATTTATAATATGTAGCATAACCATCCAATTCAAGTACTATCTGAATATCTACTTTGCCGCTTTTTTATCCTTTCTTTTCTCTTGGAAAAACTCTATCTATTAGCATGCCCATGCTCTCACGGAGAGGTCGGGTACCTGTCAGGATCGGTTTCTCTCTCCTTCGTGACAATCCAGTAATGAAATAAATTTCAAAAACTTTTATCTCCAACTCTTGGTCATGAATCAAAAAATTTTCTCGGCCAGTGTCCCACACACTAACTAGGTACTGCAATAATTCTAGTTGAGCTCTTAAACACGGTGTTAGGAAGAATTTCAAGAGCTCGTAGTTTCTCAGGGCATCCGTACATGCATTATTTCCCATATCATGTTGATCCTCTTCCCCATGTTCTCATTATTTCCACTCTATGAACATTTTAGCCACTGATTTCTCTACAAAAATCACAATTGGGGCTCCATTAGCCACAAGTTTGAAATTTGAACCATTTAAATCAGACATTTTGGAGGAATTTTTTATCTTTTTTGGCCACGGCAATTGGCGTTGTTGTTTTGCAAACAGCAGCGTCGACTGTCGCCTCCCCGTTTAAATTTTTCGAGGATAGGTGCGACTCCGTGCCCGGAACCCGCGCCGACCGCCGCGACCAAGCCTTTACAAAAATTCCCCCAAAATGCATTAAATCATGAAATCAGAGAATGATAAATGGCTTAAAATGCAGGAAAATATCAGAGCTCATACCTGGAGAAAATGGATTCGCAAATGACCTCCTGGATTCACTACTGTCAACTTCACAAGTTCACAGTAAAAATGGTAAAATGCTCACAAGAAAGAGAAAAGGTGAAAAGTAATTTTTTTTTACTATTTGCATCATTTTATAACCTTTTCTAAACCCTAATTAGGTTTTTAGACATTTTTTTCGTTTATTTTATTATTTTGTCTCGAAAAATGGGTTTTACATTTGTTTCTTGTGCAGCAATAGGTCCTAAACAATGACGACGATGAAATAATGAGTTGTATTTTATTACTTTTTCGGAGTTGGTAAAAACACGAAAAAGTCACCCCATGGAGTCATATTTTAGCTCTTTTTTTACTCTCAAAAATTGAAAAGATTGCTGAGACTCTTGTCATTTTGAACTCGTTAAAGGCTGCAAAATGTCATCTGCCTAGTATACGTTTACCCCTTTTTCGAGCTGGGCCAGATTATTTACGAAAAAGGAATACCTTAATCGAACATGGCTAAGAGGTTCTCTTAGATATTGTTTTTTACCTTTTCAGATAGACTACCTATGAAAAGGGACCTTATGGAGTTTTATTTTCCGCTTCTTTTCAAACTCTCTAAACATGAAAAGACGACGAGTTCTTCCTTTGTCAGACTCATTAAAATTAAATGACATCAGAAATCGTCATCATGACGTTACCAAGTTCCTCCTTCCTAAGGCCCATAAAATGTACTAGGATGGATTTGTCCGAAGGAAAAAATTACATGGAAAGCATATGCTATCCCCTTCAAGCTTGTTTCCAAAAATAATTGGGGTACTTGCCAGAAATGGTGGGGGAAAATGGAACCAGTTCTTAGTTGTGTCGGAAGTATGTAGCTCTTGAATATGACACTTGTCTACAATTCGTGTCGGGTTGGGGATATCCCATATTAGTCATTTTTCCTCCATGGGTTTGGGTTAACCATTTTTACCTATCATCTGCTCTTTTCCTTGTCATCATGACCTCAAATCCCTCGATGTCAAATACTGCCAAATTCCAGAATCGTGTCGCCAATATGTTCAAGAGAAGTTCCTTCTGCAGTTTTCAACCCCTGATCATCTGTTTAGTTCTGATTCACTATCATCTTATTCCTCTGTCTCATGTTGATGATGTGGGAAACATTATGGCCCTCCTTCGACCGGTCACTTCCTGTCGACTTCATCTCATTATCCAGGAATTTGATCTAGAGACTCCCTTCTTGTTATGCGGAATTATGGATTACGGATAAAACATTATTCCCTAGATGTGGTGCTCATCTAGAACAACAGGTTAAATACTTTGCAACTACTTCTCCTAACAGTAAATAGACACATGGAACAGATCAAGAAACTTACTTGGAGTCCAAGTGCTTCCAATTATCCTTCTGTCGCTCTTGTTGTAGCTTTAAATTCGAGCTAGATTGCCAAAATATTTCTTGCAAGAATGAACACTAAACAACAAAGAGATAGAAATATACAGATGTCTATTCAATTTATTCAGTTAAATCAATGAAACATGAACCATATACATCAGATAAGAATTCATAATATGAAAAACGGAAGCTTATATAGATACATATGTGGGAAAGTAAGCATCAATCTTTATTAATGGATAGAAGGGGAGGTTACAACCCAGTGATTGATTTGATGTCACCATCTCCAGCAGCATCCCAGCCTCATCACAATGCACATCTCTCCAGCAGCATGTTACACAAATCAACTCCTCAATTGAAATTCCACCAGCATTTCTCTACTCAAATTCTTCCTTTCCAGGCACTAGGATCTGTGCTCAATTTATAGAGGAGCTGAAGGTAGTTTTACAATCAATGACTTTCTAATAATATGCAATACATGTTCTCAGTCTCAGAGGTATCAAATGAACACATGGATTCGAATTTTGACACATATGCACTCTTCTGGAAGGCACTGGCCAAGTGGAGATCCTGGAACAATGAGAATTTCGCTCCCAATTAACCAACGCACCCTTTAATGTGGGGAAGTTCTTTGCAGAGCACCTTTGAATGGAGGTACCTACATAAGCAACGCACTTATCCCCTTGAGATATTGTGTTGGTGAGCTCATAAGTGATATAAAATATACTTCAAATATTGGAAACCTTGCAAATGGAAGTCATAGATGATTTGTTCTTGTTCTTTGTCTTAGGGCATGTAGCAACTGAAATGATAGGGGATGATAAACCCTATTCATCAGTTCTGGAGATGATGTCCAGTTAACCAGGTCATTGGGAATGGTGCCCAAATTGACCTATAACAATTTTCCCTAAAGCATGAAGTCAGAATAATAATAATAACAATATTTTGATTGAGATGATTTACACTGTGATGTGCTGGAGATGAAGCGGAGTGGCGACCTGCATCAATCTTAAAATACATTACATCATGATATATCCTCTTGATCATAAACTTTTGAGGGAAGGCATTCCCATTCTCAACACATAAACTATCTAATAACATGTACATAGTGCAAAAAGTCATCTACATTGGAATGTTGCCCAATACAGACATGCCTACAGATATAGGCCCATGTTCGGATGACGATCTGTATGTAAGGTCACCGTACAGATGATATGTACAACAATCCTAAAATCGCGGCCCGGATGGCTAAAACTAGATCCGAGGTCTTCTTATCTCGTTCACTTGATCATTCGGGTACAAGTCTAGCCATGCGAATATATGATTTGTATTCGAACATAGGAAGACATCGTTTGATCACTAGCCAATGATGTGAGTTGTTAACAAACACGAGAGAACCACCATTGATGTCAATGGCCCTTAAGGTATTGCAGTGCATTTCTTAAGGCATGAATAGATGATTTGATGTCGAATTCCAAACAAAATCTTTTGGTCTAAATTCTGGAAGCAAGGATCTTGTTGATGCTGTAACAATCCTCATGGTACTGGAATATGATGTTTCTAAGTGAACTTCTTGGATAATGATTTGTCGTCAACAGGAAGCCACCTTATTGCGAAATGGGAGTTACTGATTTCGGAGACAAAGGTATGACTTAATATAGCAATTTTCACGGATGACTGTCATGAGAATGAAGGTTTATGAGTATTGCATAAGGATGAGTATTCATTGGATGACTTCTCTTGAACATATCGGCGACACTGAGATGAGTTGGCAGCATTGACCCAAAACCGAAGTGAAGGTATGATGAACCATAAGTATGAATGAACCGTCAAGAATATTACCCAACCCAAACAATCATGGTGATGGAATGAAGTGTCATGTTCAAGAGCGACCTATTACCGTAAAAAGTTCTGCTCACTTTCCCAAATTTTCCCTGGTCATTTGTCGACCAGTACCTCTTTATTTTTTAACAAGCATGAGGAGGATAACATATGCTTTATCTATAATTCAACCCTTCAGGCGAACAATGTATCACTATTTAATAATTTAACGAGTCTAGCGATGAATGAAACTCGATTCTTGCCATGATTGACAAGTCTGTCGCTATTTTATGTTTTAACGATCCTAACGACAGTGACAGCTCGATCCTTTTTCATATTTAGAGAGTTTGAAAAAGAAGATGAAAGAAAACTCCATTAGTAATTTTTCGTAAAGTTGTCACTCAGATCCGAAAAAGTGTAAAATAATATTTAAGAGAACCTCTTTAGTCATGTTCGACCAAGGGATTCATTTTTTGTAAATAATCTATCTCAGTCCAGAAAAGGGTTAAACTTATACTAGTAGATATCAATTCATTTACTTTTACTAGCTCGAAAAGACAAGTGCTCGGCAATATTTTCACATTATCGAAGTCTGAAAAGAGATAAAAGAAGACTCCAGGGGTTCCTTTTTCGTTGTTATCGAAGCTCGAAAAAGAGATAAAAGTGCGCTTCAAATCCTTTTTCATTTTTAACAAAGCTCAAAAAATAAGGATAAAAAGTATGCTTTGTGGTCAAATCATTCTTTGAAATAAATCTACACGACTAATCTATTCATCAGTTGTAAAACATGTTTAGAACAACATCAAATGGATTAAAAATACTTGTTTTATGATTAAAAAAAATATAATAAAACCATAGTCATAGAAATAAATATGATTTACAAACAATTAAATGACTATTAAAAAGAGTTTTACTATTCATTTTTACCATTCACTAGATACCATTTGCATTTTGGAGCTCTGAACCTATTTTTTCCCCCGAACTTCAGCTGCTGATTATGATCGTTTCTGTGGACGGTTTTCTTTGCTGTTTTATCTAGGTTAGTGCCATGAACCTTCTCTTTCCTTTAGTTATCATTTCATTTACTTTCTCTGTAATTTTTTAGGGTTTTGGGCCCCTTAGGGTAAATGTTTCTTCCAAAAAGGGCAACGCACTCTTGCACATCGAAAGGTGCATTACATAGTAGCTAAAATGAAGGCTAGCTGCATATAAAATGAACTGTCTCTTGTTCAGGGCTACGTTGGGTGCAATCTTCATTTTTTATTCTTTCACTATGCCCAAAATTTGTCTAATTTTTTGCATTGAATGGAGTCTAATGGTTCTTATGGTTGTATTTCAGGTTTTCATCGAAATATAATGATGATTACATGGAGGGAAAGAGAGCATGAAGAACAGGATATGATTGCCCTAAATGATCCAGGTACAGTAAGAGCCTTAAGAGATTGTGGCTTGCTAAAGTACTTCCGTTTATCAGGGATGAGGCAAAAAATATAACTCTTAGAGTTCCTAGTTTGAGCATGGGATCCAGCTATCAAGGCATTTCACATTACGAACCAAGTGGTTCCTATAACAGTGGAGGATGTATACTTTCTCACATGTTTGTCGAGGAGAGGCTTGCCTATTTCGCTCTCAGGGTCTATTCTTGGAGGAGAGACTATGAGAGATTGTGTTTTGTAGTATTTCTATCCAGGGGCAGAGGCAAGCAAAGATGGGAAGATAAACATCCAGGATGTTAGAGATTTTCCATTGAGAACCACTTTTCACGATCGCAAAACTTGTTGGCACCGTTACACTACAGGTAGCGAATAGATCATATATGCAGTACGCGCTAGAGTGAATGGAGCCAACAGTCTTCAACTAGTCGGAAACTGTACTTTCTCAGATAAAAGAACAATTGAACAAGGCAAAGGGAGGAAGGAAGAAAAATTTCAGTTATGGTTCGATCCTCATTTCATTTGCCTTAGAGCGGATTCCACTGATGCAGCCACATCATGTGACACTAGATGTGTCTAATCCTAGAGATCTGAGGATGCAGAGATGGGTAGAACTAATGGGTAGGCATGCAGGCCAATCGAACATTATGTTCTCAACTACGTTCTTCACCTAGTTCAGGCGACATATTTTCGCCGTCGATGAGTATGCATATGCAGGAGTTGATTTCCTAGGAGAACCAGATTTAGCTTTACCAGAAGGCGCTCAGTGTGGTGTAATAGGTAAGAATGTTTTGAACATGTTTTTTTATTTTTCTAAGGTTTATACAATGTTTTTGTATTTTTTTATGTTTTTCCAAGGCTAAACTAAATTCTTGATGTAATGTAGATGTTGGTCAAGTTCAACTGGTGGAGGAGTTAGAGCGTGTAGCAGATGAGCCAACAAAGAGGGTTGTCGGGAGATCAGACCTTCAGGATCTTGATATGGCTGAGACTCTGACTGAGCTTCGATAGCACATAAAGGGTTTGACCTTCAGGATTACGAATTGCCGGATCGAAGAGTTACCCATGCGATTGCAGCGCCACACAATAGGTGTTCCTAATCGTTGGATGCGGTTACTGCGTAGGATAGCTAGATCTATAGCATGTTACCATGAGCACCACTAGTTTACTTTTGACATGTTGCATACATTTTGAGGTCAGATGACCAATGTGTCTTGGGCACATTTTTTTGTAAAAAACTATAACTATATATCTCCATCATTTCAGTGTTTTCCTATGTTTATTGTGCGATCTTATTCAATGATGTGAATGTTTTCTTTACACGTGTTGCAAATGCCTGCCTAAAACTTTATTAGCCAAAGAATCAGTCAATGTGTTCAAATTTCTGGAAATGTGTTGATATTGAATAAAATCAAAGTGTCTTTCAAAAAGTCAGACTCTTAGGAACAACTGATGCAGTGTTGGATTTATAACAGTGTAAACACTAGTAAGTTGTAATACCACAAATTGTGAGTCTAAACTTATGATGATGTGGTTAATACCAAATTAAATGGCATCAGAGAGAAGTTCGATCAACGCGTTATACTCAATGATATTGGTTGTCAATATACCGATACAAATCCCTTGAAAAATCACTAACTCGCCATTCATAGCGAAAATGGCCCATGCTGCAGAGAATAGATTCTGCGTACTATGACTAGCACCATCAGCATATCCAAAAAATGGTTCCAAAGATTCAAACATCTGCAATGAAATGTAAAGTGGATTACTAACGTCAAGAAAAATCTAAAAACAAACTAAGATAGTGAATGCAAATCAATAGCATATATATACAATATAATACAAAAAATTACTACGCTCATGATTAAGCATAGTAACATTTCAGATACAACCCATTTCTAGGTTGTGCCAACGGAATTCCATCGTAATCTACCAACTCATAGGCACCCTTAGCAAGAACTCTTTTGACAATATAGGGGCCATGCCATAATGGCTCAAATTTTCTTGTACCTATTACATCAGCTTCTTGATCATAAAGAAGGACCAAGTCACCCTCTGAGAAAATGCGAGGCTGGAAATTTTTGTCATATTGTGCCTTTATATGTTTCTTATGCACTTCGTTAGCCAATTGGGCTTCACGACGCATTTCATCAGGATGGATGAGGTTAAAAATATGCGCTTCTTCTTCTGAGGTGTCAAGTAATAAGTCGATTGTGAGTTCTAACGATGGTATTTCACATTGGATTGGCAAGATAGCTTCTAAACCATACACCAATTGAAAGGGAGTAAATCCAGTTGCGTTTCTCACCGAGGTTCGATACGCCCACAAAGCCAAGTACAGGATCAAATTCCAGTTTCTTTTATGAACTCCTATCATTCGTTGAAGCATACATTTAAGAATATTATTGATAGCCTCAACTTTTCCATTTGATTGTGGATAATGAGTAGAATTATCATGTGACAATCCTAACTTGGCAGTCAATTCAGCCATCATGTGGTTACGAAAATGCTTCCCATGATCTGTAACTATAGCCTGCGGGACCCCAAACCGTGCAATGACATGATTAAAGAAAAACAATGTAGTTGTTTGTCCTATGTTGTTGAATGTAGGCATTACTTCAGCCCATTTGGTAAAGTATTCTACTGCGACAATAATATAACCATACCCCCCAGACGAACGAGGGTTACAGGTCATGAAGTCAATACCCAATTTCAAAAATGGTCCCACAAAGACAACAAGATGCATTGGCACTGGCGGTTTGCTGATTTTACGATAAAAAATCTGGCACGCATGACAACTTCTGACCGCGAGAATGCAGTCGCGAAATATGGTAGCCCAAAAGTAACTAGTGCAGAAGCGTATCCAGATAAATTTCCACCACAAGCCCCAATATGACAATCATTTAAAACCTTTTCAACTTCCTCATGAGTGAGGCACCTTCTTCAAATAGTATCGACACCACGACGATAAAGTGTATCGCCGACGATCAGATAATCTTTGGCTTGATATCGAATACGTCGTTGTTAAGAGAGAGAGGTATTAGGCCAAAAAGTTTGATTTTGGAGATAAATGATGAAATATCCATACCAAGGATCAAATGATCCGATCAGAAATAGAGACTCGTCAGGAATTGATGGTTATGATGTAGTAGCAGTACTATCAGAGGGAAGGTCACAGAGAAGCTCAGCCAAAACTAAAGAATTATTTGACTTGGATTTGATGAATTCCAAATCAAATTTCTACAAAATGACAATCCATTTTGAATATTCCCCCCCCCCAGAAATTGACGTGATAAGATATAATTTATGGGGTTGCAATTCGAAACGACAATGGTCTTCTGGAACAGGATATAGTGGCGAAATCTTTGGACAGCTTGAACAGCTGCCAAGGCAAGCTTTTCTACGTATGAGTACTTAACCTCCATATCATTGAGATTACGACTCAAACAATAGATCAGATGTTCTATCCCATTTTCTACTTGGACCAATACCATAGCAATGGTCGGTTTAGCCGTGACGATATATAGGAAATAGTCATTCTAATAATTAGGGGGATACATTAATGACGCCTAGACAAGAGTATCCTTAACAGCATCAAAATAAGCTTGCGCAACTTGGTCCCAATGGAAGGGAACCCGCTTTTTCAAGAGTCGAGTAAATCCTTTAGCCATTTCGGTGTAGTCGGGAATGAACCTTCTTAGGAAGTTAGCCTTTCCTTGAAGTTTTTGTATCTGAAGTAAATTTGATGGCGCAGGAAAATCAAGAATGGCCTGGACCTTTAATGGGTCGATTCGAATTCCTTATTTTGAGACTACGAATCCAAGCAAACGACAAGAACCAACATAAAACACACATTTATGTGGATTGAGGCGTATTTTGTAGTGTCGACGGTGTAAGAATATGTCTCTCAAATCCATCGGGTGATCAGTCTGATTCTGTGAATGCGCGGGTAAATCATCTAAATAAGGTTGAACAATGTGCTTGATGTCATTGAAATCATAATCCATTTATCTCTGAAAATTTTCCCCAACGTTCTTTAAACCAAACGGTAGTTTCCTATAAGCGAATGTGCCCCAGGGACAGATAAATGATGTCTTATGTTGAACCTCTGCGCAGATATTGATTTGATTGTAGCCGGAAAATCCATCCATGAATGGAAAATTTTCATATCCAGCAGAATCGTCAATAATTTGGTTGATAAAGGGAGTAGGATAGTTTTCTTTTGGACAAGCAATGTTGATGTTCCGATAATCGACGTACACTCTGATGGTTCCTTGTTTTTTCATGACAGGAAAAATGTTGGAAACCCACTCAGTTAGCGGAACAGGGTAAATGAAACCAGCACGCAAAAGTTTCTCAACTTCTACTTTGATGGCAGCGACCTTCTATGGATGAACAGGACAAAGGCGTTGATGCACCGGTTTGACATCAGGATACATATTAATAGTGTGTTCAACAATACTAGTATCTATGCCTGGCATTTCCTCGTAAGACCAAGAAAATGTATCACGAAATAGAGAGCGATATGTTTCAAGTTCTGATGGAGAACAAGACACACCAACATGAATATTTTCTACAACGCCAGGTTAATATCAATAGAAATGGTTTCTTCAATATTTGGCAGATTTTGCTCAGAATCGATTGCATTAATAGGTAAAGAATTCAAAAAGAAATTTTTTATTGATGGGTGATATAGTTCACTAAGATAATTTTCTTCATAATCAGGAATATGGGAACGATGATGATAATCTTCCCATGGTTCTCCTTCTGACATCATTGCTTCCAAAATATTCTCATCTGTCAAGAAATTTGAGCAAAAAGGATCAGATGGAGTACCAAAATCTAAGGAACGATCAACCCAAAAAACCGGCGACGTTGATTTCTAATTCGTCGCCCAAGTCAGATAGATTTATTGCTATGCCAGCTCAATAGGGTTGGGCGGCAGAAACTCATCCAACGTAACAATTTCAGAATCACCCGTACTCTCCCTTAAACCAGATGGATTGGAAGAGATCATGTAGCAAGTCTCTATATTTGCAATTTATGCCGACGTCGCAGGCGACGGTAATGCAAAGGTTCCCATGAGAGTGGAATCCTTTAGGAGTCCTACACCAATGTTCTAAAGTGCTAGTTGGGGTGCGTGAACAAATGGAACACTTCCAGTTACCTGCGAAGTAGAGGCAAATAAGGATAGTTGATTAATGACTGTGATGGCACCTTTATATGGAAAGGTGATCATTCTAAAATATGTAGAAACAATTGCAGTCATAGCATATACCTGTTTGTTCAATTTAGTGTTCCTAAATTGATGTCATGAATTGTCAACCAGGGCTAGTAAACTGTTGAAGTGAAGTGAACCATATGTGCCTAAGTATCCTCTTCCTAATTCGTTGTGTTTGGTGTTTTTCTAGTGTTTTTGGTTCTATGTTTTTATGCTAAGGGAAAAAAAACTAAATTAATAGCAAAGGAAAGTTACTGAATGCACTAAAAAAAATCAAATCTACTCTAAACTAGGAATGATAACAAGAACAGAGAATGTTAGTCCACAGATTGTAAAGTTGCTAAGAAAGTAATTCATAACATTAAACTTAGTCCAATTCGTTTCATTAGAGGTATATTGGAACAAACTGAGAAAAGGATTAGTTCTGGTGCAATGAGGTTCTCTTAGAAAACAACAACTTAAAACATCACAGAGAAATCTTATTCATTGTTAGAGATTTGTTGGAACAACTTGAGAAAAAGATCATATGTAACATAGTAAGGAATCCTATGCTAAAATAACTTATGACACTAGAATTAACTCATTCTGCAACTCACAATATTACTATTAAGTCTTATTCAGAAATTAGAGATTTCTTGGAACAACTTGAGAGAAAGACTGTTAATAATATCATGAGAATCTCTTACCTAATTGAAGAACAAAAAATGTCAATAACTCAAAATAATATAATTAATTCTCGTTCATATAATAATGATGTGTTAAAAGAGCTTGAGAACAAGAATAGCTTATAAAATAATGAGGATCTTCTAAGTCTAACTAACAGGACTGAAATGCAATTAGCAGAACTGAAATGCAATTAACTCAAAGTACTACAGATAGATCTCATTCACGTATTAGAGATATATTGGAATAGATTATGAGAACAAGATTGAATGTAATATTATGAGTGTCTTCAACGTAAGTAAATGACATAAAACATGATGCAAAAGGATAAACTCAGAAAACTGCTTAAGTAAGAACAAAACAGAATTAAAGGTTACTTATTTAGCAAGTATGCAAAAGCCTCTTCAGATAGCAGGGGCCCTCTACTATCAGATTGGCACACGAATATTTAACTCCTTAAAATTTCCTTTAGATCATGCATCAAAGTTATACTCCTTTAATTAAAAGAAACGCTCAGAAACAAAGTGTCACAGTATTTGAAAACTAAAAACATCAACAACCTTTCTCGGTTCACCGAGTTATTTTTATAAGCAACTACATAACTACTATTGAGTAAAAATAGGCATAGGTGTCTTTTATAATCAAAATCAAACTAAAACTTCTGTTAAGGACTCGTGTTTTGCTAGAGGTAATCCAAGAGTCCTTATCCTTATAGAAGTCTGCTTCTTGATTTTTCTTAGCTTTGTCCACGTGCAAAACCACTTCCAGATTTTTACTCAGTCCTCATGGATGAAAAGGAATGATGCAAGAGAATTTTGGAGTCTAACCATATTCGTCTTTCCCTCAGATGACACCTGTAACCTGTTTGAACACCAAGATGGCTACGGAACATATGACTAGCTACAGAATGCAGTCATTCTATAGCTAAGTCTGCTCAGAAATCACTAATACAACAAAACCACAAAAGTATAATAAGTCAATCATTGCATGTATTCTTAAAGTGATTTTAATCATTCTTATTGATCTTTTAGGCCTATAAATGATAAAGGATTAATGGAATGAAGTGGAGTGTGGTGAAAAGAAAAGACATTTTTAGGGTCCAACAATACCCATGGCCTTCCAAGTAGAATATTATAGTCAAGGGGTCCGTCAACAACCTCGACATCAACATTCATTGTTTTTCCCCCCAGTTCAACATGCAGGTTATTAATAATACCACAAGGTTTATATGTACGTCCATCGAAAGCCTTCAACGTCGTTGATGATTGAGATAAGCGTGGCGAGCCAAGTGACTTACAACAATTTAGAGAAATAATGCATGTAGATGCTCCCTCATCAATAATAGTACGATGAACAAGGTGATTGAGAACATTTACTTGTATGGATAATGCCAATTCTGCTGGTAGTTGCGGCACATAGCCCGTATGATTAAAGACGACTAAATTAGAATCAGTTGGATCAATTCCACCAATAGCCAACAATAAAGCATGTTTCTGGGAGGGACAATTTTGTAATACCTCAAGAGCGGACATAGCTGAAGGGGATTGAGCCAAATATTCAACTATACTATAATGTTGAGAAGCTCTTGCTCGAGGATTATATGTTGATTTATGAACGACTCCCTTAGGTGGCTTAATCGTCAATTCAGGAATAACAGTAGGCGATATTGATTCTGTAGACAGATTTGTAGTCGAGGTAGTAGGTTGATCAGTGGCCTGACTACCATAATCTTTATTAGGTGTTGACACCAAATATATGTTGAAGGTTTTGTGATGGATAAAATAAGTACTTGGGAACTAGAAGCTGGATTCATAGAAACCAAATTAGTGTCTGGATTAGGAAACGAATATGTCAACACAACTGACGCATGGGAAGTCTTAATGATTTTTGAGACTTCGGCGCGGTGAGGACAATCACGAACAAAGTGTTCCTCATTACAGATTATGCATGGATAACGGGGTTTCCTAGGTTTAGATGATTGATCAGATGATATTTCCTGCGGGTTAGAAGTTTTCTTTTTCTTAGATTTCCCCTTTTTCTTACTTTTGGGTTGCTTGTCACTTTTGCCCTTGTCAAATGACACGACATTAATTTCGGAAGAAGGTGCAGGATCAAATGCAGTAGTATGATGTGTGCTTGTAGTACTAATAAAGTCATCTATGGCATGAGAGTCCTTTAATTGAGGAGGAACAATAAAATTAGATCTCGGTGCATTAGGATTTTTTTCGTAGAGCGTGCCAGACTGAGTATAAATCAAGTCTAAATATTGGGCACGAGTAATAACTTACTCTTCTGTGATGACGCTACCCTTAGCCACATCCTCAGTTATAGATTGTAACAGGGACTTAATGAACCACTCGGAAAGGAGATGATTCGGAACAAATGTCTTAGCCATTCTACGACGTTGACGCCACTCATGAATATGATCATAAATGTGAGTAGCATTAGTTTGTTTGAAATTGGTCAAGAGTTCCATTCCAGTTTGATATCATATGGGTAATTGGAAGTGAGTCAGAAAGACAGTAGCTAGGGCAGTGAAATTATCAAAGGAAGCTCTAGGTAACTCAATATACCATTTTGCAGCCAAACCAGTGAGTGTACACTGGAGAAGATGTAGTTGAACAAAATCATCATTTAGGGAGTTTGATGAACACCACAAATGATAATTCATGACATGAGTCGACGGGTCTTCCCCAGGGTTTCCATTGAACTTAGGAATATCTGAGGGCAATTTGTGAGGTATCACCAGCCACCAAGGAACATAGTTGATTGGATCATTGGTTAGTTGATTTAAATCTAGTAACTCTAAAGTTGCAACAAAGGGAAACTGTCGAATAAGGTTAGGTTGAGCATAGCCAGGGTATGATGGAATTGCTTGAGCAACAGGCCTTTGAGCACCAACATAAGGAATTTGCTGCTGGTAACCCAGATAGGGGTTGTTTTAAAAAGAAAACGCTTTTGTTGACCAAAACCTGGATATGATACTTGTTGAAATGAAGGTTGAGGTATTTGCGCCTAAGGCTGCCAAGGGGTCTGTACACCAATGTTATAACCCAAATTAGGATGAATTATATTCAGTTGATGATAGGTATAACCAGGTTGTGGCTGTGACATCCCATAAAATGGTAAACCAACTTGTGAATAAATGATTCCAGATACAGGTTGTTGTTGTAAATTAACCGGATTATTTGGAGTTTGTGGGCCTAATACTTGAGGGTACTGAGTTGAAGGACCTGCCTAAAAAGGTTTTTGTACAAAATTTTGATTCTGTAACAGGGGTAAAGATGTATTGACAAGTGGAAATGATGTGGGTGTAACAGGTTGAACTGGTTTATACGAGTGTACAACCATTTGTGGTTGGATAGGCAGAGTGGGATGCCATTGACAACCATTCATTTCGACATTAGATTGACCAAAAAGTGATAGAGTACTCTCATAGTGGGTGACCAAAGGTTCCCCCCCAGCATGAGGAGAATAATAAGACAAAAAACATTGTTCTCTAAATGCTGGGAGTCCAGTTGATATGGTACTGAATGGAATAGACCCAGAAGGAACAACTTGATATTTCCCTGATGATGTGTATAAAGAATCAAGCCGTTCAGTACTTACTATAGTTTTACCAGTTAAAATACCAGATGATGACATTGGTGAAGTCCATGGTTTTGAAGATGCACCAGAGAATACTCTAGATAAAGATTTGTAACCTGATGGGACCATAGGGCCACCATGAAAATATGACTCTGGTGAAGTTGTAAACATCGATGGGGTAGCGAGGATAGGTACTGATGTAATTGGAATAGATGGCCCAACCGAAGATGTTGGTTCAGGCATGGTTTCTTGACCAAATGTATACCCTTTTGAATCGACAAGATTTTGAATGGGAACAGGATCAACAAATGCAATTGGTAGTGATTGAGGAAAATACTCGTACAGGTAAAGGTCCTCCCCAAATGGGTTGGAGTTAAAGGTGTCTCGTCTTGTGGGATTTATTTAATCGAAATTAAACCAGGTGGAAGTATTTCGCCATCAGGCCCAAAGTATATTTCAGGAGGTTGACTGTGTGATATGGGAGACTCAATGGCTACAATAGAATGTGGGATGACCAATGGATGAACAAATTTAGGTTGTTCGAATTCAGGATTCAGATGTTCTAGCAAAAAGGAGACAGGATCTGGATCAACTTCCGGTTGAACAACGTTGGGTTCAGGAGCTATGGTCTCACTGATTGGATGGATCATGACCACGGGTAACTGTGAGGACTCCGTCTTGACAATAGTAAATGAACCAGGATGTGTAGAAACAAATTGTGCCAACTCTGGTATATGGGAAGATGATGCTTCACCAGAGGTACTGATAGTACTAATTTCTGTAGGGCGATGTCGCCTTCACTGACCAGGTGTAACTTCTGGTGGTAAAGGTGGTTTCAATGCTAATCTACGCGAACGATGGGGAAAAGGATTTTGTTCTTCCATGATTATTGATTTATTATAACCAAAAATAAATAAGAAAAATAAAAGGGTAATGCTGGGCAAAAGGTTTACCAAGAAATTGTGAACTGCAGAATACCTCTTGGCGAACCAAGAAGTACGGGGAGGAAATCTCCCTGAATGCTGTGTTCGGTGTATCACAATTTACAAGGCAGTCGACTTGGTTCACTATGGATGGATAGCAACCTAAAGTTGTCCTCCAAAATATACCGGAAGGTACGTGGAGGCCCAAGTCCATATTAGTGCTGTCTAATGTGAAACCGCATAGTGAGAGCACCCCTTTATAGTTTTCATACTGTAACAACGCTCGATATACCCGAAAGTACGTGGAAGAGCTACGATATACTTACATACGTTGAGTGAGGTATCACACTTGGAATGCATCGCTGACAATTAACGACAGTTGCTATGTTTTACGACGCCAGAACACGTCTCTAACCTAGACCTTCTAAATGTTATCGTTATGGTTCTAATGGTTTGTTGGGTAAATTGAGATAAATTTTAAGTTGATCTTGTTTATCAATTTTCCTTTCAAGGTTCACCCGATGATGTATTGGAAATTCCTAAAATTCAAACTAAAATGATAAGCAATATTTCACTTTTAGTTTTTCAATGAAAATCCTAGCTAGTAGAGGGAAATAGAAATCAATTTGAGAGCAAACAATCAAAGAGCACAAATTAAAATGCAACTTTCCAAATTGTTCCTATGCAAAACATACAATCCACTACATGCAAATGCAGGTTTTTCTTTTTAGTCCCTTTGATGTTATGAATGAAGAAAAGGAAACTAAGTGCATCAAATCAATAAAAACAAATGCCTTTTACTTTGAGAAATGAGGAATAGAACAACAATTTCTCTTTAATAGGAAAAATGAAGAATAAGACTACAATTTATCCGACAGGAAACGCAGAATTTAACGACAATTTCCTTTTCAAAAGCAAATGGATCTAATGCAACAATGAAAATTCTTTGAAATTAATTCTTCAATGATAAAGAAAAACACTTTAAATAAACATTGAACAACTTCTCTTTCAAAGGAGGAAGGAGTAGATAAAGTTATTGGTCAATCTGAGGCATCAGGATCTTTAAAACACAACAAAAAACAAACTAAAAGCAAATGCAATGACAAACTCAATGGAATTTGGTTGATTCTAGGGGGCAACACAGTATCTAAGGAGAGACAGTGCGTTGCAATGCACCCCTGGAAGGGAGACAGTGCTATGCAAAGCACTGTGTCCTGTTCAACAGTGCGTTGAGCATAGTTAGAGAATGAAAAATCAACTGTTTAACACCCTTCTAATGAAAATTTTGATTTCAAAAAGCCTAATATTTTTGAGTAAATGCTACTGGGTGAATAAACAGAGACAAACAAAGGCAAATACACCAAGGATGAAGGGTAAACTCCCCAGCGGAGTCGCGATTTGTTATGCGGAATTATGGATTACGGATAAAACATTCTTCCCTAAATGTGGTGCTCATTTAAAACAACAGGTTAAATACTTTGCAACTAATTTTCCTAATGGTAAATAAACACACAGAACATATCAAGAAACTTACTTTGAGTCCAAGCGCTTCCAATTCTCCTTCTGTCGCTCTTGTTGTAGCTTCAAATCCAAGCTAGATCGCCAAAATATTTCCTGCAAGAATGAACACTAAACAACAAAGAGATAAAAATATATAGATGTATATTCAAGTTATTCAGTTAAATCAATGAAACATGAACCATATACATCAGATAAGAATTCATAATATGAAATACAAAAGCTTATACATATACATATGTGGGAAAGTAAGCAGCAATCTTTATTAATGGATAGAAGGGGAGGTTACAACCCGGTGATTGATTTGATGTCACCATCTCCAGTAGCATCCCAGCCTCATCACAATGCACATCTATCTAGCAGCATGTTACACAAATCAACTCCTCAATTGAAATTCCACCAGCATTTCTCTACTCAAATTCTTCCTTTCCAAGCACTAGGATCTGTGCTCAATTTATAGAGGAGCTGAAGGTAGTTTTACAATCAATGACTTTTTAATAATAGGCAAGACATGTTCCCAGTCTCAGAGGTATCAAATGGACACATAGATTCAAATTTTGACACATATGCACTCTTCTAGAAGGCATTGGCTAAGTGAAGATTCTGGAACAATGAGAATTTCGCTCCCAATTGACCAACGCACCCTTTGTAGTATTCCAAAAAATGGATTCTTCAGCAGATCATGCCTGAAAAACGCATTCTTCAGGTATGACGGCTTTAGATATCATATCATATCTCTGAAAAAATTTCAGAAACCAAAATAAATAGCAGCAGCAACCTTTACTCAGCTTTTAAGGGCAAAAAGGTGGGGAAAAGTGAGGATTTTGGCCCTAAAATGAGTGAATAAGGAAATCTGCGTAAAATGACGGGTCAAGGTTCTGGAATATGTTAGAATAGGTCAAGAGGGACTTCCATGTCTAATTTCAGCTCAAACAAAGGCGTTTTTCTATGTTAAACAGTTCCTCCTTCCCGACTAGTCAAGAAAAACCCTGATTTCCCAAGACTTTGAGTATGCAGAAATTTGCTGAAGCAAGGGCAGCGTATTTTATGAAGGTATGAGATGAAAATCACTATGAATAATCAGAGAATGAGTTTTATAACAAGGCATAGGCTTTCATCAAGGTTAAACAGCAGTTTATATAGAAAAACCCCTCAAAATAGAGGTGCCGCAAGACAAAGATTGATGCAGAAACCCTTTCAGCGTTTTCTCCAGAAGATGTGAGACAAGAAGATGAATATATAGCCAATAATATATATAGCAGCAAGAGAGAGTACAAATATTGAGGAAACAACCTCTCAAGAGAAGAAATGCCAGCCTCCACAACACATGTACATAAACATGAAATGCACTGCTATTTCTACATAAACCCCAGGCTATGAAAAACGCAGTCTAAGATAGAATGTTGCTCCAATGACAATATATAACTCAAATACAATAGGGGAGCAAATCTCTAACCCTTATAAGCAAGAATAACTCAATCCTCCAAGGGATTGGCTGAAATACACAATACGACAAAAATGTCGGAGTTGCTGGGCAGCTACTGCAACTCCAAACTGAAACCAAATAGAGAAGGCTGAAGATGATGAGCAACTGAAATAGACCTCCTCCAATAGATCTCCAAAGTGGAAGGCTGATCCTTACACTTGAGATCTCACTCACAAACCAACCTGCAAACCCTCACTGCAAATATACCATGAAAATAACGCAGATACTAAGAGGGACTGCGCAGTAGAGGCAGAATAACTATTGGCCTGATGCCAAGATATACAAATCAACTCCAATATCTCACAATCTGATCCTCCAAAGGAAAGAGAAACTCTCCCTCTGAAAAACAAGAGAAGGAAGTGGTGTCGTAAAGTCACCACGGCAACACCCTACAACACAGTATTATGCTGCTGCAGCAATAACGCTGTCCTGGAGGATGATGCTAAGAAAATAACCTTGCCTGAGCAGGCACTCGAAGTCCCCCGAGGCTAAGGGTGAGATCTCCACACGGAGACACTCGGTGCACTAAACAGTGCAGCAGACGGGCTAAACAGCCAGCGTGCCAAAGAAAGACAAATGTCTCACTCAATAATCAATAATCCAAGAATCCAAGCATGCCTCAAATCAGGAGGCTCCTCCATCTTTTATAGTGTTGGTTTCCCTCCAAAACCCAATGTAGCCTCTCTCTCTCCTCCACATCCTCATCCTTATCCACATTCTCATCCTTATCTGCGTAGAAGCTTGGAGAAACTTTTAGAGTGTACATAGGCCCCCTCCTCCATGTGGTGTTGGGTCCCCCTTGACTCCCACTTAAGTCACAACGTTGTGCTACTAGGTGGATGTCTTATTTCATTTAAGTGAGTTTAGACCCTCTTTACTCACTTTTTATTTACTTACAAACTATAGGTGGCAAAATAAACAAAATAGAATATTTCAATTTGCTGTCGCAAATTAGGAATATTACAGTCCCCCCCGGCAAAATGTTGCTTGCCCTCAAGCAACTGCCTGAGCAAGTCTCCTCCTAGCGGATGCTCTCCATCGATGCTGCAAAATATGCCTGGGTCCCAGATGCGCCACTGAATCTCCCCTGTACTCTGCATCATCCTGATATGAAGGGATCTCTCAATGCCAGGATCCCAAACTGATCTCTCATGGTACCAGCCAACCAACAATCCTCGCGGATCCCATCGCCACCATGGCCAATAATAGCCCAAGTCCCATGGCTCGAACTGTGCACTTCCTCTAGCTATGACTGATGAAGACCATGACTCCGGCTGTACTATATCTGTCATGGTGTAGGCTGTCCCATCAACTGTGTACCAGCTCATCACCTCTCTCCACTCAAGGCATGAAGTGAGGAACATCTCTCTCATGTGGGTCCTCCATCCCCAAGCAATCATCCAAACAAAATGAGCCACCTCCCGACAAGGCAACTCCTGAAAATCTCCTCCCACCTCAAGCTCCGGTAAAGAAGGTGGGCTGAAAATCTGATCTTGGCAAGCATAATAGCTTACCCCATGCTGTCCTTCTCTCCACTCATGACAAGTGTAGAGTGTATGCTGATCTTGGGCTGCAAAATCATTGCCCTCCAATGGCAAAGTGAAGAACAATCCTCCAAAGAAGGTTCCTCCAACAATGAAGAACAGGCTGGCCCAAAAAAATTCATCCATGAAGAATAGGACATGTGCATCATGGATCATCCTAATGAGATTTTTGCTGAAGGTGTTACATGAGGATACATAATGAAAACAATATCTCACAAGGATACAACGTAGTCTCATCCACTGCAACTTCAGAAAATTACATGGCAAGCAATGTACAAGATTCATCACATCTACTAATGGATAGTAAATGGCTAAATATGACAACAACATAAGACCAAACACTTGCCCATGGCTGTACAATGGATGAATATCAATCTCATGGCCCACCTCAAAAGAGAACACATATGGAGTAGTGGTGGCCATGCCCCCTCCCATGCTCCCATTAGAACATGTAGTGCAGAGAATGTGAGAATTCTTCCCACTCAAAGACACATCCAACTCATGTGTCTGCCTCATAATCAAGCCTCCCATAAAAATCTGATCTATATCAACAAATGGAGACATGATCAACAGCAAAATGAAGGAAACGCTGAAGGTTACATGTGATGAAAAGAGGTACCAACAGCTTCCCCAACAAGTACAGCACAGTTTTACAAGTTGCCGCTTGATAAGAGTACAAGGCAAAATGTTTATGTTAACCATGCATGTCTTCATATGATACATGATATAGTGCTGCAAATGAACATACATGAGGTGATAAAACATTTTCCCAAAGCTACAAAAGAGATGGTTGCCTCCATCATGTAGATTGGCCCAATAAAACTCATGGAGCAATATGACAAGCTTGCCCCCTTGTGAAGCAATGCACTGCATAGGAATGCAAGAGTGTGCAAATCAATGAATGTATAGACAAACTCCTCACCATATGCTGGAAGTAAGATGGTACATGGATCCATAAATGAGTCCTCCATAGTGTTTTGGAATGCTATGAAGAAGAATGAACCATGTGCTACAAGAAGATAATCCTCCTTATGCTTGGAAATCCAAGTTAAGAAGAATATGCCATAGTGATAAATGTCTCTATCATCATTACCTCCTCTAAGTGCAACACCTATGGGTTATAGATCCACCATATCTCTGTTGGGCACACTTCATCCATAAATCTCTGCTCCAAGGTGATAATGCTGTGAGCTCATGCAAGTAAGCTCCTGTCAATACAAAGCTCTGTTCTTTGACATGCTCCTTGTCAAAGACTCCTCTAATAATGCTGCAACAAATATGGAATACCTCCCAAGATGGAAGTGCTTCCCAATCATCATCAAAGACCAAGGAGATAGTGCCATCTCCTCCTCCTGCAACATCATACAAAGTGTGAGAGCAAATCTGCCCTTGCTCTCCCAAAAACAAACCAAGCAACAAGACATTGTGTTGCCTCCCCATACCTCCATCATACCAATCATGTGATGAAGACACAATGAATGATATGAGTATCATATCAACACCATGCATCCATACTCTATGCTGCTCAATGATGCAAGTATCCAGCCATCTTTCCTTCATCCTCTGAATCTTAGGAAGAGTGTTTGCCAAGTGATGGCCAAACTCTTTCAAGAGTAACCAGCGCAGCCAAGCCTCCTGCTGCCCGGTATCATAGATCTGCAAGTACAAGTGATGGCCAAACTCCCTCAAGAGTAACCAGCGCAGCCAAGCCTCCTGCTGCCTAGTATCACAGATCTGCAAGTAGCCTCCTAGCTCCTTGCTCATCATCCCCATCCACTCAATCACTTGTGGATGCCTCCTTCTTCTCCTCATCCTGGTACTTCTCCAATGAGGGCTACCATCTCCCCAAATCAATTTTATGATTTTGCACTTCATGGGATTTTGAGATATGAACTTCTCAAGGATCAATGAGACCCTATCAAGAATCAAATAGGTGGTAGGCAAAAACCTCCCATCATGATGTGTATGGCTCAATGGATTTCCAACATAAGCATGAGAGATTTTATCCATCCTAAGATGTCCTCTATCTTCTATCTACTCTTGTGAGAAGGGAAGAAAGTCATTGCACCCCATGGTGTTTCGAAGTGCATCTCCAGTGAGATCTCTCCTTGAGGCCTCCCCTCCATCCATGTTGCACAATGCAATGCAACCAAGCTGCTCTCGATCTACATTTGGAACTTCTTGTAGAGCTGCAAGAGTCCCATCCTCAAAAGTGTCAACCCCAACTGTTGATGCATGTGGCTGCTCTTCCCTAAGTGTGACAGTGTTTTCACAAGCCTCCTCAAGAGGTGATGTGATCTCTTCTTCTTGATAAGAATTGGAAGCGCATGGTACTTCCTCTTCTTTTTCTTCAATCTTCTTGACCTCCTCAACAGTGGATGCATCTTTTCTGGATATGAAAAAAAAATAAACTCTCCTTTTTCACCGTTCCGGTCTTCTTGGGCTTAGATTCACAGGGACTAGTGGATCCCTCATGCATGGGAAAAGGTGATCTCCCAATAGTATGCTGCAACCTTGAAATCTGCATGCTAGAAACTCCTACGTTACCATTGTACCTTCCTCCTTCATCCAATCTGAGCTCACAGTAATCTTTGAAAGGCAAAGCTGCTTTGAAGTCTTCCCCCATGGACTTCCATTCTCGGAAATAATCTCCAAAGGGTATATGACCATGCTGCCTCCATTTCTCACTCAGTACTGGAGGTAAGAATGTAGGCATTGTGATCCTCATATTTTCCATAGATAGCTAGCTCCACAGGCTGAGCCAGAACTATGCTCTCATACCACTGTAGTATTCCCAAAAATGGATTCTTCAGCAGATCATGCCTGAAAAACGAATTATTCAGGTATGAGGGCTTCATATATCATATCATATCTCTTAAAATGTTCAGCAACCAAAATAAATATCAGCAGCAACCTTTACTCAGCTTTTAAGGGCAAAAAGGTGGGGAAAAGTGAGGATTTTGGCCCTAAAATGAGTGAATAAGGAAATCTGCGCAAAATTACAGGTCAAGGTTCTGGAATATGTTATAATAGGTCAAGAGGGACTTCCATGTCGAATTTTAGCTCAAAAAAAGGCGTTTTTCTATGTTAAACAGTTCCTCCTTCCCGACTAGTCAAGAAAAACCCTGATTTCCCAAGACTTTGAGTATGCAGAAATTTGCTGAAGCGAGGGAAGCGTATTTTATGAAGGTATGATATGAAAATAACTATGAATAATCATAGAATGAGTTTGATAACAAGGCATATGCTTTCAGCAAGGTTAAACAGCAGTTTATATAGAAAAACCCCTCAAAATAGAGGTGCCGCAAGACAAAGATTGACGCAGAAACCCTTTTAGTGTTTTCTCCAGAATATGTGAGACAAGAATATGAATATATAGCCAATAATATATATATCAGCAAGATAGAGTACAAATATTGAGGAAACAACCTCTCAAGAGAAGAAATGCCAGCCTCCACAACACATGTACATAAACATGAAAAGCACTGCTATTTCTGCATAAACCCTAGGCTATGAAAAACGTAGTCTAAGATAGAATGCTGCTCCAATACATAGATATGACAATATATAGCTCAAATACAATAGGGGAGCAAAGCTCTAACCCTTATAAGCAAGAATAACTCAAATCTCCAAGGGATTGGCTGAAATACACAATACGACAAAAATGTCGGAGTTACAACTCCAAACTGAAACCAAATAGAGAAGGTTGAAGATGATGAGCAACTGAAATATACCTCCTCCAATAGATCTCCAAAGTGGAAGGCTGATCCTTACACTTGAGATCTCACTCACAAACCAACCTGCAAACCCTCACCGCAAATATACCATGAAAATAACGTAGATACTAAGAGGGACTGCGCAGTAGAGGCAGAATAACTATTGGCTTGATGCCAAGATATAAAAATCAACTCCAATATCTCCCAATCTGATCCTCCAAAGGAAAGAGAAACTCTCCCTCTGAAAAACAAGAGAAGGAAGTGGTGTCGTAAAGTCACCACGGCAACACCCTACAACACAATATTACGCTGCTGCAGCAATAACGCTGTCCTGGATGATGATGCTAAGAAAATAACCTTGCCCGAGCAGGCACTCGAAGTCCCCCGGGGCTAAGGGTGAGATCTCCGCACTGAAACACTCGGTGCACTAAACAGTGCAGCAGACGGGCTAAACAGCCAGCGTGCCAAAGAAAGACAAATGTCTCACTCAATAATCAAAAATCCAAGAATCCAAGCATGCCTCAAATGAGGAGGCTCCTCCATCTTTTATAGTGTTGGTTTCCCTCCAAAACCCAATGTAGCCTCTCTCTCTCCTCCACATCCTCATCCTTATCCACATTCTCATCCTTATCTGCGCAGAAGCTTGGAGAAACTTCTAGAGTGTACATAGGCCCCCTCCTCCACGTGGTGTTGGGTCCCCCCTTGACTCCCACTTAAGTCACAACATTGTGCTACTAGGTGGATGTATTATTTCATTTAAGTGAGTTTAGACCCTCTTTACTCACTTTTTATTTACTTTCAAACTATAGGTGGAAAAATAAACAAAATAGAATATTCCAATTTGTTGTCGCAAATTAGGAATATTACACCCTTGAATGTCGAGAAGTGCTTTGCAGATCACCTTTGAATGGAGGTACCTGCATATGCAACGTACTTAACCCCTTGAGAGACTGCGTTGGTGAGCTCATAGCTGATATAACATATACTTCAAATCTTGGAAACCTTGCAAATGGAAGTCATAGATGATTTGTTCTTGTTATTTGTCTTAGGGCATGTAGCAACTGAAATAATAGGGGATGATAGACCCTATTCATCGGTTCTGGAGATAATGTCTAGTTAACCAGGTCATTGGGAATGGTGCCCAAATTGACCTATAACACTTCTGGTACCTTAGAGCTTGCATGCCTCAATGGAAATTTCTTCGCATTTGATGACAAGTTCTCATCATTGGCCTTCGATCGAGTGATTTCGCGGGTGTTCGACTCCAGCTCATTATTCCCATCCCTTGGATTGTACTAGCTGTACCTGGAGAACCATTTTCGTTACTGGTGGTCTCTCTCACGCCTATTAACAACTTTCATTATTGGCTGGTAATCAGGTGATTTTCTTGCATGTTCGACTTCAACTAATTTATTCACATGCCTGAATTTGTACTTATTCAGGTCGAGACGGAGCGCAAGACCCTGGGTTTTGCTTGATAAAATCTAGGTTGTGGGTAAATTTGGTTTATCATGACTATATGCATGAATATTTTGATTGGATGGTTGCAACCATACCTGAGTCTATTAAATGATCCTTTTCAGTGGATGGTTGCATCCATACCTAGTATCTTGTTACATGTTCTCTATTATGCATGGCTGTGCCCATACCACATATTCATGTATCAGAGATATCAGCTGTATTTGATCTTGTAGGTCTTTCGACGCGAAATTTTGGTTTGGGCATGTTCTCGTAAAGCATTTCACCCCTCCCTCTCTCTCGGACTTCATGCTTTAAGGGGCATCTGTTACATAATATTTTGTCACCGTCCCTACAATCCCCATCCCGCACATTCGAGGACCATTTCAGTGACCCCTGTGTACTGTTGTAGATTGCCATAAATGTCATTGCATCCCATGGCATGTCAAGAACATAATTTATGTTGATCATTCCTCAAGCAAACCTTCACAAACCTATGATTTTGGGTCGGCGCTGGTAGGCAGTTATGGCCTCGCGCCCATGAAGAAATTAACACTGAGCCTCACACCCATTGGTGCTCTGTCTCAGAAGGGCACCCACACCAAGCTGCTTTTGGAAATTTTTTTAAAATAGAAACGAAGCTTCCATGCTCTAATAGCTTCGTGAGCGGAGTCGTGATGGTTTGTTCGACTGGATCAAGTCAAGTTTATCCCTTTGGCCTATTAGTTCCTACAAATGTGCAACTCCCCAAAGGGATAGACCTCTCCTCCACCTTATGTGAATCCCAAATCTCCTCCTCCTCTCCTATAAATCCTTCTTCCTCACATTGATTCAGCTAGCAGAACAGTCATTAGTTATAGCTGGTGTGTTGAAGAGAGCAGAGAAGAATCCGTTGTTGGGAGAGAGTTTAAGCTCATTGCCTCATTAAGTCGAACGACGAACGAATACTTGAGACGTGCCCGACTGAACCCGTCGAAGGAGTTCTGCAATGTCAAGGCATAAGGTTGTAAACTTCTTTTTCATATATCGATATTACATGACTAGTTTCTGGTTCCAACTTCGTTTCCATTTGTATTCGAAGTGTTTAACTCTCCTTGACTAGTTGAATAATTGTAGATGAATGTATATGCTTGTATGTTGTCATCGTTTGTTTGATCTTTGTGAAGGTGCATGAACATCGTCACCAACAGAGCGCAAGGCGCGAGGACAAAGATCAAAGGATCACTGTTGCGTTCCACGATAAAAGCATTGGACTTAGGTAGGATATCTATTCCAGTCCTTATTTCATTTATAAGCTAGGAATTTAGGAATTCAGCGTGTTCCCTTGTTGCTAGACCCACCCTAGGGCTAGAGGGATCCCCTTTGTCTGCATAGGGGATTTGCTTGCTCAACGCTCCTCCTAATCTCTAGAAGTTTGATCCTTTCTCTCTTCTCCTTTGTTTAATAGCCATCCACCTCTTGAATTTCTAAGGATTCTAGCTCCACCCTAATTTGTTTAAGGTTCGATTCATCCCTCATCCTTTTAGCCCTTGCCCAACTGATAGTTTCTCGTTTCAATCTGTTTAGATTATCCATGAAAGCTGATGCCTAGGATGTGTCTTGTGATCGATCTAGATCCCTCCAGATTTCTTTAACCAGATGATTGAAACTAGACTCTTTTAACCAACCATAATTGAATTTGAAAGGAGCTCTGGGCTTATTGTTGGGCCCTTTCAGCTCCAATAGGATAGGAAAGTGATATGATTCCCCTCCAGATCCTACCCACTACATGAAATAAGGAATTTGGTTTAATAAAAACTCGTTTATCAGAAACTAGTCGAGCCTCTTAGCCACTCGGGCCTCCCAAACTCTTCGATTCATCCAAGTGGGACAATATTTTATCATATTTATGTTGATGAATCTTCCAGTCTGAATCTTGTTCTGAAAAAACTCTGCCAATGGACTGACTTGAGCCCCGGGACCCCAAGTATCAGACAAACCCAGGGAAAAATTTAGCCCCCCCCAACAACCAGATTAGTGACTTTCATAAAGGTCTTTGCAAATAGATTGTTCCAGAAAACGACCCTGTCCTGACATGGGCATAAATATTTACTAGTGATATTTCAGAGCAAATCTCCGACGAATAAAACTCCACCCCCAATACCAAGTCCGAGCCCCATGAATTTAACAACCTCATACTACTTTCTTTGAAACCTAGGGCCAAACCTACCGATCTTCCTTTTACATCAATTGTTACGAAATTCCATCCAAGCATCAATTTACAAAAAGCAATCATTACAACCTCCCCAGGTCCCAAGGTTTCTTACAACATAATGACATCAAGATTATACGAATTAAAGAGAGATTTTAGAGCTAGCTTCTTATGGCTGCTAGCCAAGCCATGATAATTTAAGGATAAAAGGATCATTTGGAAACCATGACAGGGGATTGTGCTTCTCTAAGTGCCCCTTTAAGAATAATTGTTTTCCATCAACAATATCCAGCTTAGCCTTAAGCTGACATTTGGATATGTCAGTATTTCGACCACGCAATTTTCGCGGTCTCATAAGATCCAGGGCAATTCCCATCCATCCTATCGAATTAGAGGTGAGAGCTCTTTTTTCACGAGAACACAAATTATAAGGAGGGAGACCATGGGATTCCATAGGAAGGGAAAAAGGATTAGACGCTGCTAAAGGCAACTTGGATAGTGAAAGAGCGGGAATAGAAGTGATAAATGCTATCCAAGGCAAGAGACAACTTGCTTGGGCCTAACTTCTCAATCAAAGAGAGCTTGGAAGGACCAGGCTGAGGCATAACACATAACAGATAATGATGAGATTCATGTAAAGGAGAAAAGGAGAGAGAGCATGTACATGTCGGGGAAGGAGCCTGATCAAGTGATCCAATTTCTGCCTGGATTAACTGAACTTTTTCTTGCAGAGACGACTCATTGAGGTTCTGATTATCTGTTTGAGCTTCCTGAGCCTCCATCACCACCTCTTCCCCTTTTGGTTGAGGCTCCTCCATTCCCATTTGGTCATTCATCGCCCCATCCATCGAAATTCGACCCTCGAAACTTGGGTCGCGTCTCAACCTTCTTCTTCGCCTGAAACCTAGAGGGAAATCACGGGCAAGGTGTCCATACTTGTGACATCTATGACATCTTAAGGGTAGGTGCTCATAGTCGACAATTTGGCAGTGAGAATAGCCTTGGAGTTGTAGCTAAATTTTTTCGGCCAACCCTTCTCTTTGATCAAGTCTAACCAAGATACGAGCCATATTTCTTCTTCTAGTTTCCATGAATGACATATCCGCTTCCAAGTATAACCCCAATGAATTACCAATGGCATGAAAAAAATCCTCTGTCCAAAGTTGTGGTTGGAGGGAAGGAAGGTGAACCCAAACCGAGATTTCTTCCACCTTTTCTTGCTGGGCATTGAACAAGGGTGTCCACTTCTTGAAAAGGATTGGTGATAGACCAAAACACCAGTTGCGATTAAGAACCCATTCTAGAGACTCTCACCGGTTGAAGTGCACCATAAACCACCCTCGAGCCAGAGTGAGGACTTCCACATGTTTATCCGGGGTTTCCTTCCAAGATCTATCTATCCAGTCCAGGATATACTCTGTTGAATGCTTTGCCTCTCGCTCGACCAACCAGAATAAGCTCAAATGCCTCTATAGCTCTATCTATTTGAATATCAACCTCGAGTATTAAATTAAGGTATTCAAATTTGTTCTTGATGACCTTCCCCTTCTTCCTCTTTGAGCCAAGATTCCAGCAATTCTCGGCCCCTCCCACAAAAGAATGACACTCCCGAGCTTGAACGACTTCCACCTCTAATGACCCATGCCATTCCTCCAACTGCTCCTCATCGATAGAAGAAACCCTAGGCTCGAAAGGTCCTTTCTCCAAAACATAGGGATTGTTTAGAGGTTGCTCCCCCAGTATCTGCGATTCAAACCCAATATTACCAACAATAGGAAAACCTTGGAAAGCAGAGGATGAAGCCCCATCCCGCTGTTAATCAAGGTTGTCATTGATGTCAATATCCTTGAGATGCGTGGTTCCAGATGATGATGTCATAACTCTTGGTTGATAACGATGCCATCAATGAAGATGTCAAGCCACTAATGAAGAAGTCTTGCCTGAACAAGTCCTTGAACTAACTATAATGTTGCCGAGTGTCAATCATGTGCCTTGATTGGTGATCTAGACCATAGGTGCCAATATACAAGCCTTTGAAGTGGAGAACTATAATTGATGAAATCATACACGTGATGATGTCATACTCTTGAAGAATGACCACAATTTCACATAATTGGAAGACTGCTTTGGAGCTTTTGACAAATTAATGAAGGCTGCACTATGATATATCACTGCACTAGTATATGATGACATTGTTGATACATGATGCTACATGAATGATGCACTCCTACATAATGAATCTATGATCCTATCATGACATTGATAACAATGAAGAAACCAAAGAATGAAGAAGACATGTTGTCCCAAACATTCCTCATGCTGTCCCAAACTTTTTATGCATAAAATTTAAGGACAGTCACAAAGAAAAATATGTTTCACCATCTTAGAGGCATAATTTCTTTTTGAGACCTTCACCATCCTTTAGAGCATAATTTTAGCTTTCCAATGAGCCCTTATTTCTCCTGAAACTCCTAGTAGTTTGTGAGATATTGAATTTTTAAGTTTAGAAAAATATATTTTTTTTAGCCAGCCGACCTACACTCACAGATTCATGTCGACCTCCCTCCAAAAGACGTGACACTTCATTTACAGTCGAAAATCCACTATAAATATGGATTCGGTCTTCATTTTTTCATCATGATTTCGGTCAAAAAACACAGTGAAGAGTGATTACAGTTCAAAATTCATAAATTTGAAGAAAAGAGGCATAGAACTTGAGGAGTAAAGCATACGGTTGGATAGTTCTTGGTTATAAAACATAGATTGGCACCTCCAGGCAACTGTATAATTCTCAAATTCGCTATAGCAGTTTCAGACCTGTTCTTAACATCTGTGAATATATTAGAAGGATTGGATTTGTGGAAATGTGCATAGATTTCCAGTGGCATAATCCATGACATAATTGCAGAAGCTTCAAAGAAATTCAAACTTGTGATGAAGCCACATGGACCTGTGATTCAATGTTGATTCAGATCTATAATAATTATATTGATTTGTCCTCAAGTCCAATAATCAATGTTTGGTAAAATTGTGCAGGTATAATACAAAAACAAATTTGAATTGGAACATACCTACTATATCACTCTATACAGAAATTTGAGCAGTCAACATATAGTTCAAGTTGTGGCTTCGAAGATCGAATAGGCATCTATTGAAACAACCCTCAGAATTACAAGGTTCAGTCCTATATAAAGGCTTTGAAGTCTTTACAACTTGCTGTGGTAAACTAAACACATAATTCTTAGATCTTGGACTGTCATTTGTGAAGTTACCTATAGGAGCTATGTCCTGTAGCTTGCAAGGGACTGCTACCATTGTAGTAGCCCAAATTTCTAGCTAGGGAAACATTACAGCTCAGCCTGTAGACACTCTTCCTGTGGTAACTTGATTGATTAAAGAAGTATTGTGTTTGGTCAATTTAGTGTGTCCTAAATTTCTGCATTTAATTGTCAATCCGGGAATCGTAAGCTGATGAAGTGCGGCGCACTATATGTGCAAGATAACCTCTTTCTTAACTTTTTGTCGTTTTTGGTCTTTCTAAGGTGAAATGGAAATTCTAAAGTGAAAAACAAGCTTGGTTATATTTGTTCAAGGAAGTGATATCCCCTATAATGATTTACCAATCTTGAAACTTTAAAATAAAATTGAAATTACAATGAAAAAACTTAAAAGGAAATGAAAATGTCCGTCGAAATGGAAAAGTGCCGCTTAGTCTAATAAATCAAAAACAGTGAACTAGTGAGCATGAAACTAAACTATTCTTGCTGCTGTCTAAACAAAAAGAAACTATGCTTAAAGAAATTCAAAATTGCAACAAAGTAAATCTAAATCAGATTACATCAATTTATCTTCCGATCCTTCATCATTAGTCCAGCTATGATTTTCGGAAGTAACCATAAACAACTTGAGTAACTGATATCTAACTTGCAGAAAGTAAACTAATATCAAACCATACATTCATAATTCAATCCCTCACCATCGGTCCAGCTGTGGCTTTCGGAGGTAACTAAAGATGTCATGCATGATTTAATATATCTAAATTCTGTATAAAAGAAACTAATACTAAAATACACATTTCACAATACAATCCCTCACCATCACCCAAATTTCATGGCTTTCTTAGGTAACCGAAGATGCTATGAGCAAATTTTAATATATCAGTTATCTAGATTGTTAAAAGAAACTAATACTAAACGACACATTTCACAATACAATCCCTCACCATCAGTCCAGCTGTGGCTTTCGGAGGCAACTGAAGATGCTATGAGCAGATTAGTATATCTAAATTTAACTACTGAAGCAGATAAGCAATACTGAAATTGAACAAAAGTTATGAAAATCAAATTAGCAACAGAACAATGTTAGTTCCATGTCACTAGTCAAAAAGCTATGAAAATGCCCGGGCTGCCTATCTATAACCTGCAATAAGAACACTGATCAGTGATTATCAACATAAAACATAAAAGACAGAAATGAAATGGAAATTATGGAAGTGTATAAACAGAAATGAAACAAATGCAATATATGAACATATGAATGGGTTATGACACAATGGAATGAAATTAAAATTATACACTAATGCACAAAACCTTAGCTGAGCAGGGGCCCTCTACTCCAGCCTTGGCAACGGTCCTCAAATACGAATTAAGTTGAAAAACAGAGTCTTCTCATATTAAAAAGCAGTCATTACAGAATGGTAATGTTACGGCACAAGTGCAGCGTAATCACTACAGATCAGACTAATCAAAAGATAACAGAGACTACATTCACTAATATCAACTAACTCTATATGCGTATGCAAACGCACTATATATAACAAAAGAAATATAACTGTCTGCTAAAGTTCATGCTGGCGGAGAGCACGTAGACCATTACGTCCACGGATCTAGGATCATGGCCGTGTTGGAAAGTAAATCTACGAGGAGTTGATGCTTGAATTCGACTAAGGAGCCATGTACAGATGTCAATTTATCCTCCGCAACTTGGAAACGGCCGTATGAACCTTCATGTGACACAAAACAGAGTCCTGCCGACATGAGACTCTATGGTTGACTTCCATGTGGACGCCTTTGACCGCGGCTTCTTTAGATGAGTTTGCTCGAACCAATAGGACACGAACCATGTCCACGTCATTCCTGACCTGCCCATGTGGCTCGTTTCCCTTGTAGACACCTGTAACATAGAATTCCACAAAATAGCTGCGGAAAGTTGCAGCAGCTGCGGAAAGTGGCAAGATTCCGCAGCTGAATGAACAAAATCTAGATCAAATAGAAAACACAAAATATAATTAAAAACCATGTTAGATACCCTTTTGCACATGATATTGACAATTTGGGAGGTTTAGGTGAGTGAAAAAGGTATGGAAAAGTGTATGGAAAAGATGCAAATTTGGGACTCAACATACCCCCACTGTGAAGGTGTTGCATGTCCTCATGCAACCAAAATTTTGATACTTTTTGTTCAGTTCATGTGCCTTGATACTTCAGCCAGCACATCCAATCCTCTTCTCTTCTTCCTTGGTACTGCCATCATTCTGGGTTTCTTCATTAAGCATCTAAATTTGAAATTTACAAGTGCTCTGCTCAATTTCTGGCATTTCCTTTTCAATTTCTTATTCTTCTTTTGCCATATTCCCAAATGTAACATAGTATTATCATGGATGATCTTGTCCAGTTTACCTTGTTCTTTCAATGTTTCATTTTCATTTTTGATGTGCCTATTTAAAAGCTCCAGCTCAAAAATTTCCTGTTTTAATGATTGAACTAAATCATCCTGCAATGTATGAGGCTGAATGGAAGAAGTACTTGGACCTGTGGCTGCCTTTTCCAAAGATCCTATATAGTCATATACCTCCTGGCCAGATATCTATTTCTCAGTAGCTATTTATTGGCTGTCTCTGGTACTGTCATGGAAGGATAGTTAATTTGTAACCTGGCCGAGGAGGGTTTACATCAACATTTTGTCGAGAATAAGATGGAGTATGCCTTACTGTTCGATCGGGAATGAATGAACCAGTTCACTAACCTGATCGAGGTGGACTATGGTCAGTTGGGGACTGTTCAGATGTCTCTTCACCCAAATCAATGAAATGAGGACTCTTAATTTGCGTTTTTCTCAATTTCCCCTTAAGTCTGCTGCTTCTCCTCACACGCTGTGGTACACTACCCTTTTGTTCTTGTTTTCCTTCCTCTTCCTTCTTGGATATAGATGACTATTTTTGAAGATAAACTAATCTTTCAGATAGCACTTGATGATCTCCCTCTTCAGAAGAAGGAGTTTTATGTACAGCCTCAATAGTTTCTTTCTCTTTTGGTGTTATTGGCTTCTTACCCTTGATTTCCTTCTTCTTCCTTTTTACCAGTCTCTCTTCCCTATCAGTTCTTTCCATAGTAGTAGTAGGAGTATTTTGGATTTCATCAATTATTCTTTTCCTCCTACTTCTTCTTGCTGTGCTAGCTGCAGGAATTTCCCGAGTAGGAGTAATTTGGGTTTCAACATTTATTCTTTTTCTTCTACTCCTTCTTGTTGAACTACCTTCAGGAATTTCCTGAGGTTCCTCAAAGAAATTTCTAACTAGAAATTGTTCCCATGTGTCTTTTCTTTCCTTTAACTCCTTTTCAATCAGAATTTTTATAAGGCCGTGGTGATATAGATGAGGCTCTACATCTCCTAAGTGTTTCTGAACAGTCACATCCATTTTCTTCAAGCTATTGAATAAAAAATATGGGAGATTGAGAGTTTGATTTTCTAGAAAATTCATCAATAGCCTGGTATGGTACATGTACATGGACCCAAAATGGCCTTCACATGTAATGAATTTCTGAACAACTAGCAATAAAGTGGCCCATTCTTCTTTCAATGCATGCATAGGAATTCCTCTTTTAAAAACAGTTATATCCATACCTTGGTTTCGTAAGATTGTTCTCCATGCCTCATCACTGATGCTTTTATTTTTGAACCAACGCTCTCCCTCCTGAAGAAGTTCCGTGGCTGTTGCTATAGATGCTTCATTGACCACAAACTTAAGGTCTCCAATTTCTGCTTCCGAACCATCAAACGACCTTGCAAATGCTTTCGTAACTTCTTTGTGGTAACCTCTAAATTTCTGGATAAAACGCAACCATTTTGCTTTCTTCAATATCTCCTTTACTTGCGGATATCCCTCTATAAACTTCGGTCCTTCCGGCTCTGCTCTTAGCAATTTTCCCATTTCACTTCTCTGTTCTTCACAAATTTGCCTTCGTGAGGGTTTCAAATGGAAATAGAATGATTGAATGCACAGGAACGAGCACAATGGCTGTGGGGATGTATCATAAAATGGGAATGAGCACCATAAACGGAATGGAGTGAGACTGTGGGTAGATATACGGGAGTGAGAATGAGAAAAAGGAACGAAATGGAGTGAAACAGGGAGTGAGAATGAGCAGAGTGGGGTTTCGTAAACACGGCAGAGACACGACAAAGAGATTAACAAAGTATAACACATTCGGCAGCGTTTTGAATTTTGGTGGCTGCTCAATAAATATGAACACATTTCAATCAACGGTTATGAATTTATGCAGCTGTAAGAGTCCTTGGTCAAATCAAATACGTCTCATTATCTCCGGTGGGATATTGGAACATGAGTGAAAATCGGACTTTTAATGATAAAACTGTTTGTGAATGAATGCAAGAGGATAATATGGAGATCGTGAAAGGTTACGGAACTGTCAATATAATCATTGCGCGTAATGGATAGAGCTCATGGTTCAGAACTATATAAAAATGTGTTTTTCAATACTATTTGAAATAAATTTTATTCATACCTTTGGAATCTTTGCCTTTGCCCTTGGTCTTCAACTGATTGATCTCCATTGGTGTCTTCAATGCTCCATTGATCCTCTCACCTGCATTTTATTTTCTAATTATGGCAATAACATCTGACTGTACATTCTCTTTGAAAACAGAGTAGTAGCTGCGGAATCTGCTTCTGGCTGCGGAAACTGGAGTCAGCTGCGGAAACAGATGTCAGCTACGGAAACTGACACAGCTATTACTTGGTTGAATATAAATGAACAAATGACAAATGACCAGATGGAAATGGTCATGAAAAAGATTTTTATTGATGGAATGGAATGAAATGAAGTGGAATGAAGTGAAATGAAATGAAATGAAATGGAATGAAGTGGAATGAAATGGAGTGGATGGTGACAAAGCTTGTGAAATGAAAGAGAGATTTTTTTGGAAAATATAGAGTGTCAGGTGTTCCTGATTTTCACCCTATATTTTCTGCATAAGACTGCCAATCAATGATTGGTTTTCAGGCTTATACCATTTTTTTTTTTTTTAAACTGAAAAACAAAAGCTAGGCTGGTGGAGAAGAAGAATTCTTCTGTACCAGCCTGATTGCAGAACTTTCTTGAAACATCTTGACAAAATCCTCTTTGGAGAGTGGCTTATGATAAACTTTCAATCTATGGCCATTCACAATAAGAGGAGTTTGAAACTCATCAATGGTCTTGATTCTTACAGCTCCATTGCTAAAGATTTTGTCAATCTCATATGGCCTAAGCCAATGAGTCTGAAATTTCCCTTGAAAATATTTAAACTTGGAATCAAATAACAATGCCCAATCTCCTTCTTGAAACTTTTTCTCTTTGATATATTTGTCATGCCATTTAGTTCTTTGATATTGAACTAGATCAGTTCTTAGAATTGCTTCTTTTCTGATCTCATCTAGCTCATTCAACTGCTCCATTCTATGCTTTTGGGCTTCTGATAAGTCCATCCCCAACTGAACCGCTATCTTGAAGGTCTTGACTTGGAACTCAATGGGGAGCAAGACTTCTTTCCCATAAACAAGTTCATAGGGAGAATGTCCTGTTGTATTCCTCCATGTAGTTCCGTAGGCCCACAAGGCTTCTGGAAGCCTTTCTGCCCAATCTCTTCTATGTAGATGAACAGTTTTGGTGATGATACTTTCAAGAACTTTGTTTGTGGACTCCACTTTACCATTTGCTTGTGGATGGTAAGGAGTAGATCTTATGTGCTTGATTTTGTATTCTTCCATCAACTTCTCCACCAAATTTGATGTGAATTGGCTCCCCTGATCTGTTACAATTTCTCTTGGAACACCAAAGCGAGTAAAAATATCCTAATAAAGAAAATGAACAACTGAATTTTCAGTAGCAGATACTAATGCTTTGGCTTCTACCCATTTAGTAACATAATCAGTACAAACCAATATATACTTCTTTTGCTTAGATGGTGGATTAATAGGTTCAATGAAATCTAAAGCCCATTTTTCAAAGGGTTCAATGAGTACCTGTGTTTGCAATGGCATTTCATTTGAAAGGGTAGGTTTCCCTACTCTTTGGCAGCTATCACACCTTTTGACATATTGTTTTGCATCTTTGAAGAGAGAAGGCCAATAATATCCCAAGGAAAGGATTTTATAGGCCGTCCTTTGTCCGCAAAGTGTCCGCCGCATGGTTCATCATGACATGCCTTAAGAATATCAGGCATTTCATCTTCCCTGACACATCTTCTGATCACAAGATCTGGCCCCGTTTTAAACAATTCGTTAGAAATCCATGAATATTTTGAACTCTCCTGAATAATCTTTCGTTTTTCTCTTGGAAATAAATGTGAAGGTAGTTTCCCTGTAACCAAATAGTTAGCAATATCTGCATACCAAGGGGTCTTAATAGTTACCGCAAACAAGTATTCATCAGGAAATTTATCTTCTACAGGAGAATCTTCTTTAGTATTCTGAATCCTAGACAAGAAATCAGCTACTGTATTCTGTTTTCCTGGTCTATCCAACACAGTAATATTGAATTCTTGCAAAAGTAAAAGCCATCTTGTCACTCTGCCATTAGTAACATGTTTGTTCATTAAATATCTAATTGCAGAATGGTCAGTATGAATAAAAGTTTCATAGCCTGTTATGTAATGTCTAAACTTATTAATTGCATGAACAACAGCTAAAAACTCTTTTTCAGTCACAGTATAGTTCAACTCCGTGGGAGTCAAATTTTTACCGGTGTAATAAATGGCATAAGGAACTAAATATTTTTGACCCAACACAGCTCCTAGAGCTGTATCTGAAGCATCCGTAGAAATATGAAAAGGGAGTTTCCAATTTGGTCCTCTCAAGATAGGTGCTTCAGATATTTTTGTTTTCAAAGTTTCAAAAGCTGATTGACAATCAGGATCCCATTTAAATTCACAGTATTTTGTAAGCAATTTGAAGAGTGGAGATGCTATTTTAGTGAAGTTTTCTATAAATCTTCTATAGTAACCAGTAAATCCTAGAAAACTTTTAACATCTCTTTGACAATTTGGAATAGGCAACTTGGAGATGACTTCAACTTTTGATCTATCAACCTTAATCCCATCTCCTGAAATATGATGTCCCAAAACAATCCCTTCAGTAAACATCATAAAGCATTTTTCATGGCTTAATGAAAGGTTTGTTTCTTTACATCTTATGAGAACTTTTTCCAAATTTTCTAATGCCTCTTCAAATGAATTACCATAAACTGTAAAATCATCCATATAAACCTCTACACAAGCATGGATTAGATCAGAAAAAATTCCTAGTACTGCTCTTTGGAATGTTGCTGGTGCATTACATAACCCAAAAGGAAGCACTCGGTAGGCAAAAGTTCCCTATGGACAAGTAAATGTGGTCTTATCTTGATCTTCAGGTGCTACCTGAATTTGATTATAGCCACTAAAACCATCCAAAAATGAAAAGTACTTTTTACCTGCTAATGTATCTAATACCTGATCAATATAAGGCAAAGGAAAGTGATCCTTCAAAGTTGCTTTGTTCAACTCCCTGTAATCAATGCATACTCTCCATTTACCATTCTTTTTAGGTACTATAACCAAAGGAGAAACCCATCGGCTATCTGAAATTGGATAAATGAAGTTTACATTGAGTAGTTTTTGGAGCTCTTCTTTCACTATCTCCTAAGATTTGGATTCATCCTTCTTTGAGGTTGTCTGATTGGTCTACTGTTTTCCTCAATATAGATATGATGGATGCAAGTCTTAGGATCAATACCTTTCATGTCAGTATACTCCCATGCAAATGCAGTAGAATTTTTTTACAAGATTTTGGTTAGTTCTTCTTGTTGTGACTTTTCCAAATGTTTGTTGATATTCAATGTTTTTTCTGGAAAAATCTCAATGGTAGAACTACCAAACTCTTCCATAGAGTAAAGAGACATTTGTCTTGATGATAAATATTCTATGTCAGATTCCAACTGAAATTGTGTGGGGTCATATTCTGAAGATGTCTCAAAATTTTCTAATGTTTTCATAATTTGACTATCCTCACTGATTTCAGAAATGGTAAAGACAGGTTGTATAGTGTCCTCATCATCAACCCATTCATTGTCTCCTACTTCTGTGATTGCTCTTGCTGGAGGATACAAATTGAATTTCTTTGTCGAATTACCATTAGAAATGTACATGTCCCCATATCTACAACTAATAAAAGCATCAGCTGTGGCTAGCCAAGGTCTTCCTAAAATAAGTGGGTGCCCTCCTAGATTACTCTTGGGAGTCAAAATCATAAAGTCTACTGGATATTCCCAAGAATCTAAGGAGACTGAAATATCTTCTAATACACCATCCGGTTTAATAACTGATCGATCTGCAAGTTGCAGTAAAGTAGGTGTAAAGAGAAGATTAGGAAGTTTTAACTGTTCCATAGTCTGTCTACTCATAATGTTGATAGCAGCCCCTAAGTCAATCAATGTGTTTGGAATTTCTATCCTATTTATATGTGTCTTGACAATTGGACTTCCTGGATCTACATACTTCTGCATGGTAATTTTTTCCATCATAATGTCTGCAATCTTTCCTACCAGGTGGATTCTTCTTGTGTCCTTTAGCTTCCTTCCTGGTCTTTTGAAACTCAACTCCTTTATGGTTTTGCTAGAATAGGAATTTCTCGAATGGCTTGTAGCAATGGAATCTTGATACAAACATTCTTCAATTCATCTAGAAAGTCATAGTTAGGCAACAAGATTTGTTTTTCCACCCCCTTATCAATTTGTAGTCTTTCCGGAAAAGGAGGTGTAGATGAAGATGTAGGTTGCTCAATTATAGGAGTTGTGGGTGTTAACTTTTCTTTTTCTTTTTGCATGCTTGAATTTTGAAGAGATTCTTCCTCAGAACCCTTATTAACTTGAAGAGAGTCCTCCTCAGAGGTATCTTGCTCTTGAATATCTATAGAAGTTTTTTCTAAAACTCTACCAGATCTGAGTTGTACATCGTTGAGAGGAACAATCATATAGGTAGGAAATTGTTGTCCTTCTACCATGTAAGTATTCTGAGGATTTTTATTGTTAGGATTTGGGAATGGCTGAGCTGGAAGTTGATTTGTCTTCTGTTGGTATGGGAGAATGAGTTGAGGATTTGTATTTTGATGAGAAGGTTGTTGTCAGGACTACAGCAATGAAAGCTGTGGATTTGGGCTTGGAAGTTGTGGAGCTATGATTTTGAAAAGATGAGGATATTGATAAAATTGAGCAAATCTCCTCATGATTTTAACTTCCTTGTACCCATGGCTGATATGAATTTTGATGTTGGGGCCAAGGTTGCTGCTGATGATTCCAATTTGGTGGGGTTTGAAGATTCATAGGGTTATTAAACCCTTGAGATTGTTGTCCCCGCCAAGGTCTCCTTGCGACAAAACAGAGATTCTACACAGAGAGATTCTACTAAGTTTGGATCTTCTTGAAAAATGTTTGAGTTCAGGAATTGAAGGACAATCCTTGATCTCATGATTCTCTGAGAAAATCATACATGTTTCTACAACTTTTGCATCCAAGGGACATTCCCTCAAAGCATGTTTTTTTCTACATTTCGGACAAAATATGGCTAAAGCATCTGTTTCTGCTTTCTGCTTGTTTTGGATTTTAAGAGTGTATAGTTATTCACTAAGGCTCCCTAAGATATCAGTTTTTAACTCATCAAGAATATTACCAATCTCTGCCCTACTTACTGATCCAGTTGCATATTTGTTAGCCCTAATAAGAGAAGGATCCCTAGGCCCTTTCCCAGTTTTAGATTTTCCCCTTGAGAGATGGATACATAGTTCTGTTATATCATGAAATGGAATTTGAGAAATGTCTCCTTTTCCCATCATGTTTAAACCATTATTCCATTATCTTCAATGGCTTTTAATATGAGGGCTTTCAAGGTTTCATCATCTAAGTTGCTCATCTTTGCTCTTCAAGTTGTATTGAAATCTTTCAATTAAGTCTTCCAAAATTTCATCTTCTTTGCATCATTTTGAATACCTCATCCTTTGTGATTGGCGAGCATACAATAGTCCAAGTATCTATCCAAAAATGTTTGTTTCATTTCATTCCAAGTCCCGATAGATTGGAGGGCTAATCCCATGAACCATTTCAAAGCAACTCCCTTCAATGTTGAAGGAAACAGTTTGATTTTTTGAGAGTCTTCCATATAGTCATAGGTTCGACACACGACTTCAAACTCAAACAAAAATGTTTCAAGATCCTCACTTCGCAATCCATAAAAGTTGGGGAGGACAGATGGTGAGATATTTTTCATTGTTGCATGAGTTTCCTCATCAACTATAGGGAATCCAAACAAGTTTTCTCCTTTCCTATTTCTACCATTATTTCCTTCACCATTGTTGTCTCCATTGTCTCCTCCTCTTCTACCTCTACCTCTACCTCCATCTATTACTTCCTCTGCCATGATAGTTTCTTTAGAGTCCTTAAAGTCCTCTAGTTCTTATACCAAGGGAGGATGAGAGAGAGTCTCTTTGTTTTCTAAGTGGGTTTTAGTAGGTGGTATAGAGATTCCTCTAATTCAAATTCGTTCCTTGACTTCCAAAAATCTTAAGGCTAGGGTAGATGGTGGTGAATCCGGTCTATGCCTTCAAGAAGATGGAGTTGTGAAAATCGAACTCTTGGCTTTAGCTATAAACCTTCCCCTAGAATCTCTTCCTCTATGCATGTCATTTTTTTATTCTTTTTTTAAAAAAGTTGGGCTAATAATTTCTCTTTCTGATCTTCCGTATCACACTAGGTGCAAGAAGAGAGCATACTTAAGAAATTACTAAACCAATAACTCTCTTTTTGATCCTCCATGATCCTCCGTATCACACTAGGTGCAAGAGGAGAGCATACTTCAAGAAGTTATCAAGTTTTCCCTTCTTTTATGATTTTATGTTTTTTTTTTAAGAAATTGGCTACCTAGTTACACTTCCCCGGCAACGGTGCCAAAATGTTTGGATCAATTTAGTGTGTCCTAAATTGCTGCATTTAATTTGTCAATCCGGGAATCGTAAGCTGATGAAGTGCGGCGCACTATATGTGCAAGATAACCTTTTTCTTAACTTTTTGTCATTTTTGGTTTTTCTAAGGTGGAATGGAAATTCTAAAATGAAAACAAGTTTGTTTATATTTGTTCAAGGAAGATATCCCCTATAATGATTTACCAACTCAAACTTTAAAAGCAATTTGTACCTATAATGATAAGACTTGAAAGGAAATGAAAATGTGCCGCCGAAATGAAAAAAGTGTCAAGTAGTCTAGTAAATCAAATAATGAACTATTGAGCAAGGAACCAAACTATTTCGTCGTCATCTAAAAAGAAACTATGCTTAAAGAAATTCAAAATTGCAACAAAGTAAATCTAAATCAGATTACATCAATTTATCTTCCGATCCTTCATCATTAGTCCAGCTATGATTTTCGGAAGTAACCATAAACAACTTGAGTAACTGATATCTAACTTGCAGAAAGTAAACTAATATCAAACCACACATTCATAATTCAATCCCTCACCATCAGTCCAGCTGTGGCTTTCGGAGGTAACCGAAGATGTCATGCACAATTTAATATTTCTAACTTGCAGAAAGGAAACTAATATCAAACTACACATCCATAATTCAATCCCTCACCATCAGTCCAGCTGTGGCTTTCGGAGGCAACCGAAGATGTTATGAGCAATTTAATATATCTAACTTGCAGAAAAGAAACTAATACTAAACTACACATTTCATAATACAATCCCTCACCATCAGTCCAGATGTGGCTTTCGGAGGTAACTGAAGATGCCATGAGCAGATTAGTATATCTAAATTTAACTATTGAAGCAGATAAGCAATACTAAAATTAAACAAAAGCTATAAAAAGCAAATTAGCAGCAGAACAATGTTAGTTCCATGTCACTAGTCAAAAAGCTATGAAAATGCCCGGGCTGCCTATCTATATCCTGAAACAGGAACACTGATCAGTGATTATCAACATAAAACATGAAAGACAGAAATGAAATGGAAATTATGGAAGTGTATAAACAGAAATGAAACAAATGCACTATATGAACATATGAATGGATTATGACACAATGGAATGAAATTAAAATTATACACTAATGCACAAAACCTTAGTGAGTAGGCCCTTCACCAAATTTCGGCACCATTTTCAAATACGAATTAAGTTGAAAAACAGTAGTCTTCTCATATTAAAAAGCAAATTTTTGGTCATTTAATTTGTAATGTTACTAAGACAAGGCAACAGAATCACTACAGAGCGTACTAATCAAAAAGATAACAGAGACTAACATTCACTAATATCGACTAACTCTATATGCATATGCAAACGCATTATATATAACAACAAACTATAACTGTCTCCTAAAGTTCATGCTGGTGGAGAGCACGTAGACCACTACGTCCACGGATATAGGAGCATGGTTGTGTTGGAAAGTAAATCTACGAGAGGTGGATGCTTGAATTCAACTCTGGAGCCCTGTACAGATGTCGATTTATCCTCCGCAGGCTTAGAAACAGCCGTATGAATCTTCATGTGACACGAAACAGAGTCCGGCCGACATGAAACTCCATGGTTGACTTCCATGTGGACGCCTTTGACCACGGCTTCTTTGGATGAGTTTGCTTGAACTAATAGGGCACGAACCATGTCCACGTCATTCCCCGACCTGCCCATGTGGCTCGTTTCTCAGAGACACCCGTAGCATAGAGTTTCACAAAATAGTTGCGGAAAGTTGTAGCAGCTGCGGAAAGTGGCAAGATTCCGCAGCTGAATGAACAAAATCTAGATCAAATAGCAAACACAAAAATATAATTAAAAACCATGTTAGATGCTCTTTTGCACATGATATTGACAATTTGGGAGGTTTAGGTGAGTGAAAAAGGTATGGAAAAGTGTATGGAAAAGATGCAAATTTGGGACTCAACATATTGCACCTGTTTGGAGGACATAATTACTACAGTGGTTTTGAGCAGTGATTGAAATTATTGTAGACCATTTTTGAAGGCTTTGTTAAACCTTGTTGAAGGAGAATTGATGACTTAAGAAGTTTGGAGCATCTCTAGTAATGTTGAAGATCCCTTGAAGTCTAGTGTGTAGATATTGTGAAGACTTGATTTGAAAAGACTTGTGAAGAATTTGCTGAGCATACTTGAAGATTTAGAGCACACCTTGGAGAAGCCTTCATTTCTTGGACAACTTATTGAAGCAATCATGAGGCGACCTTGGAGAAATAGCTTGGGTAATATGAAGAGCAGTGGTGACACCTTTTGAAGTGATCAAGGTTGTCATTGATGAAGTGACGTGGAGACTAAGTGAGGGGATATATGAAGATTGTCAGAGCTCGTTGAAGAAGACATTGGGAGCCGTGAAGAATAACGAAACATATTTTGACGAAGTGAAGCTGAGGGTTGGAACCTTTGAGGTTGGTGCCTCAGAATTGACAAGGTTGGTGCCTTGGAAGATAGGGTTAGAGCCTTAGAGGATATGAGTCCTCAAGGGACCAGGTTGGAGCCTGTACCAGATATAGGGTTGGAGCCCTTGAGGTTGGTGCCTCAAAATTGACAAGGTTGGTGCCTTGGAAGATAGGGTTGGAGCCGTAGAGGATAGGAGTCCTCGAGAGACTAGGTTGGAGCTTGTACCAGATATAGGGTTGGAGCCCTTGAGGTTGGTGCCTCAGAACTGACAAGGTTGGAGCCTTGGAAAGACCAGGTTGGTGCTTGGCACAATACAGGTGGGAGCCTGGAAGATTGGAGTCTTCATCTAAGGTTGGAGCCCTATATCATTATTGTACTTTACTTATTGTAAAGAAGAAATTAATAAAAGTATCTATTCCATCATTGTTCATTTTGTGTTCTAAATATAAGTGATCTAATTGGTAAAATTAACAATTGAAAAGAAATATTGATTCACCCCCTCTCAGTACTTCCAACACCCGCCCCCATCCCCCAGATTTAGTCGGCGGTTTCATAGGAACATCCCGCACTTTCAAACTCTCCTGGAAGAAAACTTCACCGGATGCTGCAACCAAGCCGAGATTTTGTATGGAGAAAGAAAAATCCTCAGAATTACGACCTAATGGCCCTCTATAAGCGAGCTCATTGCTCATGCATTGCCCCACCTCCTGTTTTTTTGGACCCCATTTCTCAATCAAACACGCTTTAAGCCCATCGTTACGACCAATACCTCTGTTATTCACAATGTCTTCTAGACCACCAAAGAGAAGAACAGGAAAGGAATGGTTTTATGGGATATTGATACTTACCCGACAATTCTCCTTCTCAGCTTCCGAGAGAAGTGTCGATTTCTCCACTGCCTCTGACCCACCCCGTGCTTTAGTGTCAGATCCCCATCCAACCTCCTTTATGACTCTGGTTTTGCTAGGCTCTAGAAAACCAATACCGAATTCCAACTGCCAATTCGGCATCGAGGCTCCTCCTTTGCCACCTAGAGACCTTACTGGCAGAACCACCTTGTCCAAGTTGACCTGAGTTGGCTCAAGCCCCCACACCAACAGAGTATCCTCAACCTCAGATTCTAAATCCATGTATTCATCATGTTTGACCATGGCTACAAACAATGAAGGAGATGTAAAACAATAATCGCCCCTGAGTCTGCGGAGTAAAGCTCGCCCCAAACTGCAGCTAAGCAATACCAACAATAATTAGAAAACAATGACAATATTCCAACGAGGTTTTATGATAAACGTTTGTTGTTTCCAATGGGCTTCCTTCCTTAGAAAACCTAAAAAAACGCCAAGTAAAGACCAATTGTTCAACCTTACCTGCCCCTACCTGCCATTCGAGTCACCTTCATTGCTCCAAGGTTGATGCTGAAACCAAACCCTAGCCCATTTACATACCTCCATCGCTCTGACCTCTACTCTTCCCAAGTGGATCTTCAAACCACCATAACAAAATTATTTTAATATTATATAATCTAATATTAATTTAATAAAAAAATTTCATTTACTTTAAAATAAAAATAATAGTTAAAAATATAATTTATAAATTTATAATATTTTTTATTTTATTTTAAGAATATATATTTTTAGAGATTTATAATATTTGTTATTATTTCAAAAAAATATTTTATTTTTATTTTTCAGTTTTCCGATTCTAAAACTAGGCTTTTACAAAACCTAAACTACGCTTTTACAAAACCCTTGAGATTGCTAATAAAAAACAAAATGCGATTTTGATCATTAAATGCAAACTACCCCCGCTCTAAGCACTTGAAGATGGACCTGTGTGACCATTTGACTCAAGACCGACCAGGCAAACTCCAAACCAGCGGAACAAATCCGACTTCTCACCCAAATATAATAAAGAATTTGTTGTCGATGTACAGCCTGACCATCCAAGTGAATGGAGTTGCATGCATACAGGTGTCAAGACAGGTTAGGGGGAAACATCTTGGTGGATGTGACGTAGCACTCATTTTTTAATCAGGTAAAGAAATTTGTTCCGTAAATTCTTTTTATGTGAGAAAACAGATTACTTTGATCTATTTAAGTTATGATGAAGTCCTAGTTTTAGTTCAGCACTTAGGGTTTGTTATTTTTGATTGCCCGGCCCAGAGCAACAATGGAGAAAAGCAGTTGCTGCTGCTTCTTCAAATGGTGCAGAATCTTCCCCTGGTTCGCGTGAGGGTGCCCTTATTCTCCCAGTACCTAATGCCGATCCCTTTCCTATAGGGCCACCGGAGAAACCCTAACGCTGCATCAGATGCTTTCCCTTCCACTTCTCCAGGCATGGCTTTCAAAACGGTATCTTCTCAGAATGACGACAAGGTTGGAGAGAGGCGGCTTCCCTAAATCGTCAAATGATGTCCCAGGACTCGATCAGCTCCTGGGATTGCCCTCATGGAGTTGCAGCGCTTCAATGGTGTCAGATCTGTCTTATGACATACATTCAGCTACTGCACTTGAGGGCGATGGCCTGATCAAACACATATATCAGCTTTACGATTTCATCGAGGTGAGTATATCTATAAGAGATTCATTTAAGATAGCATGTTAAAAAATAGAAGTTATCAAAGTGAAACCTCTGTATTTGCTTGTGTTTTAGAAGCTGAAAATATCGTCACATGCAAGTGCGGCTCAACTTTCCTTAAGCTTCTTCATATTCAAGGGGTTCCTCTCAGAGGGAATAAATCTATTCGTGAGTGTTAAATCTCTTTTACACTAATTAATCACACATATTTTACAGTTGTAATATCCTTAATTATTATTTATTTCAAAATTAGAATTGTTTTTTTTTGTTGTGTGGTATTTTTCAAAGTTAATATTCCAGTGCAGTCTGTAATTTATAATCATTTTATTATTTTTTAAGTTAGTATTTCCATATCACTCTGTTATGTTTCTCTATGTAAAATTACTGTATCTGAATTTTCTTATTGCTTTCATTTTGTGGTATTTAGAAAGATGCTATTCTCTGTGAAACGACGAAGAGGATAAGTGGTCCAAATATTAAAGGAGAAGCAACAGAATTGATAGTACATGGGTCCATGATGAAAATGTAGATATTTTCAAGGTTAGTAGTGACTGCTGTTATCTTATTTGCTTGTTTATAAATTAGTGCTATGCTCTTTTTCTAGTTCATGCATCCTTCAATATAGTCAAAGATCTATATATAGGTATTTGAGTTGAATGTCATTAATTGGAGCATTTAGTGGCAGTGTGCATTTACACAATCAGAAAGTAGGAACTGGGTATGTTTTCACAATATTTCGGACAAAAAAAGAAATAGGTAAATTCACGCAGCATTTATATAAGATGTATAGCTGTTGACATGTATAGCATGAACTGCACATATAATAGAGTTCGTAGATTTATGCTGTAAAATTTAATGTGGGCATATGTAATAGAGTGGTCGGCATTTATGTACACGGCCAATATGGGACATTTCTATGAATGAAAGAAGGCAAAAAAAAAAAAAATGGTGACGACGGTGGTTACTTGTTACCACATGTTGTCTCGGATAATGTGAGATCACATAAGTGTGGATAGAGGATGCCCAATAAAGGGATTCTCAAAATTTGCAGAATATCTAATGAGTGATTAAACAGATCTTTTTCGTTGAAAGCCTAAAAGCCTTTTAAGTTTTAATAACCCATCCACAGATTGAGGCACAAAAAGGCTTATTCCTTCTACATAAACGGACGGAATGGTTTCCACAATAACAAGTCAAATTTAGAAGCTATACGTACCAAATCTAAGAACTCAAATTTAGAAGCTATATGTACCAAATTTAAGAAATTTTTAAAAACATAAATCTATACAATTTTGTTGCATACAATGTGCAGTATAGACAATTTTGTTTCATGCAATTTCTATGCAGTTTTGTTTCATACAATGTCTATTTTTAATTATTTTAATTATTTTCCAGCAGGCATTTCAGACAATTTTGTTTCATGCAATATCTATGTTTTCTTGAATCTCCAGTAAGCTAACTCAATTACGTTTGATAATGGTAATGGTATTGGCATGTAGGGCATGCAAGGGATCAAAGATGTTTGATTGAATAAATATAAGGATGCATTGCAAATATCTGCATCAACATTGGACTTAATGTATAATTCATCGAGGAGTTCAGAACAAAATTGGACTTCCTTGAATGAATACAAGGATGCTTTGGAAATATCTCCATCAACATTGGACTTAATGTATAATTCATCGAGGAGTTCAGAACAAAATTGGACTTAAATGTATAATTCACTGAGAAGTTGAATATTTCACTGAGAAGTTGAGATATTTGAGCGTTTATTCTAATTTGTCATCAAAATTAGAATAATTTTTTTTTCAATAGTGGCATCTACCATTACTATTGATAATGGTAATGGCATGTCAGACCTGCAAGGGATCAAAGTTCAATAATGGCATGTAAGACCCGCAAGGGATCAAAGATTGAATGAAGGTAAGAATCCATTGGATATATCTATATTTTTAGAAAACTGTATAATAGTTGAGATATACTTGAGAGTTTATTTTGAGTTTTCATCAAAATTAGACTCGATGAGTTACTCACCTACTCAATGAGTTAAGTTCACTTAGGTGAAAAGAGTTATTAGTTATTCACTTAAATGAAATTTGAAAAGATTGGATTTAATGTATTTAGTGAGAACTGTATAATAAATTTAAGTGAGAACTGTATAATTTACTGACAACTCGAGATAGAGTTAAGTTCACTTCGGTGAAAAGAGTTAATAGTTATTCACTTAGGCGAAAATTGAAAAGATTGGATTTAATGTATTCAGTGAGAACTGTATAATTTACTGACAACTTGAGATATTATTAAGTGAGAACTGTATAATTTACTAACAACTCGAGATATTATTCAGTGAGAACTGTATAATTTACTAACAACTCGAGATATTATTCAGTGAGAACTGTATAATTTACTGACAACTCGAGATATTATTTAGTGAGAACTGTATAATTTACCGACAACATGAAATATTTGAGAGTTTATTTTGAGTTGAAAATTGAAAAGATTGGATTTTTAATGTATTCAGTGAGAACTGTATAATTCACTGACAAACTTGAGATATTTGACAGTTTATTTTGGTTTGTCTTGAAAATTAGAATCAATGAGTTATTCATTTAGGTGAAAATTGAAATGACTGGATTTAATGTATTCACGGAAAACTATTAAACTGTATTTAATGTATTCCCTGAAAACTGTATGAAGAGTTATTAATCATTTAGGTGAAAATTGAAATGATTGGATTTAATGTATTCGCGGAAAACTGTATTTAATGTATTTCCTGAAAACTGTATGAAATTTAGACTCAATGAAACTTGAGATATTTGATAGTTCAATAACAACTTGAGATATCTGAGAGTTTATTTTGAGTTGTCATCAAACATTGATTCTGAAGGTGAAAATTGAACAGGTGTTGAGATATTTAGGGCCGAAGGTGAAAATTGAAAAGGTACTGAGATACTTGAATTTTGTTTAGCATGGATTAACTATGCACAAGCTCTTAATGAATGATTCACTTGGCTGAAAAGAATTATTCACTATGCACCCCTTAATGAATTATTCACTATGCATAAGCCCTCAATGAATTATTCACTTAAGTTGAAAATTGAAAAGGGGTTGAGATAATTAAATTATTGTTTAACATGGATTAACTATGTATGACCCTTCGGTAGGGGCTAGGTATGTATGACCCTTAGGGAGGGGCTAGGTGTAATATTGATATCAAAGTTGGCATTGACATGCATGAGCCTTTTGGCTTTGGATTCTGTTTTTAAGTCGACTAGGTGTGGTATTGGTATCAAAGTTGGCATTGTTCAGCTCGCTTAGATATGCATGAGTCTCTGGCTTTGGATGCTGTTGTTAAGTCGATTAGGTGTAAGATTGGTATCAAAGTGATTCTATTGTTAAGTCGATTAGGTGTAAGATTGGTATCAAAGTTGGTATTGTTCAGCTCGCTTAGACATGCATGAGACTCAGGCTTTGGATTCTGTTATTGAGACTTTGCAAGAAGACATTATACACCTAGTGCCAAGTTATCGAGTTATTATTTTTAGCACTTAGACTGGGAGTAAGTGTAAAGTTGATTTTTTTTTGGTTTTCCCTTCTTCAAAGCAAAAAGGTAGCTGAATTCAGCGGGGGCTGAGCCATGCATGAGGAAACTAGGGCTCAGCCATGCATGAGGAAACTAAAAGTTAGAGGAGCTGAATTCAGCGGGGCTTAACCTTGCGTGAACTTTGAGGCTTGGATTCCATTGTCGAGACTTTGGAGTTCAGATACTTCTGAGTAGTTGTTGACTTAGCATCAAACGGAGACGGAGTTCAGATACCTAAGACTTTGGAATTCAGATACTTTCCACATACCTAAGACTTAAGACTTTGGAATTCAGATACTTTTCAGATACCTAAGACCTAAGACTTTGGAATTCAGATACTTCTGATTATTGAGTTAGCATCAAACTGAGACTCAATATATTGGAACGAATTTATTTTTTGGATTCCGTTGTCACTTTAGAGTTGAGACGCTAAGACTTAAGACTTTGGAATTCAGATACTTTTCGGATACCTAAGACTTTGGAATTCAGATACTTCTGACTATTGAGTTAGCATCAAACTGAGACTCAATCGATTGGAACGAATTTATTTTTGGATTCCGTTGTCACTTTGGAGTTGAGACTCTAAACCTATTTTTAAGCTAGCATCAAAATTATACTCGATGAATTGGACTGAATTTTATTCTTATTTAAAGGGAATTAAGACACCCGAGTTATTGTTTATACATCGCCTTAACCATGTATAAAACCCTTAGAATGCAGCCAAATGTAAGTGTGAAGTTGGTTTGCTTTTTTTGTTTACCCTTACAGCGTCGAAGTTAAAAGAGTTGAGTTTTGCCGGGCGTAGGAGTTGAGTTCAGATGGGCGTTAGCCCTGAGGATTTGGATTTGGATTTGGAGTCGATGTAAAGCTTTTTAGTTTTTAGTTTTCCCTTTGCTGTCTCAAAGTTGCAAGTTCGTTTTTTTGTTTTTTCAGAGGTGGGTTTTCCTTTTACTGCGTCAAAGCTACCTGAAATGAGATCAGTTGGGCTTTACTCAATGTCATGTCGAGACTTAGCCCATATTTCAGTTGGGCTTTATTCATGCTATATTTCAGTTGGGCTTATTCATGTCGAGACTGGTAGTTTTTTTTTTGGTGTAATTTCATTAAAATTTGGTCGGAATTCATTGAAAAAAGAAGTTTGATGGGTAACTTTGCACAATTGAAGTGTCCTAGGGGTTGATTTTTTCCGGTGTAATTTCTCTGAAATCTGGTCGGAATTAATTGAAAACAGAAGTTTGATGGTAATCTTGCACAATCGAAGTATTTTAGAGATTTTTAAGGTGTTGAATCTATATATAAAGTCAAAAAACCAATTTAAATAACAGAAATCAAAATTTTACCTCAAAATTTTTCACTGGATTTTTTTCATGAGCACCTGAAACTCCAAAAAATTACACTAATAACAACCCCATTAACCCATTTATATATATAAATGGCCCACTGTCTTGTAGAGTCCACCTTATTGTCTTGGTTCGGACCCAATCCCGTTTAGATTTTTATACATGTTTAACATTATCATATAATGGGGTCGAATTAGTGTATTTATTTCACCTTATTTTGTTTTGGTTTGGACCCAATCCGTTTTAGATTTTTATACATGTTTAATATTATCATATAATGGTGTCCAATTACTGTACTTATTTCAGGTCTACCCTTTGAGTTCAGAATTTGGGTGGAAGGAGTGTTTTATTTTTGATATTTATAGTAATTGGTGTCACATTTCAGAAAGAAATATATCTCTGGTATCGGCTCTAGCTTGTCACATATTTTTCTTGCATATGGAAATTAGACCTGTAACTTGTCACATCTTAGAAAATTATTTATACATGTTTAATATTATTATAAAATGGTGTCCAATTACTGTATTTATTTCAGGTCTCCCCGTTGTGTCCAATTACTGTATTTATTTCAGGTCTCCCCGTTGAGTTCAGAATTTGGGTGGTAGGAGTGTTTTATTTTTGATGTTTATAGTAATTCGTTCACATTTCAGAAAGAAATATATCTTTGGTGTAGGCTCTAGCTCGTGACATATTTTTCTTGCATATGTAAATTAGACCTCTTATTCTTGCAGATGAAGATTAAAGCTGTAGCTTGTCACATCTTAGAAAATTAGACCTGTAGCCGTCACATCTTTCTAAGAAGGCTTGTCACATATTTCTAAGAAGATTAGACCTCCGGCTGCTTAACAAAGTTAATACACCACATCTCTCTAATAAGGCTCGTCACATCTTTCTAAGAAGATTAGACCTCCGGCTGCTTAACAAGTTAAAACACTAGAAAAACTTGAAAAAAGCAAAAGCAAATTTATTTTACTGGTTGAGAGTTATCTGAACTTTTGAAAAGTAGAATGCATGTTCAGTAAATATTTTCAAAAGCGGATACAGTTCTCTGGTTTTGTCTTTATTAGTAGGTGGTCTATTGCATATGTTATAGATAGATATTTGGGGAATATTTTCAAGTGGATAATATGTCTGTGGTTTTGGGTGGTAACTTGATATACGGTATGGATGAACCAAGGGAAATCAAATTCATGTAGATATAGATTTTTAAGTAACAGCTTATTATGCAATTTCATCATTTTTTTTATTTGAAGAAACAAATTCATTAAGATATATATCTCTATCTTCATGACAATTGATTATTTAAACTTACTATGCAATTTCATTTTTATTTTTTAACAAATTCAAGAAGATATAGGTCTCTATTAACTAAACTTAAACTTTTGTAATAACAATTGATTATTTAAATTTATCATTATTTAAACTTATTATGCAATTCATGAAGATATATATCTTTATCTGCATAACAATTGATTATTTAAATTTATCATGTAATTTCATTTTTATTTGTTAAGAAATTTATAACGATATAGATTTCTATCTTTGTAACAATTGGTTATGTGAATTCATTTTTTATTGAAAAGCAAATTCATTTTAGTATTTGGATGTAAATTCATTTTTAATTGAAAAGCAAATTCATTTTAGGGTTTGGGTGTAAATTCATTTTTAATTATAGTGTTTGGATGTAAATTTATTTTTAATTGAAAAAAAAATTCATTTTAGCGTTGGGATGCAAATTCATTTTTAATTTTAGTGTTTGGATGTAAATTCATTTTTAATTGAAAAGCAAATTATTTTAGTGTTTGAATGGAGAGATTGTAAAAATTAAATATATGAAATATATATAATTGAGGGTAGCAAGGAAGTAACTAGAAAAAGCAAATTAACCAAAGGCAAATCAAACACCTTCTTGTCTGCCCATCTTGTGCTCCACCTCTCTTGCATGAGGAGGTGGAGCAACACCCCCCAATATGAATGAAATGCCAAGAGTGATAATTTACCTGCGAATACACTACCCTTCAAGTGTATGCTTGGAGTAGATGAGGAGGGCTTGGATCCCAGGTAATGAGCTTGTTCGTGGCTGCAACCCATGCAACCACATAACCCATATTCACTATCTCACAAAAGTTGGTTTGCAAGACACCTTGGACACGAGGAGGTGGAGCACGAGATGGGGAGGGACACCTAATAGGGGCCAAGATAATTGGGGGAGAGGGCGAGCCCACATGGGGAGAATTCATAGGAGAGGGAGCTAGAGAGGAGGGGGGCCCACATGGGGACATTTCGTAGAAGAGGGAGCTAGAGAGGAGGGGGGATGCATGTTTAGTGGAAAGTCAATTTTCAGATATCAGGTAAGACTTTTGAGAGAGGAGGCGTGGCTATGATAAGCAGAGAGCTTGAGAATCCACGCAATTGCTCTTGATTTATCTTGCTGCCTTTCCTTAAGCTAGAAAGCTAAGTGGTTGTGAAGATCCCAGAGCGTGGGATGAACACGATTTGTCTTTGACTCTTTAGAATCCAACATCTGTACTCTCATGTGGGGGGTATGCTATAGCCAAAAAGAGTGACAACCATAGAATTGTTGAAGGTGGTGGGATGATGCCATCTTCCCTTTTGCATGCTGGGGTGATTCCTGTGACCCCTTTCATGGTTCATGGCAGATTTGTGGGAGTGAGAAGAGTGAGGCTCAGGTGAAGCGGAGGAAAAAGAAGGAATAATTTCCAGCACAAGAGACCAAGCCTAGAGTAAAATGATCAGATGAATGAACTGTAAGGAGTTCATGATGTTGATAATTATATGTGTAGGTATGACATACGAGGCAGATGGACTGGCGTGCAAGGACAAACCTTGTATGGTGAGGAATTTATTATGCATTGAAGCCACTCGGAGGAGAGCTACTTCTAGGTGGAGAGTGCCGTTGATTTGTTTGGGAGTACGTGTTTGCATCCTTTCGAACACCTAGATCCAAGGAGACTTAAGGTCTCGCTACGCCAACTATAGACATTGGGGGAGACATGATGTGATGGCAGAGGAGGGAGTCCACTTCTCTTTATTCCAATGGTCTTTGATTCCCTTGTTTGCAATGAAGCAAGCAAGTGAGTTGGATTTGCTCTTTATGTGGGAGAAAACAATTGCTTCTATGTGAGGGATGAGGCTAGCCAGGTGAACATTATAATCTAGGTGCCAATTAATTGCGTGATTGGTTGCCGGGGAGACATTGAAGATGTGAGTGGCTAGGTGAGCAAAAATCAGATCTCAAGGCTGAATGGTGAAGTGGTTTTCAATTGGGATCAAGGAGCAGTTAAGAATTTTTTAAACCAGATAATGAAAGAAGGTGAAGGAGGTCAATCAGGATCAGAGGGCAATTAAGAATTCTCTAAACCGGATATTAGAAGAAAACATAGAAATGTATAACAGTTCAAAATAGAGTGTAATTAAACAAATTTTGCCATAAAATTCAGTTATAACATTCAAATTTAGAACACATTAAAGTTTATGGAATACTTAAGAAAATAACATGAATAATTGAAATTATACTTCACTGAGATAGCTCAACACATGAATCCTGTAAAGAAATTCCTTTATTACAAATGGTACAATAACCCTTAGGTAGTGGATCAACCAGCTATAGAAATGATGAAGTGTTTATATAACATATTATAAAAATATCCTGTCAAATGACAAAGATTTATTCTAGGAGAATAAATAGCTTTATGTAAAAAGATAGTGACACCCAGTAATTGATTGAAATCTGTCCTTGTTTTATTTGATTTCTGTTTAATGTTTGTTTCTTTCACGCTGTCTGTTTCTTTCATCTGTCTTTTCTTTCACGTCGTCTTTGTTTTATCTGTCTTTCTTTCATTTGTCTTTCATCTGTTTGCTCTTTAACCTATGAGTTCTTTTACTTGTCTGCTCTTTAACTTGTTACAATAAATCACACCATTTTTCCCACGTTTCTTCATCTGGAATCTTTATTGTATTATCTTTCGATAAATTTCATCTGCTTCTGAATACTTGGCAAACATGGGTTTATTCACAAAAAGGTGATTTACTTCATGCTGGAGGTAAAATAAATTTTCTAAACTCTGAAAGAGCACTTTGCCTGTGGGAACTCTTTTCATTGATGAACTGTTGGAAGTTTCTTTGGCTACTTCCCTCATCTTCTTATCATAATCTACATGCCTCATTAGTTTATCATTTATTACCAAAGGATTAGGCAAACCTTTCTGTCTTAATACATCAAATTTGTTCATAAACCCGTTCATTGCAAGTTCCATTGTTTGACATTTGTCTTCAAGTTGTGTCATCAGATCTCTCTTGGAAATAACTTTCTTCACCTCTACAATAGTTTTTGTTCTATTAGTTATTTCAAGTTCTTCTAATTCATACTTGTTTTTAGAATTTAGGAATTTTATTATTTCATAGGCTTCCTTTGGTTTCTTTCCAAGATCTGCTTTGACCTTTTGAATTGCATTACCTACTTCCTTTACCAAGTCATGTTGTTCAAATATTATCTATATAGAAGGCCAAATATCATTAACTGAGTTAATGATATTGGCCCACAACTGCTGTTTTGCTTGGGCTAAAGGTTTTTTTAGTGATAACTCCTTTTCTAACTTGTGGATTCTTTCAGTGAATCTATTGGCCTTTTGTACTTCTGCCTCATGCATTACTTCTGCCAATTTCTTGCCATCTTCTAAACTTTTCACTTGTTCTTTGAGCTTATTGATTTCAGTAGTTTGAATTGACATATCTTACATTGTCTTGATCAATTCGCTGGCCTCATCAGTGGGATGCACTGTTGGTGTTGCTGATGTAGTTGCTGGAATTGATGTTGATACTGGAGCTGCTGTAGACAATGAAGCTGATGTAGAAGCTATAGGAATAACAGTAATGGGAACTGCTTCCATGCTGACTTGCTTTTCCTGCACAAGTTTGTCCATTTCTGTTTCCATTTCTTTCAGTTGAGCTGTCAAATGAATGATGAAATTCATCATTTCATCCTTTCGATTTTCAGTTTCCAAAACCTCTTTGGTTAGTGGATGCTCTGTAGTTGGTAACTTTAGCAGTTTCTTTAGTGTAGCTATGTTTGCATTCTTCTTTTTGATTAGTTTTTCTGCTGCTTTGATATCTTTTGGATTATAACCAACTTCCATTACCAAATCTTCAAGTTATTTTATCCTGTTATCTTTTGATTGTGATGAAGCTTTCTCTAGCTTCAACTGTCTTATATTTTCTAGAGAATTCTGTAACTTCTGGACACTTAAAGCTTTGTGTGTCATGGTGGAATAGATCATTTCTCCTTCCTATTTGCGAAACTCAAACTGGTTAATTGGACGCACATCTTTGGTAAGAACTTCAAAGACTGTCTTTTTATAATCTTATGATGTTTTTGGGGCTTGCACTTTTGGCTGTAGAAATGTCATTTGCATATTCCTTGTTTTGAAGTCAAAAGTTGAATGTAATCTATTCTAGTCATTGGAAGTTTGTTTCCAGTATTGAGCATATGTTACATCCTTTAATGCTTCATTTCTGATTTTAATTTCTTTGTATGTCTCCATGATATCTTTTTCTTTCTCCATTGGTTTGCTAGATGATGAAACCTCTGCACTGTTTTGCTTTTGAATAATTTGTGCACTGGAAGTTGATGGTTGATGTGTTTCTTCTGAAAGTGTTGGGGGTGCATCATCTCTGACAACAATATTTGTTTTAATGGTTTCAACTGTCTCTTCTTTCTCTATCACTTGATTTAGCTTTGTCTTCTTTCTATACATGAACTTGAATTTAGTATCAGAAGTAGTTTCTGCAGAATAAGAGCCTTCCTCTCTAGCCCTTTTTGAATTTCTGTCTTGTGGGGCTGGAGTAAGCAAGATGGAACTAGTATCAACCTGCTTCTCCACCTCTTGTAAAGTGTTTTCCAACCACTCTGACTGGTTGGAATACTTTTCAATTTTAGGTTTTGACTCATGAATGAAAGGGGTCAATTTGAACTTATCTTTCAATTTACTTATGACACCCAAGGGGTCATATGGCCATTTGAAACTGCTGCTGAACTTGAAATCTTGTAAGCATCTGTCTGCTTGTTGTCCAACATTCTTACTATTGCATATAAAAGGCCCTAGCTAGTTTTTAATTTTAAATTGGGTCATCTTTTTAGGTTAAAGGAAATTAATCTCATCTGAATTCAAGATTTGTCCGATGTATTCTAAAGAAAATATCCTCATTGGGAGGTATTTGGGAAGCTTGTATGGAACTGGAGGAGGAGGAAGAGGTGGTGGAGCACGAGATGGGGAGGGACACCTAATAGGAGCCAAGATAATTGGGGGAGAGGGCGAGCCCACATGGGGAGAATTCATAGGAGAGGGAGCTAGAGAGGAGGGGGGCCCACATGGGGAGAATTCGTAGAAGAGGGAGCTAGAGAGGAGGGGGGATGCATGCTTAGTGGAAAGTCAATTTTCAGATATCAGGTAAGACTTTTGAGAGAGGAGGAGGCGTGGCTATGATAAGCCGAGAGCTCGAGAATCCATGCAATTGCTCTTGATTTATCTTGCTGCCTTTCCTTAAGCTGGAAAGCTAAGTGGTTGTGAAGATCCCAGAGCGTGGGCTGAGCACGATTTGTCTTTGACTCTTTAGAATCCAACATCTGTACTCTCATGTGGGGGGTATGCTATAGTCAAACAGAGCGACAACCATAGAATTGTTGAAGGTGGTGGGATGATGCCATATTCCCCTTTGCATGCTGGGGTGATGCCTGTGACCCCTTTCATGGTTCATGGCAGATTTGCGTGAGTGAGAAGAGTGAGGCTCACGTGAAGCGGAGGAAAAAGAAGGAATAATTTCCAGCACAAGAGACCAAGCCTAGAGTAAAATGACCAGATGAATGAACTGTAAGGAGTTCATGATGTTGATAATTATATGTGCAGGTATGACATACGAGGCAGATGGACTGGCGTGCAAGGACAGACCTTGTATGGTGAGGAATTTATTATGCTTTGAAGCCACTCGGAGGAGAGCTACTTCTAGGTGGAGAGTGCCGTTGATTTGTCTGGGAGTGCGTGTTTGCATCCTTTCGAACACCCAGATCCAAGGAGACTTAAGGTCTCGCTACGCCAACTATAGACACTGGGGGAGACAGGATGTGATGGCAGAGGAGGGAGTCCACTTCTCTTTATTTTAATGGTCTTTGATTCCCTTGTGTGCAATGAAGTAAGCAAGTGAGTTGGATTTGCTCTTTACGTGGGAGAAAATGATTGCTTCTGTGTGAGGGATGAGGCTAGCCAGGTGAACATTATAATCTAGGCGCCAATTAATTGCGTGATTGGTTGCTGGGGAGACATTGAAGATGTGAGTGGCTAGGTGAGCAAAAATCAGATCTCAAGGCTGAATGGTGAAGTGGTTTTCAATTGGGATCAAAGAGCAGTTAAGAATTCCTTAAACCAGATAATGAAAGAATGGTGAGTTGGATTTGCTCTTTATGTGGGAGAAAACGATTGCTTCTGTGTGAGGGATGAGGCTAGCCAGGTGAACATTATAATCTAGGCGCCAATTAATTGCGTGATTGGTTGCTGGGGAGACATTGAAGATGTGAGTGGCTAGGTGAGCAAAAATCAGATCTCAAGGCTGAATGGTGAAGTGGTTTTCAATCGGGATCAAAGAGCAGTTAAGAATTCCTTAAACCAGATAATGAAAGAAGGTGAAGGAGGTCAATTAGGATCAGAGGGCAATTAAGAATTCTCTAAACCGAATATTAGAAGAAAACATATAAATGTATAACAGTTCAAAATAGAGTGTAATTAAACAAATTTTGCCATAAAATTTCAGTTATAACATTCAAATTTAGAACACATTAAAGTTTATGGAATACTTAAGAAAAGAACATGAATAATTGAAATTATACTTCACTGAGATAGTTCAACACATGAATTCTGTAAAGAAACGCATTTATTAGAAATGGTACAATAACCCTTAGGTAGTAGATCAACCAGCTATAGAAATGATGAAGTATTTATATAACATATTATAAAAATATCCTGTCAAATGAATAAGATTTATTCTAGGAGAATAAATAGCTTTGTGTAAAAAGATAGTGACACCCAGTAATTGATTGAAATCTGTCCTTGTTTTATTTGATTTCTGTTTAATGTTTGTTTCTTTCACGCTGTTTGCTTCTTTCATTTGTCTTTTCTTTCACGCCGTCTTTGTTTTATCTGTCTTTCTTTCATTTGTCTTTCCTCTGTTTGCTCTTTAACCTATGAATTCTTTTACTTATCTGCTCTTTAACTTGTCACAATAAATCACACCATTTTTCCCATGTTTTTTCATCTAGAATCTTTATTTTCATTATCTTTCGATAAATTTCATCTACTTCTGAATACTTGGCAAACATGGGTTTATTTACAAAAATGTGATTTACTTCATGCTGGAGGTAAAAGAAATTTTCTAAACTCTGATGGAGCACTTTGCCCGTGGGAACTCTTTTCATTGATGAACTGTTGGAAGTCTCTTTGGCTACTTCCCTCATCTTCTTATCATAATCTACATGCCTCATTAGTTTATCATTTATTACCAAAGGATTAGGCAAACTTTTTTGTCATAATACATCAAATTTGTTCATAAACCTGTTCATTGCAAGTTCCATTGTTTGACATTTGTCTTCAAGTTTTGTCATCGGATTTCTCTTGGAAATAATTTTCTTCACCTATAAGATAGTTTTTGTTCTATTAGTTATTCCAAGTTCTTCTAATTCATACTTGTTTTTAGAATTTAGGAATTTTATTATTTCATAGGTTTCCTTTAGTTTCTTTCTAAGATCTGCTTTGACCTTTTGAATTGCATTACCTACTTCCTTTACCAAGTCATTTTGTTCAAATATTATCTATATATAAGGCCAAATATCATTAACTGAGTTAATGATATTGGCCCACAACTGCTGTTTTGCTTGGGCTAAAGGTTTTTTTAGTGATAACTCATTTTCTAAATTGTGGATTCTTTTAGTCAATCTATTGGCCTTTTGTACTTCTGCTTCATGCATTACTTCTGCCAATTTCTTGCCATTTTCTAAACTTTTCACTTGTTCTTTGAGCTTATTGATTTTAGTAGTTTGAATTGACATATCTTACATTGCCTTGATCAATTTGTTGGCCTCATCAATGGGATGCACTATTGGTGTCGCTGATGTAGTTGCTGGAATTGATGTTGATACTGGAGCTGCTGTAGACAATGAAGCTGATGTAGAAGCTATAGGAATAGCAGTAATGGGAACTGCTTCCATGCTGACTTGCTTTTCCTGCACAAGTTTGTCCATTTCTGTTTCCATTTCTTTCAGTTGAGCTGTCAACTGAATGATGAGATTCATCATTTCATCCTTTTGATTTTCAGTTTCCAAAACCTCTTTGGTTAGTGGATGCTCTGTAGTTGGTAACTTCAACAGTTTCTTTAGTGCAGCTATGTCTGCATTCTTCTTTTTGATTAGTTCTTCTGCTGCTTTGATATCTTTTGGATTATAACCAACTTCCATTACCAAATCTTCAAGTGATTTTATCCTGTTATCCTTTGCTTGTGATGAAGCTTTCTCTAGCTTCAACTATGTCTTATATTTTCTAGAGAATTCTGTAACTTCTGGACACTTAAAGCTTTGTGTGTCATGGTGGAATAGATCATTTCTCCTTCCTATTTGTGCAACTCAAACTGGTTAATTGGATGCACATCTTTGGTAAGAACTTCAAAGACTGGCTGTAGAAATGTCATTTGCATCTTCCTTGTTTTGAAGTCAAAAGCTGAAAGTAATCTATTCTGGTCACTGGTAGTTTTCTTCCAGTATTGAGCATATGTTACATCCTTTAATGCTTCATTTCTGATTTTAATTTCTTTGTATTTCTCCATGATATCTTTTTCTTTCTCCATTGGTTTGCTAGATGATGAAACCTCTGCACTGTTTTGCTTTTGAATAATTTGTGCACTGGAAGTTGATGGCTGATGTGTTTCTTCTGAAAGTGTTGGGGGTGCATCATCTCTGACAACAATATTTGTTTCAATGGTTTCAACTCTCTTCTTTCTATATCACTTGATTTAGCTTTGTATTCTTTCTATGCAGGAACTTGAATTTAGTATCAGAAGTAGTTTCTGCAGAATAAGAGCCTTCCTCTCTAGTCCTTTTTGAATTTCTGTCTTGTGGGGTTGGAGTAAGAAAGATGGAACTAGTATCAACCTGCTTCTCCACCTCTTGTAAAGTGTTTTCCAACCACTGTGACTGGTTGGGGTACTTTTCAATTTTAGGTTTTGACTCATGAATGAAAGGGCTCAATTTGAGCTTATATCTCAATTTACTTATGACACCCAAGGGGTCATATGGCCATTTGAAACTGCTGCTGAACTTGAAATCTTGTAAGCATCTGTCTGCTTGCTGTCCAACATTCCTACTATTGCATATAAAAGGCTCTAGCTGGTTTTTAATTTTAAATTGGGTCTTCCTTTTAGCTTAAAGGAAATTAATCTCATCTGAATTCAAGATTTGTCTAATGTATTCTAAAGCAAAAATCCTCATTCGGAGGTATTTGGGAAGCTTGTATGGAACTGGACGAGGAGGAGGTGGTGGAGCACGAGACGGGGAGTGACACCTAATAGGGGCCAAGATAATTGGGGGAGAGGGCAAGCCCACATGGGGAGAATTCATGGGAGAGGGAGCTCGAGAGGAGGGGGGCCCACATGGGGAGAATTCGTAGAAGAGGGAGCTAGAGAGGAGGGGGGATGCATGTTTAGTGGAAAGTCAATTTTTAGATATCAGGTAAGACTTTTGAGAGAGGAGGCGGCGTGGCTATGATAAGCCGAGAGCTTAAGAATCCATGCAGTTGCTCTTGATTTATCTTGCTGCCTTTCCTTAAGCTGGAAAGCTAAGTGGTTGTGAAGATCCCAGAGCGTGGGCTGAGCACGATTTGTCTTTGACTCTTTAGAATCCAACATCTATCCTCTCATGTAGGGGGTATGCTATAGTCAAACAGAGCGACAACCATAGAATTGTTGAAGGTGGTGGGATGATGCCATCTTCCCCTTTGCATGCTGGGGTGATGCCTGTGACCCCTTTCATGGTTCATGGCAGATTTGTGGGAGTGAGAAGAGTGAGGCTCAGGTGAAGTGGAGGAAAAATAAGGAATAATTTCCAGCACAAGAGACCAAGCCTAGAGTAAAATGACCAGATGAATGAACTGTAAGGAGTTCATGATGTTGATAATTATATGTGCAGGTATGACATACGAGGCAGATGGACTGGCGTGCAAGGACAAACCTTGTATGATGAGGAATTTATTATGCATTGAAGCCACTTGGAGGAGAGCTACTTATAGGTGGAGAGTGCCGTTGATTTGTTTGGGAGTGCGTGTTTGCATCCTTTCGAACACCTAGATCCAAGGAGACTTAAGGTCTTGCTGGGGAGACATTGAAGATGTGAGTGGCTAGGTGAGCAAAAATCAGATCTCAAGGCTGAATGGTGAAGTGGTTTTCAATCGGGATTAAGGAGCAGTTAAGAATTCCTTAAACTAGATAATGAAAGAAGGTGAAGGAGGTCAATCAGGATCAGAGGGAAATTAAGAATTCTCTAAACCGGATATTAGAAGAAAACATAGAAATGAATAACAGTTCAAAATAGAGTGTAATTAAACAAATTCTGCCATAAAATTCCAGTTATAACATTCAAATTTAGAACACATTAAAGTTTATGGAATACTTAAGAAAGAACATGAATAATTGAAATTATACTTCACTGAGATAGCTCAACACATGAATCCTGTAAAGAAATTCCTTTATTACAAATGGTACAATAACCCTTAGGTAGTGGATCAACCAGCTATAGAAATGATGAAGTGTTTATATAACATATTATAAAAATATCCTGTCAAATGACTAAGATTTATTCTAGGAGGATAAATAGCTTTATGTAAAAAGATAGTGACACCCAGTAATTGATTGAAATCTGTCCTTGTTTTATTTGATTTCTGTTTAATGTTTGTTTCTTTCATGCTGTCTGCTTCTTTCATTTGTCTTTTCTTTCACGCCGTCTTTTTTTTATCTGTCTTTCTTTCATTTGTCTTTCATCTATTTGCTCTTTAACCTATGAGCTCTTTTACTTGTCTGCTCTTTAACTTGTCACAATAAATCACACCATTTTTCCCACGTTTCTTCATCTGGAATCTTTATTTTCATTATCTTTCGATAAATTTCATTTGCTTCTGAATACTTGGCAAACGTGGATTTATTCACAAAAAGGTGATTTACTTCATGCTGGAGGTAAAATAAAATTTCAAAACTCTGAAGGAGCACTTTGCCTGTGGGAACTCTTTTCATTGATGAACTGTTGGAAGTCTCTTTGGCTACTTCGCCCATCTTCTTATCATAATCTACATGCCTCATTAGTTTATCATTTATTACCAAAGGATTAGGCAAACCTTTCTTTTTTAATACATCAAATTTGTTCATAAACATGTTCATTGCAAGTTCCATTGTTTGACATTTGTCTTCAAGTTGTGTCATCAGATTTCTCTTGGAAATAACTTTCTTCACCTCTAAGATAGTTTTTGTTCTATTAATTATTTCAAGTTCTTCTAATTCATACTTGTTTTTAGAATTTAGGAATTTTATTATTTCATAGGCTTCCTTTGGTTTCTTTCCAAGATCTGCTTTGACCTTTTGAATTGCATTACCTAATTCCTTTACCAAGTCATTTTGTTCAAATATTATCTATATAGAAGGCCAAATATCATTAACTGAGTTAATGATATTGGCCCACAACTGCTGTTTTGCTTGGGCTAAAGGTTTTTTTAGTGATAACTCATTTTCTAACTTGTGGATTCTTTCAGTCAATCTATTGGCCTTTTGTACTTCTGCCTCATGCATTACTTCTGCCAATTTCTTGCCATCTACTAAACTTTTCACTTGTTCTTTGAGTTTATTGATTTTAGTAGTTTGAATTGACATGTCTTACATTGCCTTGATCAGTTTGCTGTCCTCATCAGTGGGATGCACTGTTGGTGTTGCTGATGTAGTTTTTGGAACTGATGTTGATACTGGAGCTGTTGTAGACAATGAAGCTGATGTAGAAGCTATAGGAATAGCAGTAATGGGAACTGCTTCCATGCTGACTTGCTTTTCCTGCACAATTTTGTCCATTTCTGTTTCCATTTCTTTCAGTTGAGCTATCAACTGAATGATGAGATTCATCATTTCATCCTTTTGATTTTCAGTTTCCAAAACCTCTTTGGTTAGTGGATGCTCTGTAGTTGGTAACTTCAACAGTTTCTTTAGTGCAACTATGTCTGCATTCTTCTTTTTGATTAGTTCTTCTGCTGCTTTGATATCTTTTGGATTATAACCAACTTCCATGACCAAATCTTCAAGTGATTTTATCCTATTATCTTTTTCTTGTGATGAAGCTTTCTCTAGCTTCAAATGTGTCTTATATTTTCTATAGAATTATGTAACTTCTGGACACTTAAAAGCTTTGTGTGTCATGGTGGAATAGATCATTTCTCCTTCCTATTTGTGAAACTCAAACTAGTTAATTTGACGCACATCTTTGGTAAGAACTTCAAAGACTATCTTTTTATAATCTTATGATGTTTTTGGGGCTTGCACTTTTGGCTGTAGAAATGTCATTTGCATCTTCCTTGTTTTGAAGTCAAAAGCTGAAAGTAATCTATTCTGGTCACTGGAAGTTTGCTTCTAGTATTGAGCATATGTTACATCCTTTAATTCTTCATTTCTGATTTTAATTTCTTTGTATTTCTCCATGATATCTTTTTCTTTCTCCATTGGTTTGCTAGATGATGAAACCTCTGCACTATTTTGCTTTTGAATAATTTGTGCACTGGAAGTTGATGGCTGATGTGTTTCTTCTGAAAGTGTTGGGGGTGCATCATCTCTGACAACAATATTTGTTTCAATGGTTTCAACTGTCTCTTCTTTCTCTATCACTTGATTTAGCTTTGTCTTCTTTTTATACATGAACTTGAATTTAGTATCAGAAGTAGTTTCTGCAGAATAAGAGCCTTCCTCTCTAGCCCTTTTTGAATTTCTGTCATGTGGGGTTGGAGTAAGCAAGATGGAACTAGTAGCAACCTACTTCTCCACCTCTTGTAAAGTGTTTTCCAACCACTCTGACTGGTTGGAATACTTTTCAATTTTAGGTTTTGACTCATGAATGAAAGGGGTCAATTTGAACTTAACTCTCAATTTACTTATGACACCCAATGGGTCATATGGCCATTTGAAACTGCTGCTGAACTTGAAATCTTGTAAGCATCTGTTTTCTTGCTGTCCAACATTTCTACTATTGCGTATAAAAGGCCCTAGCTGGTTTTTAATCTTAAATTGGGTCTTCTTTTTAGCTTAAAGGAAATTAATCTCATCTGAATTCAAGATTTGTCTGATGTATTCTAAAGCAAATATCCTCATTGGGAGGTATTTGGGAAGCTTGTATGGAACTAGCTGAATTCCATACACTCTGATATCTGTATGATTCTGGTATAAATACCAGTCTCCTGCTTTGCTCTGATCTGAAAATTGTAGAACTTTCTTGATTTCTTCACTGATTCTAGGTTGACTGGTACTGTTGAGCATATTCACTACCGGATATACAAAATAATCAATGAAGTCTATGACACTGAATTCAGTGGAATCCTTTCTGATCAAGGATGTCCAAAAGACAACAGATTGGGGATTACCCTCTGTGTCCAGTTTTTGTAGGTTAACTTCAAACCTTTCTGATTGGAAATATATAAACTTATGAAGCAATACTGAAGAGTATTTGAATACTTCTTCTGGCAGTTTGATCAGTTGATCATGGATGACATTTGCAAGGTATTGAGAAAAATTGAAGGTTGTAGCTGGAGGCTGACCTAGGCAAAAGATGGATAGGAAACCAAGAATAGATTCATCTACATGCTCATTAGTGAAATATCATATCCTAAAATACATGATAACATGGTTACAATTTGCTTGGTTCTTTATGAAAACATGGTAGATGAGTATGGATGATTATTTTTAGGAGTTTCTACTGATGGAGGGATTGTAAAGTCTGAAAGATTTGAAACCTTTTAGGGAATTCTAGCTTCAAATAAAGCTCAGTAAGAGTTTCAATGGATAATGGCACTTCCTCTGGTTGTGGTTGAATCTGCAACATTTGATTGATGGATTGAGCAGCGATTGTAAATAGGATTTCTTGGTTTGGAGTAACTATAGCTCTTTCATTTGGCAAATAGCTTATTTGGCACAATCTGATGAATCCTGGAAACTGATAGGTTTGTGGAAATATGTATTTCGATAGGTTAGAGTCTCACAGATAAATATCATCTGCCTAATCAACAAATTTATCATGGCTCCAGCAATGGAGTTCCAAAAGGTTGCAATCAATGACAGTATCATTGATTTTGAAGTCTTTATCGACCAAAGGGGTGTGGTCGACATCTAATACTGGTGGTTGAAGAGGTTTACAGTTATAACGCTCTGGGAAGCCATTAATTTGTTTAATTATTGAGTTAATAAGAAAATTAGATGGTTTCAGGTACTTAGGATTACTTGGAATATCAAAAATTTTGATTGCAGAAGGGTCGAGGTGACAACAGGGGCTTTAATTCCAGTTGGTGAATGCCTTTGGTTTTTTTCAAAAACAAACAGAGATGGGAGAATAACAGTAAAGCGATGGGGTTTTATGCTTTTGAACTAAGTTTTATCGCATGGTGCGGGGGTTTATTTCAAACAATGGTGGTTTGATTGCAAGCCTTGGAAACGGATTAGTGGTTTATCTCACAACCAAAAGTAGTTTGGGGGTTTGGGAACGGGCGGTGCGATAAGATGTGGTGGTGCTGCGTGGCAGGGGAGCGTGGGAGTGAAACCACCCATTTCGCACCCCCTCCTCGGCGTTAAACATTTGAATGTTGGGGGATGCGAAGTAGCTTGTGGACCGTTAGATCTAATAGCGATGATTTGACGACTGTTGGAGTTTCTTATTTTTACAAGGAGGTGGGGTCAAGGAAAGGGTTAAGCGAAGGTTTAAATGAAAGCAGGGGTTTAAATGAAAGTGGGGTTTTAAATAAAGTGGGACCCGAGGATTATATATTCGAAGGGGTTAAAATGATATCGAGAAGGGTTTATGAAATATATTAAGCGAGATGTTAAAAATACATTAAGAGGAGGGGTTAATTAAAAAATGAGGGGTCCACTCAATATTTCCTTTTGTGCTTTTAAACTTTGGATAAGTGGGTTTTTGTGTTTTATGAAAATATAAAGTTTATTCAAGTGGGAAAAAAGAGGTTTTAACGAGGGAAAGGAGATTTAGGAGGGGAAAAGGGTTTTTAGGAGGGGAAAAGGGTTTTGAAAAGGGGAAATGATTTCCAAGAGAAGAAAAAGGGATTTAGCAAGGGTAAATGGTTTCCGAAGGGAAAAAGAGTTTTTAGGATAAGGGGAAATGCCATAAAGACATTAATGATATGAGATAAACCAAAATGATGCTTTCCATAATTCTTGAAAGTATCCTACCTACCCATTATTTATCTTAACATTTTTTATTTTTTTTATTGGATGCATTTGAGCTTGCTGACCTTTTTATTTTCTTTTGATAAGAAAAATAACTTATTTCTAACCTAACATAGTTACCGATGAAATAGGTAACCTGACCTCAAAACGGGAACTCTAGCCCAAAAACTCTCAAAAAACATGAAAAAACACCCCCCAAAAAAAAAGTGTCTCTTCCAGAACGCACTTGTTTTTTTTTGAAGGTCAAATTTCAACATTTTCTAAAATTATGCTAAAAAAAAAATTGTTTGTTGAAAAAATGATTGAAAAAAACACCCCAAAAAAAAAAAGTGTCTTCCAGAACGCACTTCGTTTTTTTTTAAGGTCAAATTTCAACATTTTATAAAATTATGGTAAAAACAAAATTGTTTCTTGAAAAAAGGATTGAAAAAACACCCTCAAAACAAAACCAGTTGATGTTGGAATAACAAAAAAAAAAATTGTGTCATACTTTTGGCATTTTTAAAAATAGAAGTAACATTTTTTAATTTTTAAAATTCAAACATTAAAAAAAAACCAAAAATTTAAGAAAAAAAATAAATTAAAAAAATAAAAACATTGAAAAGCTTAAAATTTAAAAATATATGAAGATAAAAAAAATAAAAATAAAAACAAAGTAAAAATTTTAATTCAATCATTAAAAAAAACCTAAAATTTAAGGAAAATAAAAAATAAAAAATAAACCAAAAAAAAATTATAATTAAAATTTAAAAAAATATAGAAATTAAAAAATAAAAATAAAAACAAAATAAAAATATTAAATTAAAAAAAAAAAACAAGTAAAAAAAGGAAGGAAATTAAAAAAATAAAATATAGAAATTAAATTTAAAAAAGAAAAAGAAAATGCTTATTAAATTTAAAAAAAGAAAAAAAAATTTAAAACAAATAATTAAATTTAAGGAAATATATTAAATTTTAATAAATTTAAAAATTCAAAATTAAAAAAAAAACACTATTCAAATTAAAAGGAAAAAAAAAAAATTAATTAAAAATAAAAAATAAAAATAAAATACAATAAAAATATCAAATTTAAAACAATATATATTAAAAAAACAAATAAACTATAAAAAATAAATTAAATTTAAATTATAAAAAATAAAATATATATATAAACTTAAATTAAAATAGGTATATACATCAAATTTTATTAAATTAAAAAAAGAGAGGTTAATATTAAAATAACAAATTAAATTTAAAAACAAAAATATTAAATTTTAATAAATAAATGAATAAACAAATAAATTTTGAAAGAAAAAATAAATTTTAAATATAAAAGAAAAAAAATATATATTGTTAAACGAAAACTTTAAAAACTTTAAAAATCAATTAAAAGTGGAAAATTGAAAAAAAAAAAGAAAAAAAATTAAATAAAAAAAAATTAAAAAAAAAATAATTTAAATTAATTAAGTTTCATTTTAAAAAAAATCTAATTTTAAATACACAATTTTAATTGAAATAAAAAAATATAAAAAATTTACATAATTAACAAAAAAAAAAAAAAAAAAGAGTAAAACATTTAAAAAAACATATTAAATCGAAATAAATTAAAAAAATATATAAAAAATTTATTGAATTTTATAAAATTATATTAAAAAACTAAAAGTAAAAGTTAATAACAATGAAAAATTATGAAATTAAAAAAAAAAAAATCAATTAAATAAAAAAAATGGGCGAAATTTAATAAAAATTATTAAAAATAATAATAATAATAAAAAATTTAAAACAAAAAAATAATAAAATTTTAAAAAAAATCAATTAAAAAAAAAAATTTAAAAAAAAAAACAATTTAAAAAAAAAATTTAAAAAAAAATCAATTAAAAAAAAAAATTAAAAAAAAAAACATTTAAATTTTTTTTTTTAAAAAAAAAAATCAATAAAAAAATGTTTTATATGGGGGCGGCCCGCCCGCCGGGGCCCGGGAGGCCGGCTGGGCCGCCCCCGGGGCGCCGCCCGGCCGGCCACCGCCGCCCCCATATAAAACATTTTTTTATTGATTTTTTTTTAAAAATTTTTTTTTTTAAATGTTTTTTTTAATTTTTTTTTTTTAATTGATTTTTTTTTAAATTGTTTTTTTCTTTTAAAGTTTTTTTTTTAATTGATTTTTTTTTTTAATTTTTTTTTTAATTGTTTTTTTTTTTAATTTTTTTTTTAATTGTTTTTTTTTTAATTTTTTTTTTTAATTGTTTTTTTTTTAATTTTACTGATTTGAAGTAAAATTCGTCTTTTTTATTTTATTTTATTTTAAATATATACTTACATCTATTTTTTATTTGATTTTATTTTTATTTTTTTATTTTTTTTTAATTTTTAATATTTTTATTTTAATTTGATTTAAAAAAAAAAAATTGAATTTCAAAAAATTTAAAATTATTTTTTTAATTCAATTTTTTTATTTTAAATTCAATTTGGTTAATTTTTTTTATGTTTAATATTATAGAATAATTTTTTTTTTAAATTTAAAATTTAAAATTTATTTATTAAAATTTTTAAATTTTAATTTAATTTAATTGTTTTTCTTATTTTTTTCGTTTATTTAGTTTTTCATTTTTTAAATCTATAAATGGTTTCACTAAAAAAAAAAAAAAAAACACTAAATTTATGTATATTTGTTTTTTAATTATTTGCACGTGGTTTTTTTCATTTTTTTTGTTTTTTAATGATAGGTTTTTTTCATTTTTTTTTTAAATTTTAATTTTCTTTTTCTTTTTCAATTTTAATTGTTTTTTTTTAATTTGTTTTTTTTTGTAAATTTTAAAAGTTGTATTTTTTTCCTTATTATTATTATTATTTTTTAATTTATATTTTTAAATTTAAATTTTTTTTTTTTTAAATTTTTTTTTCCTAAATTTTAATTTTGTAATTTTAATTATTTTAATTTTTTTTTAAATATATATATATTTTTAAATATATTGTTTTTTTTAATAAGTTCGAAAAAAAATGTTTTTGATTTTTGATTTTTTTTTTTTTTTTGGTGAATTTTTGTTTTTTTTCTTTAAATTATGTGTTTTTTTTCTTCAAATTTTGTCATTTCCTTTGATATAATTTTCAAATATTTTTTTTTTATTTATTTATTTTTGTTTAAATTTTTTCTTTTTATGAGCTATTTTTGTTTTTTTTTACATTTTTATTGGTTTTTTTTACTGTTTTTATTTTTTATTTTTAATCTAAGTTTGTGTTTTATTACATACATGAAAATCACCACTCTAAAAAAAAAAGGTTGATGCAGCATCAATACGTTTCAAAATTAGCATGAAAATCACTGCTCTAGAAAAAAAAGGTTGATGCAGCATCAATACGTTTCAAAATTAGCATGAAAATCACTGCTCTAAAAAAAAAAGGTTGATGCAGCATCAATACGTTTCAAAATTAACATAAAAATCACCTCTAAAAAAAATAAAAAATAAAAAATTTTGATGCTGCATCAATACATTTCAAAATTAGCATGAAAATCACTAACATTTTAAAACAAATATTCATACTTCATAAATAAAAATTTTAGAGTGTCAAAAATGTGCACCAAAAAAAAAAATGGTGATTCTGCATCACCACTTTTCAAAATCGGGTGCTTTTTATGCTACTAAAAAAAAGTAGGTAACATTGCGGTTACCTATTTCATCGGTAACATTGTTACCTTATATCTTCCAATGACTCAGATTAAACTTATGAGTTCATTTTTATTCTCTACTTAACTACTGATATGCCAAGATTAAATGGTTTGGTCAAATTTGTATTCACTAACTATCATGACATGAAATTTAAAGGCATGAATAACCAAGATTCCGCTGTATGATCTTCATGAATTGTGGCATTTTGGACAAGCTGCACACAATTTTATTTGCACAAGTAAAGTAAACTAAGAGTAGTGGCATTTGAATGTGCAACACTTTCAGAATTTATTTTTGTTTCTTTTTGTGGGGTTCGTATCTTATAACTTTATTATTATTTTTTTTTTTAATTTTTTTTTTTTTTGGTCCTTTGATTTTTCTTTTAGGGCATACTCTCTTTTCATTTTTAATATGGAAAACATTTGCAAAAAGCAAAAGTATGTACAATATTACAAGACTTAATATAATCAATTCAAAATTATTATCCCTATTATTATAGGACCCTAACAAACTGTATGAATAATATTATACCCTAAAAATATGAACCCTTAGATTAATACACCCAAAAGATTGATATTATAAACCCAAGAATCTGAAAAATAATAATAATAATACTTATTTTCTAATAATAAAATAATTGATCCAATCTTTATAAATAAATATTAATAATTAATAATAGTAAAACTTTATATATCATATTATTCCACAATAATAAATTTAACTATTATACATCATATTAATCCACAATAATAAATTTAACTATTAAATATGCAAATTTATTGTAAAGTTCAATGTTAAATATTTAAAATTATGTAATCTTGATTTTATGAATAATTATATAATCTTGATTTTAAATAAAATGTTGAATATTCAAAACCAAATATTTCACATTTTTATTTTTATTTTCATTTTAAATAACAAATATCATTTTCCATCTTTTAATTTTAATTAATTAAATTTATTTTATAATATTCTTATTGTTACTGGTATTACTTACTTTAATAGTTATAATAAATTCTCCTTCTAATCTTCCAAAATTTAATAAAAAATTTAACTACTCTTAAAATATCTATTCACTTCACTATTAGTGTAAAAATCTTTATTCACTTTATCATTATTGTAAAATTATATTTATATTGGTGATGCATTCTATACTCTGATTAAAAGTTATGTATGTCCTAGATAAATGTAATATTCCTATTTAAGGATATTTATTAAACACGGCAAATGGTACAACAATGGAATGTCTTCTTCAGAAATATTCAACAGCGCATAAAATAACAGAAACGGCCTATGCAATAGATTCACGTTTAACAGAGAAATCGCTGAGCCATTTTATTATATCGGGAAGTTATAAAGAAATACAATACATGCGCAGGTGTTAGCGCTCGAAACTTGCCCTCAGAAAATCAAAAGGTATTCAAGAAATAACAGGGGTGCGGCGGTGCATCGTTCTGCGTTCAAGCGGCGGGAGTGCTGTTGCGTGCTGCTAATATGCTGCGGTTGAAAGAAAGGCCCGCTATGAGACTCCCAATTCTGCCTCACGTACTCGTTGGGCACGGACTGTCCCCGCTGTTAGCCTCCTATACCAATAGGTGTCATATTTCATGATTGTCTTGATTGAACTATGGAATATGTTCAAACCTTTTTCTTGAGCAAAGGTGTTCCATATTCTTGAAAAACCAAAAAATCAAAAAAGTTAAAAAATGTAAAGAGGGTATACCCTAAAAGAAAGATCAAAGGGTAAAAAGAATAAAAATGGTCAAAAAAAAAAGTGAAAGAAATGAACCCCAAACAAAAAATAGACCAAGGAAAGTGTGCAAATCCAAATGCCACTAATTTTTACTCTGTTGTAATAAATCAATTGTGTGCAGCTTGTGAAATTTTTGCCACAATTCATGAATAAGTCAAACTGTTTAAACTTGACTTAGTCATATTTCAATTTCATGTTATAGATTAGAGAATAAATATCTAGCCAAACAGTTTAATCTTGGCAGATAAGTAGCTAGGTAGAGTGAATAAAAGGTGCTCAACGGTTTAATCTGAGCCCTTGGATGTAATAAGGGTAGAAATAGATAGATTTATCATGTAAAAAGAAAAAGATTGAAAAGGGTTTGCAAGTCTAAATGCACCCTAATAAAGAAGAAAAAATGGTAGTGTTAAGTAGATAGGGTAGGTAGATGGTGCTGCAAAGTGTTATCTGATGAATGGTGCTGCTACATGTTGGTTAATCATTTACTTTCATCACAAGTACTGAAGCATGAAATACACTGGAAAATCATAGCAAGCAAAAGTCAAATTCATTAACTTCCCTTATCACTTTCCCCTCAAAAGTTTTACTAATTTCCCCCAAAGGAAATATTAAAATCAGTGGAGATCCATATCCAAAGGGGCTCAAGGCATTTCCTTGACCCCATTTGGAGGGACCGGACCCTCGGCTAATGATTAAAAGACCTAAGTACTTGAGATAGTATATTATAATCAGTCTTTCCATTTTTCTAAGTTCAATCTTGTTTACTTAGGAAATATACAAATTTCATAAAAATCCCTCAAAATAACTTGCTATTCTAAGTTTAAGTGTTGGAGATAAAATGTTGCTATTTACTTCACAAGATTATCACTGTCTTAGTGCAAAAATATTTGCAGAGTTCCACTTTTGTCCTTTGCCATACTAATGTTTAACTTTATTTACTAAATCCCTAGTCAGAAATACTATCTAAGTATATAAATCCTTTTTTTTTAAATAACCCAAAACCCCCTATATAATGTTTTAACCAAAGTATTTATCTCCCTAAAAATTCATTAAAACCCTTCTACAAGCCCAGCACAGTTTAAAATAGCGTTATGCAGTAATCCCGCTATTAATTGAATTGGTTACTGTTAATTAATTTGCCATATAATAAATATATATGAAAAAATCAAACTTTAGACATACAATATGTATGTTTAAAACCAAAAATACAAGGCCCGAAGTTTTATTCTTTCGGAGAAGTCTTGCGCCACCGTGGATTTTCCACCTGGCATTCCACCTAACCAAACCCCGCCGCAACCCATTTCTTACACATTCGGGATTAATTAGTCATCAGGACTAATTAAATAACCTTTTATCCGCTTATTAAATATTCCCCGGAGCGATTAAACAACGTTAAAAAGTGTTTAAAACCCGACGGGCCCACATCTGAAACCTCCACCTATTCCCCCATCGCTTCAGTCGTCGGATCAACCCTCTGCAGATCAATGGTCCACGTTAACCCCGCTAGCCATCCTTTGTGAGAATGTTAATCAGCGGGGAACGAGCGGTATTTGAAAAGTCAGACATCCACGTGGCAAACGTTCTGTGGAATCGCTCCCCCCGCGATCAATACCACCCTCGACCAAAAGCGGTGCGGGGACTTCCCGCTTACCGCTTACCACCCGACCTTGCATACGTCACCCTGTACGCTGATGACGTCACACCTCGAAAAAATAAAAACCCTTTTTAAAGCCATTTTCATGTCTTCATTATTTCGTTGATACACAACGGAGCTACATTGTGATTTTCAAATTTCCACTGCAATTGACCAATTCACTCCAAGATTCGGCTGCGCCCGTGTTGAAGAACAATCCCGCCATTACCTGTTACCTGTTAAAGAACCAGCTTCCGTCTAAAAGCAGGTATTTATCCTTTTCCGCCCCGACTGCAAATAAAACTCAGTGTTCTTTGTTTTTCGCTGAAATAGTGATTAAAAATCGTCACTGAGCCTTTTCCAGAGGTTTTAAAACTGTATAATTGCTCCCTGAACCACCAAATTGTGCCGATTTCCTTCATTTTAGAAATCCCACCCGGCTTGTAAGGAAAACCAAAAACCTCCATTTTGAATCCACAATAACCAAAATGGAGGTCCCGACAGCTTTGAATATCACTCCACTGAATGCTCCCCACCGTGAATTGGAATATTTACCCTTGATAGATGAAGATTTCCAAATTAAAGACCTGCATTTTGATGAAAGTCCCCTGTTGAGCTATTGTCGCTGCAGAGACGAATACTCAAAGGGGCAAGATCTTATAGGGTTGTGGGAATCCAATCTCCCAAGGTATCTCATTCCTTCAGTCCTTATTTTCCCAGAAATCATTCATTACTATCATTCAAACTATGATCCCACACAGAGGGCTGTATTAGCTCCTGATCAAAGTGTTATGTTTCCCATCACTCCCCAGGCTATCAATGCCATGTTACACTTCGAGCCAGATCAAGAATTAGCACCATTGTCCATGGAAGGATTGATTGAGAAAACCAGGCAATTAACCCCAGAAAAGCTAAAATCCATGTGTCAGCATTTCATGTTACCTAAGCATCAGCCAAAAGGGTCTCCCCCCTATGGTTTTTACTATTTCAATACATTGGGAAGGCTCATTGTAAATATAATATCTTTTGTCTTAGGATTCAACACCAGTGAATATGTGGATGAGATAACCTTGGCTTTGCTATCCATTTTTACTCCTGGGCAACCTCCTGAGATTAAATATGATTATGCTTCCTTCATAGCCAACAAGATCCATGATCAATTCTTAAGGCTAGATACTGAAAAAGTTTTTAAGTATTCCTTAGTTATCTATCATCTCATGATCTATTATCAGTCAGAAAGGTTCCCTTTCCCTGTTCAAAAACTGGATGCCAAGAGAAATCCCAGGTCAGTCATATTTTGGTCCCCCATCATTCATTTTTCCTCTGATTCTCCCTACTCCTACTCAGAATTCATTGATCAGTTTGTATATCCTGCAACAACTTTGTTAACAGGAATTTCTCCCCCAAGACTCAGTAATGAAATTAGAAAAACCTTGCAACTGTCAAAGAGTTATAAAGTTGGGGATTGGTATTTGTATTAAAACCATACAGTTATCAGGATTTATGGATGTGAATTACATCCATTCAAGTTACCCAGATATGTACCAATGAGGATTTTTGCCTTGGAATACTTCAGGCAAATGAACAATTCTGATGTGATCCATTTTTGTAATGTAAAGAAGAAAGCTCAGTTAAGGATCAAAAGCCAATTAGGTCCTTTCATCTGCAATTCTAGGGAAGCTGAGAGAGAAGCAGAAAATCTATTACAGAGAAAGTTCCAAACATCTTTCCGTTGGGTCCCTTATGACCCCTTTGGTTTTATTTGTGAAAAGATATTAAAGAATAAATCATCTCCTTATGTACACCACAAGATTCCTGATCTAGAACAGTATGCAAATCAAGATGAATGGGTTGAAGGAACACTTGTTGAGGAAGAAAGTGAAGATGATAAAATGAATAAAATTATGAAAGATGTTGAGAAGAACTTTGACCTAGAAACGTGTGGTCAAATGCAGGTACCCTACATTGGCACATCTTCAGCAGCCACCCTACAACAAGCATTACAGGAAGACAGTCCATCAGTAGCAGCAGAACCCAAGGGTAAAGGAAAAGAACCTGTAGTTCAGGTCATTGAAACCTTGGTCATGGCGGAAAAACCACAGACTTCCAAAGCACCGGAACTATCACAGGTTTCTCCCACACAGGTAAAGCACATACAAATTCCAGAGTTGCAAACTCCATTAAATGTGGAAATAGGGAAGAAGAGGCTAGCTCCAGATACCACACTTTCAAAAGGGGCCTCACAGGTTCATCAAATTAAAAAACACAAATCAGATCCACCTCCAGAGGTAGAAATTATAGATGAAGTATTTGATGATGGAAGGGAAGATAGTCAGCAAACTGGCACAGCAAGTGAAACAACCATAAGCCAGAAAGGGAAAGCTTTACAAAAGCAATTAAGCACTGAAGTATCTTCTTTCAGACCGCCAAAGACAGACACTGGAGATATTAAAAGAACCTTCATTGATATTAAAACAAAGAATGATCCATTGAAAATGAAGGTATATGATCAGTATATGAAGATGGCTCCCCATAATCAAGAAAGGCTAATGTCAGCGTTTGACCTTTCACAAGGTAAAATGATGATGAGCCACTTCAAAGCAAAGGTGCCAAAGCCAACTTCAGCAGCATATTACATCAGAACAAATTTTGAAGTTTTAGCAAAGGATATCCATCCCCTGGACCAGATAGAGCTACACAGACAAACTGGGGAAATGGTCTATTCTACTCTCACCAACAAGGCCATGGTAGCTATAACGCTGCAGGATTCTTTGAATAACACTACTGCACAATTGAAAATTGAGAAGGCCTCCTCACAGGCCAAAGATAATAGAATAAAGTCTTTAGAAGAGATAATCATTGGTTTGGGTCATAATCCCAAAGACATTAAAAGTATTGAGGCATTAATAAAGAAGAAAGATGATGATATAGCTGCACTCAGAAAGCAGCTAAAATTACCAGCCTTGAGGCACCCTCAGACCCAAGAAGTTATAAAAGGGAATTCACAGGAAGAAATGATGGAGTTGCTCCTAAATATGACTGAGCGACTAAATGAAACAGAGAAGGAATTGGAAAAAGCATTGCAGGAACAGGAAACTATCAAGCAGACTTCAGCAACAGGTACTACAACGACAGGGCAACAGATACAGCCATCCCAGGTAAATACTTCTGGTTTGAATTCTGATGAATTAATAAAGCAGATGGAAAGTCTACAACTCAGGGTCACAGAACTCCAAGAAACAAAATTGCAATTAGTAAAATTGGAGGAAAAATATGACACATCCAAAAAGACAGCTGCTGATAACACCAGGGAGATAAAAAGATTGGAAAAATTGGTTGAGGCTTTGGAAAAGGATCTTTCATTAGAGAAGCCTCTAAATGAAATAAATGACACTCTTTGGGGTAACATCATTGAATTAATAAAGGGTATTTGGCCCTCTATTCAAGCTATTTTTGAGCAAAATGAGTTAGTTAAGATAGCCCAAGAAGAAATAAATAGAACCAGAAATGAATTGAGAGGTAGGCCTGAACAGGCCAGTCAGCTCATTCAATTCTTGAATTCCAGAACAAAACAACAGCTTGCATTGTGAGGAATTGATGACAGGACAGGCGCAGTTTTGGAAGCAAAGAGAGTTTTTACCAAGAGGACTTTCATGCAAAATTTAGAAAGGAAGTGCACAGACATTTTGGTTGATATCAACATTTTCAGAGAGAAATTTCAAGCTTTGCTGGATAGTGGGTTACCAAGTCCCATGCTCACAGAAGATCAAATAGTAGACTTGGAAACCTATGAGAAGAGAATAAAGGCTCATGCTAAAAATGCAGCTGTAGGTTCTACTAGTTCATCAGAACCTGCATTACCAACTGGGAAAAGTATTTATGATAAGGTGAGGAATTTATTTCATCTGGAGCATGAAATAAAGTATCTATTTCCAAATGATCCCACTTTTTATAAACTTACTGAAGCAGATGAAACTTTGAGAAAGCTCAGAAGAACTATGATACCAGATGATCAATGGTGGCATGAAATGTTGGAGATTCTGTAAAGGTTGCTTTCAAGATGAGAATTTATTTTTACTATCAAGTAAATGGTAAAAACAGGAAGACAGATGAAAGAGTATCAGGTGAAAAGGTTAAAGAGTATCCGTGAGAATAAAGAGTGTCCAACAAGCCAAAGAAATACGCAAAGGACAGCACAGAGCTCTATTTTAAGCACTTATCTCCAGCACGTCCACGAAGAAAGGAACAGCACATCAGTCGTTACCCATTATTCTATCCACGAGACCATTTGTCTCTTGTTTTTTTGTAAATATGCTTTAAGTCAGCCTAGATTATTGGCTAAGTTAGTGTAAGATTGTTTTAGATTATTTTGTGTATAAATAAACCCTCAAAGAGAGTGTTGAGTGTGGATTCTATTACTCTGCTGTAACATTGAGATTTTCGGAATAAAAGCTTTTGGAGAAATTTACATGTGGCTTACTGGATGACGATTTAAAGCACTGGACTTATTGCAGGATTCATGTGTTGGACTACAGTTCAATAAGTGTTTCTACCCTTTGTCTGAAATTTTATATTAGTTTATAATATCATCATATCCATTTCTGAATAATTTACATAAAGGATTGAAACAGAATTTGCTTAATTGTACTCTGTTTTCAAATGTGGTTATTCTTAATGTTTTCTTCTAAATTAGTTATAAGCATGAATTCTTAAATGCTCTTGCTTTGCTAATTTAAACATTGTTGATTACTATAATAAAGAATTCTTCATTGCTCTTTGTTTGTAGTCATCTCACTTCTTTTCTTTGAACATGGTGAAAGATTCTTAGCTGCCTTTCATCCCTTCAAAATCATCCCATCCACTTTAAATTTTAAGGATTGTTCTCTGTCTAGCTATCTTGCCCTGTAATACCATCTTGTGTTTAGAATAGAAATCCAGTAAATCCATCCTTTGACTCCATAGCCCAATGGACTGAAAACCCTCAACCTTGCCCTTAGTTTGTGGATTCCACCATTTTCCCAAAACAAACTTTGAATCTATAACTAGCCTAAAACCTTCTAAGAACAAAGATAAATCATAAAGAGAGAGCCCTCTCTGGATGCAGATTGGCTAGATTCTGCATCTAAAGGGTTGGTTTGTGGTTACCTCGGGTATACTTTCCTCTTACACAACTTCTAGGAAAACCTGAGTGATAACATAGTGGCGACCATACTGGGGATCTGAATCATTTTATTGTTATTATTGTTTGATTTATAAGCTATAGACAGAGTCTGAAGATCAGCCAGGTAGCCTTTGAAATTGCTTTTGCTCTGCAATTGCAAAAGTAAATAAAAGCTGCTTCAGTCTATCTCTGATTTAGCTTATATATTGAATCTTAGTTTCAAATTTTTCAATCAGATTCTCTAGTTTAAACAGATCTTTGAGGAAATCTTAATCACATATCATTATTTCTTAAAGAATTTGTAGAAGTTGTATTTATTTTTCAATTAAAACCCAAAATCCAAAAACACATAGTCTAGGAAAACTGGCTTCAGAAAGGATTCGACATACTAGGTTAAACCCTGACCCCAATCCACCACCAATATTTGAAAATCCAAATCTGATTCCTAGGATTCTTAGAAGACAAGGAAGTCAAGAAAGTTCTGAAAGAGGAAGTCAGGAGAGTACAGGAAGTTCTAGACCACTTTCTAGATCCGCATCTTGTCCTGTGAAAATTATATATATTGATGACATTCCTTTTGATGCACGATTTGAAACATCTTTGTTTGTGAATTTTTCTGAAACTGAATTATCTAGATTAGTTCCAGATCCTTTGTTCTTTGAAGATTTGCAATACCGATTTGTTTCACATTATCTTGACAGAGAATTGCATAACTCCATTCAGTCTGAGCAAACCTTTGAAGAAAGTTCAAACATTTCTGTGATTACTGAAGCATCTCCAAGCTCAGGCACTTTTCCTCAAACTTTTCAAACACCTGTTATCCTTTCTACCCCTCCATCTCCTCCCATTAGACCATCAACTCCTATCACTCCACTTTATCTTCCAATGGCCAATCGATATGCCCCTCTACAGTTACCAGCCAACCCTCCAGCTTTACCTCAGGACTACCAGAGTAAGATCACACCTTTTGATGGATCAGGAACTTACACAGCTCAACAACACACCAAAAGAATGACTGATTACTTTGAGTTTTATGAGATTGATACTGATAATATCCGAATGAGAATTTTCGTTCAGAGCCTCACTGGAGAAGTTAGAACTTGGTTTAGAGCTCTTACCCCGAACAGTATTGCTGATTTAGAAGCTTTGTATAGAGCATTTCTGAACAGATGGGAGAAAAAGAAGGATCCTCTCCAGATCCTATCGGAATTTGAAAAATTAAGAAGAAGACCAAACGAAACCGTACAAGATTACATCATAAGATTCAATGAATCATATAATGCAGTTCCTCAAAACCTAAGACCCCCACCTAACAACGTGTTGGTTAAATTTCCAGATGGTTTTGACTCCGATATAGCTTATTCCCTTAGGGAACGAGCTCCTCAAACACTAGAGGAAATGCAAAGCATAGTGGTGAGTGTAGAAGCAAATCTGATAGAAAAACGGGCCAGAGCTAGGGCAGAGAGAAGAATGCCTATGAATGAAGAACCTTCAGCTTTTGAAAAGAAGCTGGATGTAATCATTAAAGGTATGGAGAGATTAGGAGACAGAGTGGAAACCATTGAAAGAAAGTCTTCTATTGATAATCAGAATGTTGCAAGAAACCCAAACTTTAGGAGAAATCTGAACCAAAATATTGGAAAGAATGTCCCTGATCAAAACATTAGGCCACCTTTTCAAGAAAACTTTGTTGAAGGTTCAAATTCTGAAGAACCTACAGAAGATGTAGAAATAAACAATGTAACTGATGATAAAAATGAACCAGAAGTCTTTCTATCACAGGATGATCAAGAGAATCACATCCTTGAAACATTCCAAACTCATTCAGGTGAGACTTTTGATTTCAAGGAAGGCTATGACACAGCAATCTATGAAGTCCATAAACAATATAATTTGAGAAGTAGAAGGATTGATGTGCCAGAGAATAACAAACAGAAAACCTCAAAACATAATATCAAAGGTAAACAAAACATTCCCCCTGTACAAAATACTCCCCAAGTACAAATTTTGTCTAGAGTAACTCCCAGTTCTTCAAATCCAATAATTGAAGATGTCTTTGATAACCAACCAATCAATAAACAACAATCTACTACTTTTCCTCCTGTGGGAAATGTAGAAGACACAGTAGAAGTTAGTCCAGAAACATCTTCAAAACAAAACTTTATTCATGAAAAAGAGAAAAACATCGAAGACCCAAAAAACAGAGATAACTCAACTGTGCAAAACACTAAAACTCAAATAGAAAAACCTTTTAATCTAGAGGCTGAAATAGGCAAACTCTAGATAGCTGTTCCTTTATCAGAATTGGCTAAACATGATGTCTATAGGAGTCAGATAACCAAGTCCCTAAACATTAACATTACTGGATTGGATGATTCAGTAAACATTCTTGATGATCAACCCAAACTTCTTTTTGGCCCAGAGGTTAATGGCAAACCAGAAAGTGGAGGAACCCCTCCGTTTTATGTAAGCCTGAATGTTCATGATAAGATACTCCATAATGCAATGCTAGATTCTGGAGCATCTCACAATTTGATGCCAAAAGCAGTAATGGAAAGATTGAATCTAGATATTACCAGACCGTACAAAGATTTGTTTTCATTTGATTCCAGTCAGGTAAAATGTTTAGGTTTGATTAAAGATCCGTGTGTCACTTTGGTACAATACCCTGCTAAGTCTGTTTTAATGGACATAGTAGTTGCTGATATTCCACCTAAATATGGTATGTTATTGTCTAGATCTTGGTGTGCTAAACTTGGAGGATCTATTCAACTAGACATGTCATATGCAACTATTTCAGTATTTGGTCAGCCTAAAAGATTATATAGAGAAACCTTGATGAAGTACTTAGTGAGTAGCCATGAGAAGCCTGAAAACTTCCCTGTTTACTCTGTACATTCTGATATGGATTCTTTTATTTTATACAATGATGAGTCAGATCTTCCTACTGAAATAGAAGCTCCAGAATTGGAAATCATAAACAAAACCACTGTTAAAATTGAAGAAATCTCTTAAAACAAAGAAACACCAGATGACCAAGAAATACCTGAAGAAACTAAACAATTAGCTCCTGTCAAAAAACACTTTAAAACAATTGATGAAGATTATGAACATGAGATTCTATGGCATTTAGAGTTTGATGGCTCAGTAAACAGACTAGGGGCAGGAGCTGGGATTTGGTTACATAATGTTGAGAACAATTATGCAGAGGGTCATGCTTATAGGTTGAATTTCAAATGCACTAACAACATGGCAGAGTATGAAGCTCTTTTATTAGGGCTTAAACATGTCAAGAAGTTAGGGGGCATTAGAGTTTCAATTATAGGCGACTCCGAACTAATCATCCAGCAGATTAAAGGAGAATGTGCAACAAAAGACATGAGACTGAAACAATACCGAGAGATAGTTGTTGAGATTCTCAACACATTTTTACAAGCCCAACTTGCCAAGATTCCCAGGAAACAAAACTTGCATGCTCACAGCTTAGCAATGTTTGCTAGTACATGCAGGTTACCTTTTGATCCTAATCATCAGTTTTCAGCTGAAATTAGGCACAGGCCTGCTATACCAGACAATCTTTTGAACTGGCAAGTATTTGTGAATAACCATCAAATCAATAATTTTTTGACACTTCAAAGTGAGTTTTCTAACTGTAATATAGATGAGGATATAACTATTGATGAATCTAATCAAGAAAAAGAACAAAAAGATGAAATTTCAAAAGAAAATGCAATTCATATGATGCATCCAACCACATTCACTGAAAGAGACATGCAGAATTTGAAACACATGGAACCTGATGAAATCATAGAAGATGAAACAGAAATCATCAATTTAAAAGATAACCATTTGCCCAAAGGATTAACCCCTTTGGAAGATCTGTTTGATTCGAATGATATTCCATTTAAACCTAAAATGGAACCGGTAAAGGCTGATATGGAAGACTGCAACTTGGGAACCCCAGAAAATCTCAAAATGGTCAAGTTGTCCAAGTCTCTTCCAAAAGATCAAAAGGTCAAATATGTTGAACTGTTAAAAGAATTCCAGGATGTCTTTGCCTGGAGTTATGAAGACCTCAAATCTTATGATACATCCATCATTCAACACACTATACCTTTAAAACCTGACCAAAAACCTTTTAAACAAAAGCTTAGGAGAATAAATCATGTTTTGTTACCTTCAATTGAAAAGGAAATTAAAAGGATGTTTGAAGCAGGGATTATAGCTCCTATCAGATTCTCAGAATGGGTTTCTAACCTGGTACCAACAAGGAAAAAGACAGGAGAAATTAGACTGTGTGTTGACTTAAGAAATTTGAATAAAGTTTCTTTAAAAGACAACTATCCTCTGCCGAAAATGGACCACATTCTGCAAAGGGTAGTAGGATCTTCGAGAATATCACTACTGGATGGATTTTCAGGGTACAACCAGATTCTGGTTCATCCTGATGATCAGGATAAAACAACATTTACCACACCATGGGGTACGCTTAAATATGTCAAGATGCCATTTGGGCTCAAGAATGCAGGAGCTACATTTCAAAGAGCAATGGATATTGCTTTTGCTAAAGAGATACATGATTTTCTGGTTATTTATTTAGATGATTTAACTGTATTTTCTAAAACAGATCTAGATCATTTAAATCATTTGAGACAAGTATTTATAAAATGCAGAAGATATGGAATTTCTTTAAACCCTAAAAAGTCATTGTTTGGTTTGGAAGAAGGAAAACTCTTAGGACACATTATTTCTAAAGATGGCATTAGGATTGATCCAGAAATAATTCAAGCAATTTTGCAAATACCCCACCCCAGAAACATAAAAGAATTGCAAGCATTTATAGGAAAAATCAACTTTTTGAGAAGATTTATTTCTAGTCTAGCAGAGTTACTTAGATTACTGACTAACATGTTGAGGAAAGATTCAAGCATTGACTGGACTGTAGAAGCCAAACAATCATTCGAGGAAATTAAAATGGCTTTGACAAAAACACCAGTTCTGACCAGTCCTAAATTTGATAGAGACTTTATCATTTTTTCATTTGCTTCTGAACATACTATTGCAGCTGTTTTACTTCAAAAAGATGACCAAGGGTGTGAAAAGCCAATAGCATTTTTTAGTAAAGCACTGAGAGATGCATCTTTAAAATACAATATTATGGAAAAACAGGCTTTTGCATTGGTAAAAGCAATCAAAGATTTCAGAGTTTACATTTTATATTCTCATGTGATAGCATATGTGCCTAATGCAGTAGTTAAAGATATTTTGACTCAAGATGGCATAGAAGGTAAACGAGGTAAGTGGATAGCTACCATTTTGGAATATGATATTGAGATTAAGCCAAAAAAACTTATAAAGGGCCAAGGTTTAGCACAACTTATGACAGAAACCAATTGCCAAGCCTTAGACCTCAATGAACTGGATAACGAGCAGGAGATGGCGACTCCTCAGATCAGTCAAGCTTTCTTAGATTCACCCTGGTACACCGATATAATTCATGTTTTATTAAACCTGCAAGCTCCTCCAGGGTTGTCCAGAACCAAAAGAAGATTTTTAAAAATGACATCTTTGAAATATTGTATTTTAGATAGCACTCTATTTTGGAAAAATCATGAAGGAATTTTGTTGAATTGTCTCTTAAAAGATGAAGCTGATAAAGTGCTTAATGAATTTCATGTAGGGGATTGTGGAGGACATCTCTACTGGAAATCTACTGCAGACAAGATCTTAAGGGCTGGCTTTTACTGGCCAACTTTATTCTCTGATGTTAAGAAATTTGTAACAACTTGTCATAAATGTCAGATATTTGAGGGTAAAAGAAAGTTGTTACCTCTGCCTTTAAAACCAATTTCTACAGAAAGACCTTTTCAACAATGGGGGTTAAGTTTTATTGGAGAAATTCATCCCCCTTCTTCAGGGCAACATAGATGGATTTTAACTGCTACAGACTATTTCACTAAATGGATTGAAGCCATCCCATGTAGACAGTCTAATGATTCTGTGATCATAGGATTTTTAGAAACAAACATACTTTCAAGATTTGGCTATCCGGAAAAGATTATAACAGATAATGCTGCTGCATTTAAATCAAAGAAAATGATTAGTTTCTGCCATAAATATCATATTACTCTAGGCCATTCAACAGCCTATTACCCCCAGGGTAATGGACTAGCAGAATCTTCTAATAAAAGCCTTATCAATATCATCAAAAAGTTATTAGAAGAAAACAAAAAGAATTGGCACAAGAAATTGACCTATGCATTATGGGCAGACAGACTTACAACTAAGAAATCTATTGGGACTAGTCCATATGAGTTAGTTTATGGCATTGAAGCAAGATTCCCCTCATCTTTAGGAATTCCTGTCATGAAATTACTTCAGGAAGCTCAAGTGGAGCCAAATGACATTCAAAGAAGAATTAATCAAACAATCCACTTGCAACAAACTAGGGAAGAGGTATACCAAAGATCACAAGTCTTGCAGGAAAAGCTAAAGAAAATGTTCGATAAAAGGACTAAATGAGAAGATTTTCAACTAGGTGATAAAGTCTTGAGATGGGACTCTAGAAGAGAAGAAAAAGGGAAACATGGAAAGTTTGATTTCTTGTGGAAAGGGCCTTATATCATTCATGCCTTGCAGGGAAACAACACTTACTTTTTGAAAGAGTTGGACAATTCAGAAGTTGAAGAAGGACCAGTCAATGGTCGAATGCTCAAGCATTATTTTGATCCCATTTACTAGAGTGTTGCAATGTTTCTAACTTGTACATAATATATTGTTTTCTGTTTTGTTTTTATTAATGCAGTTTGGATTGGATGGTGACTTCTTGAAATTGAAGCCCGAAGTGAAGGCCCTAAGTTCCAAAATTTTCACTATCATATGTAAAATAAAGCTACCAGAAGAAGGAAGACTTCATATTTCCAGTTTGAATACACTTTGAGGCATCTGACCTGCTGTTCTTGACTTTTCACAAGGAAAAGCCATCCCCAAGTGGAGCCAGTGTTAGCCTCCTATACCAATAGGTGTCATATTTCATGATTGTCTTGATTGAACTATGGAATATGTTCAAACATTTTTCTTGAGCAAAGGTGTTCCATATTCTTGAAAAACCAAAAAATCAAAAAAGTTAAAAAATGTAAAGAGGGTATACCCTAAAAGAAAGATCAAAGGGTAAAAAGAATAAAATGGTCAAAAAAGAGAAAGAAATGAACCCCAAGCAAAAAAATAGACCAAGGAAAGTGTGCATATCCAAATGCCACTACTATTTCATTTTTGTAATAAAACAAATTGTGTGCAGCTTGTCAAACTTTTGCCACAATTCATGAATAGTCAAACAGTTTAAACTTGACTTATTCATATTTCAATTTCATGTTATAGAATAGAGAATAAATATCTGACCAAACAGTTTAATCTTGGCAGATAAGTAGATAGGTAGGGTGAATAAAAGGTGCTCAACAGTTTAATCTGAGCCCTTGGATGTAATAAGGGTAGAATTAGATAGATTTGCCTTGTAAAAAGAAAAGATTGAAAAGGGTTTGCAAGTCTAAATGCACCCTAATAAAGAAGAGAAAATGGTAGTGTTAAGTAGATAGGGTAGGTAGATGGTGTTGCAGAGTGTTATCTGATGAATGATGCTGCTACATGCTTTTTGATCCTTTATTTTCATCACAAGTACTAAAGCAGGAAATACACTGGAAAATCACAGCAAGCAAAAGTCGAATTCATTAACTTCCCTTATCACTTTCCCCTCAAAGCTTTACTAATTTCTCCCAAAAGTACTAAGGTAATTGGAGATCAAAGGGGCTCAAGGCATTTCCTTGACTTCTAGAGGGACCGGACCCTCGGCCTAATGATCAAAAAGACCTAAGTACTTGAGATAATTCATCATTATAATCATTCACCTTCAATTTTTTCCTAAGTAAAATCCCATTTTACTTAGGAAACTCATACAAAATTTCATAAAAATCCCTCAAGATAACTTGCTATTCTAAGTTTAAGTGTTGAAGATAAGATATTGCAATTTACTTCAGAAGTTATCACTTTCTTAGATGTGCAAAAATATTTTGAGTTTCCTTGTCCTTTGCCATATTTACATTTAACTCTATTGTACTAAATCCCTAGTAAAATACCTTATCCTAAGTATATAACTCCCTTTTTTATAAATATCCCAAAAACCCTTATATTATATAGTTTAACCAAAGTAATTATTTTCCCAAAAATTTATTAAAAACCTCGCTTTACAAGCCCTTTGGTTAAATATATCTTTATATTATAATCTCGCCCTTATGGTAATTAAATAATGTTTATTGGTTACCATATAATAAAAATATATATACAAAAAACTTTAAACATGCGATATGTATGTTTAAACACAAAAATTTGAATAAAACTAAAGTTTTAATTCCAAATAAAACTTCGGAAAAGTTTCGTGCCACCGTGGATTGTCCACCTGGCATTCCACTTAACCAAACCTCGCCGTAACCCCTTTCTTACGCATACGGGATTAATTAGTCATCAGGACTAATTAATAACCTTTTATCCGCCTATTAGATATCCCCCGGAGTGATTAAAAAAACGTTAAAAAGTGTTTAAAGCCCGACGGGCCCACATCTGAAACCTCCGCTTATTCCCCCATCGCTTCAGCCGTCGGATCAACCCTCCGCAGATCAATGATCCACGTGAACCCCGCTACCCATCCTTTGTGAGAACGTTAACCAGCGGGGAACGGGCGGTATTTGAATAGTCCACCATCCACGTGGCAAACGTTTTGTGGAATCGCTCCTCCCGCGATCAATACCACCCTCGACCAAAAGCGGTGCGGGGACTTACCGCTTACCGCTTACCACCTGACCTTGCTTACGTCAGCCCGTACATCGATGACGTCACTCCTCGGAAAAACAAAAAACCCTTTTAACTTGTAAATAAGCCATTTTCCCGTGTTTTCTGTTATTTTCGTTGTTCGAAAACGACAGTGCTCCCCGCTGCGATTTTCGAATTTCCACTATAATTGACCGATTTACTCCAAGATTTCGCTGCGCCCGTGTTCAAATACAGTCCCGCCATCACCTGTTACCTGTTAAAGAACCAGCCTCCTTCTAAAAACAGGTATTTATCCTTTTCCGCCCCGACTGCAAGTAAAACTCAGTTTTCGTTGTTTTTCGCTGAATTAGTGATTAGAATCATCACTGAGTCTTCCCCAGAGGTTTTAAAACTGTGTAATTGTTCCCTGGTCCAACAACTTGTGCCAATTTCCTTCATTTAGAAATACCGCCCGGCCTGTGAGGAAAACCAAAAACCTCCATTTTGAATCCACAAGAACCAAAATGGAGGCCCCGGCAGCTCTGAATATCACTCCACTGAATGCTCCTCACCGTGAATTGGAATATTTACCTTTGATAGATGAAGATTTCCAAATTAAAGACTTGCATTTTGATGAAAGTCCCCTATTGAGTTATTGTCGCTGCAGAGACGAATACTCAAAGGGGCAAGATCTTATAGGGTTGTGGGAATCCAATCTCCCAAGGTATCTCATTCCTTCAGTCCTTATTTTCCCAGAAATCATCCATTACTGCCATTCAAACTATGATTCCACACAGAGGGCTGTATTAGCTCCTGATCAAAGTGTTATGTTTCCCATCACTCCCCAGGCTATCAATGCCATGTTACACTTCGAGCCAGATCAAGAATTAGCACCATTGTCCATGGAAGGATTGATTGAGAAAACCAGGCAATTAACCCCAGAAAAGCTAAAATCCATGTGTCAGCATTTCATGTTACCTGAGCATCAGCCAAAAGGGTCTCCCCCCTATGGTTTTTACTATTTCAATACATTGGGAAGGCTCATTGTAAATATAATATCTTTTGTCTTAGGATTCAACACCAGTGAATATGTGGATGAGATAACCTTGGCTTTGCTATCCATTTTTACTCCTGGGCAACCTCCTGAGATTAAATATGATTATGCTTCCTTCATAGCCAACAAGATCCATGATCAATTCTTAAGGCTAGATACTGAAAAAGTTTTTAAGTATTCCTTAGTTATCTATCATCTCATGATCTATTATCAGTCAGAAAGGTTCCCTTTCCCTGTTCAAAAACTGGATGCCAAGAGAAATCCCAGGTCAGTCATATTTTGGTCCCCCATCATTCATTTTTCCTCTGATTCTCCCTACTCCTACTCAGAATTCATTGATCAGTTTGTATATCCTGCAACAACTTTGTTAACAGGAATTTCTCCCCCAAGACTCAGTAATGAAATTAGAAAAACCTTGCAACTGTCAAAGAGTTATAAAGTTGGGGATTGGTATTTGTATTAAAACCATACAGTTATCAGGATTTATGGATGTGAATTACATCCATTCAAGTTACCCAGATATGTACCAATGAGGATTTTTGCCTTGGAATACTTCAGGCAAATGAACAATTCTGATGTGATCCATTTTTGTAATGTAAAGAAGAAAGCTCAGTTAAGGATCAAAAGCCAATTAGGTCCTTTCATCTGCAATTCTAGGGAAGCTGAGAGAGAAGCAGAAAATCTATTACAGAGAAAGTTCCAAACATCTTTCCGTTGGGTCCCTTATGACCCCTTTGGTTTTATTTGTGAAAAGATATTAAAGAATAAATCATCTCCTTATGTACACCACAAGATTCCTGATCTAGAACAGTATGCAAATCAAGATGAATGGGTTGAAGGAACACTTGTTGAGGAAGAAAGTGAAGATGATAAAATGAATAAAATTATGAAAGATGTTGAGAAGAACTTTGACCTAGAAACGTGTGGTCAAATGCAGGTACCCTACATTGGCACATCTTCAGCAGCCACCTTACAACAAGCATTACAGGAAGACAGTCCATCAGTAGCAGCAGAACCCAAGGGTAAAGGAAAAGAACCTGTAGTTCAGGTCATTGAAACCTTGGTCATGGCGGAAAAACCACAGACTTCCAAAGCACCGGAACTATCACAGGTTTCTCCCACACAGGTAAAGCACATACAAATTCCAGAGTTGCAAACTCCATTAAATGTGGAAATAGGGAAGAAGAGGCTAGCTCCAGATACCACACCTTCAAAAGGGGCCTCACAGGTTCATCAAATTAAAAAACACAAATCAGATCCACCTCCAGAGGTAGAAATTATAGATGAAGTATTTGATGATGGAAGAGAAGATAGTCAGCAAACTGGCACAGCAAGTGAAACAACCATAAGCCAGAAAGGGAAAGCTTTACAAAAGCAATTAAGCACTGAAGTATCTTCTTTCAGACCACCAAAGACAGACACTGGAGATATTAAAAGAACCTTCATTAATATTAAAAAAAAGAATGATCCATTGAAAATGAAGGTATATGATCAATATATGAAGATGGCTCCCCATAATCAAGAAAGGCTAATGTCAGCGTTTGACCTTTCACAAGGTAAAATGCTGATGAGCCACTTCAAAGCAAAGGTGCCAAAGCCAACTTCAGCAGCAGATTACATCAGAACAAATTTTGAAGTTTTAGCAAAGGAGATTCATCCCCTGGACCAAATAGAGCTACATAGACAGACTGGGGAAATGGTTTATTCTACTCTCACCAACAAAGCCATGGCAGCTATAACGCTGCAGGATTCTTTGAATAACACTACTGCACAATTGAAAATTGAGAAGGCCTCCTCACATGCCAAGGATAATAGAATAAAGTCTCTAGAAGAGATAATCATTGGTTTGGGTCACAATCCCAAAGACATTAAAGGTATTGAGGCATTGGTAAAGAAGAAAGAGGATGATATAGCTGCACTCAGAAAACAGCTAAAACTACCAGCCTCGAGGCACCCTCGGACCCAGGAAGTTATGAAAGGAAATTCACAGGAAGAAATGATGGAGTTGCTCCTGAATATGACTGAGCGACTAAATGAAACAGAGAAGGAATTGGAAAAAGCATTGCAGGAACAGGAAACGATCAAGCAGACTTCAACAACAGGTACTACAACCACAGGGCAGCAGGAACAACCATCTCAGGTGAACACTTCTAATTTGAATTCTGATGAATTAATAAAGCAAATGGAAAGTCTACAGCTAAGGGTCACAGAACTCCAAGAAACAAAATTGCAATTAGTAAAATTGGAGGAAAAATATGACACATCTAAAAAGACAGCTGCTGACAACACTAGGGAGATAAAAAGGTTGGAAAAATTGGTTCAGGCTTTGGAAAAAGATCTTTCATTAGAGAAGCCTCTAAACGAAATAAATGATATTCTTTGGGGTAACATCATTGAATTAATAAAGGGTATTTGGCCCTCTATTCAAGCTATTTTTGAGCAAAATGAGTTAGTTAAGATAGCCCAAGAAGAAATAAATAGAACCAGAAATGAATTGAGAGGCAGGCCTGAACAGGCCAGTCAGCTCATTCAATTTTTGAATTCCAGAACCAAGCAACAGCTTGCATTGTTAGGAATTGATGATAGGACAGGCACAGTTTTGGAAGTAAAGAGAGTTTTCACCAAGAGGACTTTCATGCAAAATTTAGAAAGGAAGTGCACAGACATTTTGGTTGACATCAACATTTTCAGAGAGAAATTTCAAGCTTTGTTGGATAGTGGGTTACCAAGTCCTATGCTCATAGAAGATCAAATAATAGACTTGGAAACCTATGAGAAGAGAATAAAGGTTCATGCTAAAAATACAGCTGCTTGTTCTACTAGCTCGTCAGAATCGGCATTACCAACCGGGAAAAGTATCTATGATAAAGTGAGGAATTTATTTCATCTGGAACATGAAATAAAGTATCTATTTCCGTATGAGCCCACCTTTTATAAACTTACTGAAGCAGATGAAACTTTAAGAAATCTCATAAGAACTATGATACCAGATGATCAATGGTGGAAGGAAATGTTGGAAATTCTATAAAAGTTGTTTTCAGGATGAGAATTTATCTTTACTATCAAGTAAATGGTAAAAACAGGAAAACAGATGAAAGAGTATCAGGTGAAAAGGTTAAAGAGTATCCGTGAGGATAGCTGCTTGTTCTACTAGCTCGTCAGAATCGACATTACCAACCGAGAAAAGTATCTATGATAAAGTGAGGAATTTATTTCATCTGGAACATGAAATAAAGTATCTATTTCCAAATGAGCCTACCTTTTATAAACTTACTGAAGCAGATGAAACTTTGAGAAAGCTCAGAAGAACTATGATACCAGATGATCAATGGTGGCAGGAAATGTTGGAGATTCTATAAAAGTTGCTTTCAGGATGAGAATTTATCTTTACTATCAAGTAAATGGTAAAAACAGAAAAACAGATGAAAGAGTATCAGATGAAAGGTTAAAGAGTATCCGTGAGAATAAAGAGTGTTCAACAAGCCAAAGAAATACTGCAAAGGACAGCACAAAGCCCTATTTCAGCACCTACCTCCAGCACATCCACGGAAAAAGGAACAGCACATCGGCAGTTGCACATTATTCTATCCACGAGACCGTGTGTCTCTTGTTTGTTTGTAAAATATGCTTTAAGTCAGCCTAGATTATTGGCTAAGTTGGTGTAAGATTGTTTTAGATTATTTTGTGTATAAATAAACCCTCAAAGAGAGTGTTGAGGGTGGATTCTATTACTCTGCTGTAACATTGAGATTTTCGGAATAAAAACTTTTTGGAGAAATTTACTTGTGGCTTACTGGATGACGATTTAAAGCACTGGACTTGTTACAGGATTCATGTGTTGGACTACAGTTCAATAAGTTTTCCTACCCTTTTGTCTGAAATTTTATATTAGTTTATAATATCATCATATCCATTTCTGAATAATTTACATAAAGGATTGAAACAGAATTTGCTTAATTGTACTCTGTTTTCAAATGTGATTATTCTTAATGTTTTCTTCTAAATTAGTTATAAGCATGAATTCTTAAATGCTCCTGCTTTGCTAATTTAAACATTGTTGATTACTATAATAAAGAATCCTTCATTGCTCTTTGTTTGTAGTCATTTCACTTCTTTCTTCTGAACATGGTGAAAGATTCTTAGTTGCCTTTCATCCCTTCAGGATCAATCCCATCCACTTTAAATTTTAAGGATTGTTCTCTGTTTAACTATCTTGCCCTGTAATACCATCTTGTGCCTAGAATAGAAATCCAGTAAAGCCATCCTTTCACTCCATAGCCCAATGGACTGAAAGCTCTCAGCCTTGCCCTTAGTTTGTGGATTCCACCATTTTCCAAAACAAACTTTGAATCTATAACTAGCCTAAAACCTTTCAAGAACAAAGATAAATCATAAAGAGAGAGCCCTCTCTGGATGCCGATTGGCTATATTCTGCATCTAAAAGGTTGGTTTGTGGTTACCTCGGGTATACTTTCCTCTTACACAACTTCTGGGAAAACCTGAGTGATAACATAGTGGCGAGCATACTGGGGAATCTGAATCATTTTACTTGTTAGTATTGTTCAAATATAAGCTATAGACAGAGTCTGAAGATCAGCCAGGTAGCCTTTGAAATTGCTTTTGCTCTGCAAATGTAAAAGTAAATAAAATCTGCTTCAGTCTATCTCTGATTTAGCTTATATATTGAATCTTAGTTTCAAATTTTTCAATCAGATTCTCTAGTTTAAACAGATCTTTGAGGAAATATTAATCACATATCATTATTTCTTAAAGAATTTGTAGAAGTTGTATTTATTTTTCAAGTAAAACCCAAAATTTAAAAACACATATTCTAAGAAAACTGGCTTCAGAAAGGATTCGACATACTAGGTCAAACCCTGACCCAAATCCACCACCAATTTTTGAAAATCCAAATCTGATCCCTAGGATTCTTAGAAGACAAGGAAGTCAAGAAAGTTCTGAAAGAGGAAGTCAGGAAAGTACAGGTAGTTCTAGACCACTTTCTAGATCTGCATCTTGTCCTGTGAAAATTATTTATATTGATGACATTCCTTTTGATGCACGATTTGAAACATCTTTGTTTGTGAATTTTTCTGAGACTGAATTATCTAGATTAGTTCCAGATCCTTTGTTCTTTGAAAATTTGCAATACAGATTTGTTTCACATCATCTTGACAGAGAATTGCACAACTCCATTCAGTCTGAGCAAACCTTCGAAGAAAGTTCAAACATTTCTGTGATTACTGAAGCATCTCCAAACTCATGCACTTTTTCTCAAACTTTTCAAACACCTGTTATCCTTTCTACCCCTCCATCTCCTACTGTTAGACCATCAACTCCTATCACTCCACTTTATCTTCCAATGGCCAATCGATACGTCCCTTTACAGTTACCAGCCAACCCTCCAGCTTTACCTCAGGATTACCAAAGTAAGATCACACCTTTTGATGGATCAGGTACTTACACAGCTCAACAACACACCAAAAGGATGACAGATTACTTTGAGTTTTATGAGATTGATACTGATAATATCCGAATGAGAATTTTCGTTCAGAGTCTTACTGGAGAAGTTAGAACTTGGTTTAGGGCTCTTACCCCGAACAGTATTGCTGATTTAGAAGCTTTGTATAGGGCATTTCTGAACAGATGGGAGAAAAAGAAGGATCCTCTCCAGATCCTATCAGAATTTGAAAAATTAAGAAGAAGACCAAATGAAACCGTACAAGATTACATCATAAGATTCAATGAATCATATAATGCAGTTCCTCAAAACCTAAGACCCCCACCCAACAACGTGTTGGTTAAATTTCCAGATGGTTTTGACTCCGATATAGCTTATTCCCTTAGGGAAAGAGCTCCTCAAACACTAGAGGAAATGCAAAGCATAGTGGTGAGTGTAGAAGCAAATATGATAGAAAAACGAGCCAGAGCTAGGGCAGAGAGAAGAATGCCTATGAATGAAGAACCTTCAGCTTTTGAAAAGAAGCTGGATGTAATCATTAAAGGTATGGAGAGATTAGGTGATAGAGTGGAAACCATTGAAAGAAAGTCTGCTACTGATAACCAGAATGTTGCAAGAAACCCAAACTTTAGGAGGAATCTGAACCAAAATATTGGAAAGAATGTCCCTGATCAAAACATTAGGCCACCTTTCCAAGAAAACTTTGTTGAAGGTTCAACTTCTGAAGAACCTACAGAAGATGTAGAAATAAATAATGTAACTGATGACAAAAATGAACCAGAAGTCTTCCTATCCCAGGATGATCACGAGAACCACATCCTTGAAACATTCCAAACTCATTCAGGAGAGACTTTTGATTTCAAGGAAGGCTATGACACAACAATCTATGAAGTCCATAAACAGTATAATTTGAGAAGTAGAAGGATTGATGTGCCAGAGAATAACAAACAGAAAACCACAAAACAAAATGTCAAAGGTAAACAAAACATTCCCCCTGTACAAAACAGTCCCCAAGTACAAATTTTGTCTAGAATAACTCCCAATTCTTCAAATCCAATAATTGAAGATGTCTCTGATAACCAACCAATCAATAAACAACAATTTACTACTTTTCCTCCAGTGGGAAATGTAGAAGACACAGTAGAAGTTAGTCCAGAAACATCTTCAAAACAAAACTTTATTCATGAAAAAGAGAAAAATATCGAAGACCCAAAAAACAGAGAGAATCCAACTGTGCAAAACACTAAAACTCAAACGGAAAAACCTTTTAATCTAGAGGCTGAAATAGGCAAACTCAAGATAGCTGTTCCTCTATCAGAACTGGCTAAACATGATGTCTATAGGAGTCAGATAACCAAGTCCTTAAACATTAACATTACTGGATTGGATGATTCAGTAAACATTCTTGATGATCAACCCAAACTTCTTTTTGGCCCTGAGGTTAATGGAAAACCAGAAAGTGGAGGAACTCCTCCATTTTATGTAAGCCTGAATGTTCATGATAAGATACTCCATAATGCAATGCTTGATTCTGGAGCATCTCACAATTTGATGCCAAAAGCAGTAATGGAAAGATTGAATCTAGATATTACCAGGCCTTACAAAGATTTGTTTTCATTCGATTCCAGTCAGGTAAAATGTTTAGGTTTGATTAAAGATCTGTGTGTCACTTTGGTCCAATACCCTGCTAAGTCTGTTTTAATGGACATAGTGGTGGCAGATATTCCACCTAAATATGGTATGTTATTGTCTAGATCTTGGGGTGCTAAACTTGGAGGATCTATTCAACTAGACATGTCATATGCAACTATTTCAGTATTTGGTCAGCCTAAAAGATTATATAGAGAAACCTTAATGAAGTACTTAGTCAGTAGCCATGAGAAGCCTGAAAACTTCCCTGTTTACTCTGTACATTCTGATATGGATTCTTTTATTTTATACAATGCTGAGTCAGATCTTCCTACTGAAATAGAAGCTCCAGAGTTGGAAACCATAAACAAAACCACTGTTAAAATTGAAGAAATCTCTGAAAACAAAGAAACACTAGATGATCAAGAAAAGCCCGAAGAAACTAAACAGCTAGCTCCAGTCAAGAAACACTTTAAAACAATTGATGAGGATTATGAACATGAAATTCTATGGCATTTAGAGTTTGATGGGTCAGTAAACAGACTAGGGGTAGGAGCTGGGATTTGGTTACACAATGTGGAGAACAACCATGCAGAGGGTCATGCTTTTAGGTTGAATTTCAAATGCACTAACAACATGGCAGAGTATGAAGCTCTTTTATTAGGGCTTAAACATGTCAAGAAGTTAGGGGGCATTAGAGTTTCAATTATAGGCGACTCTGAACTAATCATCCAGCAGATTAAAGGAGAATGTGCAACGAAAGACATGAGACTGAAACAATACCGAGAGACAGTTGTTGAGATTCTCAACACATTTTTACAAGCCCAACTTGCCAAGATTCCCAGGAAACAAAACTTGCATGCTCACAGTTTAGCAATGTTTGCTAGTACATGCAGGTTACCTTTCGACCCTAATCATCAGTTTTCAGCTGAAATTAGGCATAGGCCTGCCATACCAGACAATCTTTTGAACTGGCAAGTATTTGTGCATAACAATCAAATCAATAATTTTTTGACACTTCAAAGTGAGTTTTCTAACTGTAATATAGATGAGGATATAACTATTGATGAATCTGATCAAGAAAAAGAACAAAAAATAGAAATTTCAAGAGAAAATGCAATTCATATGCTGCATCCAACCACATTCACTGAAAGAGACATGCAAAATTTGAAACACATGGAATCTGATGAAATCATAGAAGATGAGACAGAAATCATTAATTTAAAAGATAACCATTTGCCCAAAGGATTAACTCCTTTGGAAGATCTGTTTGACTCGAATGATATTCCATTTAGACCTAAAATGGAACCTGTAAAGGCTGATATGGAAGAATGCAACTTAGGAACTCCAGAAAATCCCAAAATGGTCAAGTTGTCTAAATCTCTTCCAAAAGATCAGAAGGTTAAATATGTTGAACTATTAAAAGAATTCCAGGATGTTTTTGCCTGGAGTTATGAAGACCTCAAATCTTATGATACATCCATCATTCAACACACTATACCTTTGAAACCAGACCATAAACCTTTTAAACAAAAGCTTAGGAGAATAAATCCTGTTTTATTACCCTCAATTGAAAAGGAAATCAAAAGGATGTTTGAAGCAGGGATTATAGCTCCTATAAGATTCTCAGAATGGGTTTCTAACCTGGTACCAACAAGGAAAAAGACAGGAGAAATTAGACTGTGTGTCGACTTAAGAAATTTGAATAAAGTTTCTTTAAAAGACAACTATCCTCTGCCGAAAATGGACCATATTCTGCAAAGGGTGGTAGGATCTTCGAGAATATCACTACTGGATGGATTTTCAGGGTACAACCAGATTCTGGTTCATCCTGATGATCAGGATAAAACATCATTCACTACACCATGGGGCACGTTTAAATATGTCAAAATTCCATTTGGGCTCAAGAATGCAGGAGCTACATTTCAAAGAGCGATGGATATTGCTTTTGCTAAAGAGATACACGATTTTCTGGTTATTTACCTGGATGATTTGACTGTTTTTTCTAAAACAGACCAAGAACATTTAGATCACCTTAGGCAAGTATTTATGAAATGCAGAAAATATGGAATTTCTTTGAATCCTAAGAAGTCATTGTTTGGTTTGGAAGAAGGAAAGCTTTTAGGACACATTATCTCTAAAGATGGCATTAGGATTGATCCAGAAAGAATTCAAGCAATTTTGCAAATACCCCACCCCAGAAACATAAAAGAATTGCAAGCATTCATAGGAAAAATTAATTTCTTGAGAAGATTTATTTCTAGTCTAGCAGAGTTACTTAGATTACTAACTAACATGTTGAGGAAAGATTCAAGCATTGACTGGACTGTAGAAGCTAAACAATCATTCGAGGAAATTAAAATGGCTTTGACAAAGACACCAGTTCTGACCAGTCCTAAATTTGATAGAGACTTTATCATTTTTTCATTTGCTTCTGAACATACTGTTGCAGCTGTTTTACTTCAAAAAGATGACCAAGGGTGTGAAAAGCCAATAGCATTTTTTAGTAAAGCACTGAGAGATGCATCTTTAAAATACAATATTATGGAAAAACAGGCTTTTGCATTGGTAAAAGCAATCAAAGATTTCAGAGTTTACATATTATATTCTCATGTGATAGCATATGTGCCTAATGCAGTGGTTAAAGAGATTTTGACTCAAGATGGCATTGAAGGTAAACGAGGTAAGTGGATAGCTACCATTTTGGAATATGATATTGAGATCAAGCCAACAAAACTTATAAAGGGCCAAGGTTTAGCACAACTTATGACAGAAACCAATTGCCAAGCCTTAGACCTCAATGAATTGGATAACGAGCAGGAGATGGCGACTCCTCAGATCAGTCAAGCTTTCTTAGATTCACCCTGGTATACTGATATAATTCATGTTTTATTAAACCTGCAAGCTCCTCCAGGGTTGTCCAGAACCAAGCAAAGATCTTTAAAAATGACATCTTTGAAATATTGTATTTTAGATAGCACTTTATTTTGGAAAAATCATGAAGGAATTTTGTTGAATTGTCTCTTAAAAGATGAAGCTGATAAAGTGCTTAATGAATTTCATGCAGGGGATTGTGGAGGACATCTCTACTGGAAATCTACTGCAGACAAGATCTTAAGGGCTGGCTTTTACTGGCCAACTTTATTCTCCGATGTTAAGAAATTTGTAACAACTTGTCATAAATGTCAGATATTTGAGGGTAAAAGAAAGTTGTTACCTCTACCTTTAAAACCAATTTCCACAGAAAGACCTTTTCAACAATGGGGGTTAGATTTTATTGGAGAAATTCATCCCCCTTCTTCAGGGCAACATAGATGGATTTTGACTGCTACAGATTATTTCACTAAATGGATTGAAGCCATCCCATGTAGACAGTCTAATGATTCTGTGATCATAGGGTTTTTAGAAACAAACATACTCTCAAGATTTGGCTGTCCAGAAAATATTATAACAGACAATGCTGCTGCATTTAAATCAAAGAAAATGATCAATTTCTGTAGTAAATATCATATTACTCTAGGCCATTCAACAGCCTATTACCCCCAGGGTAATGGACTAGCGGAATCTTCTAATAAAAGCCTTATCAATATCATCAAAAAGTTATTAGAAGAAAACAAAAAGAATTGGCACAAGAAATTGACCAATGCATTATGGGCAGACAGACTTACAACTAAGAAATCTATTGGGACTAGTCCATTTGAGTTAGTTTATGGCATTGAAGCAAGATTTCCATCATCTTTAGGAATTCCTGTCATGAAATTACTTCAGGAGGCTCAAGTGGAACCAAATGACATTCAAAGAAGAATCAATCAGACAATCCACTTGCAACAAACCAGGGAAGAGGTATATCAAAGATCACAAGTGATGCAGGAAAAGTTAAAGAAAATGTTTGATAAGAGGACTAAATCAGAAGATTTTCAACTAGGTGATAAAGTCCTGAGATGGGACTCTAGAAGAGAAGAAAAAGGAAAACATGGAAAGTTTGATTTCTTGTGGAAAGGGCCTTATATCATTCATGCCTTGCAGGGAAACAATACTTACTTTTTGAAGGAGTTGGATAATTCAGAAGTTGAAGAGGGACCAGTCAATGGTCGAATGCTCAAGCATTATTTTGATCCCATTTACTAGAATGTTTGATTTTCTAACTTGTACATAATATATCCTTTTTTCTAATGCAGCTTTGGATTGGATGGTGACTTCTTGGAATTGAAGCCCGAAGTGAAGGCCCTAAGTTCCAAAAGTTTCACTATCATATGTAAAATAAAGCTATCAGAAGGAGGAAGACTTCATATTTCCAGTTTGAATACACTTTGAGGCATCTGACCTGCTGTTCTTGACTTTTCACAAGGAAAAGCCATCCCCAAGTGGAGCCAGTGTTAGCCTCCTATACCAATAGGTTTCATATTTCATGATTGTCTTGATTGAACTATGGAATATGTTCAAACCTTCTTTCTTGAGCAAAGGTGTTCCATATTCTTAAAAAACCAAAAAATCAAAAAATTTAAAAAATGTAAAGAGGGTATACCCTAAAAGAAAGATCAAAGGGTAAAAAGAATAAAATGGTCAAAAAAGAGAAAGAAATGAACCCCAAGCAAAAAAATAGACCAAGGAAAGTGTGCAAATCCAAATGCCACTACTATTTCATTTTTGTAATAAAACAAATTGTGTGCAGCTTGTCAAACTTTTGCCACAATTCATGAATAGTCAAACAGTTTAAACTTGACTTATTCATATTTCAATTTCATGTTATAGAATAGAGAATAAATATCTGACCAAACAGTTTAATCTTGGCAGATAAGTAGATAGGTAGAGTGAATAAAAGGTGCTCAACAGTTTAATCTGAGCCCTTGGATGTAATAAGGGTAGAATTAGATAGATTTGCCTTGTAAAAAGAAAAGATTGAAAAGGGTTTGCAAGTCTAAATGCACCCTAATAAAGAAGAGAAAATGGTAGTATTAAGTAGATAGGGTAGGTAGATGGTGCTGCAAAGTGTTATCTGATGAATGATGCTGCTACATGTTTTTGATCCTTTACTTTCATCATAAGTACTGAAGCAGGAAATACACTGGAAAATCACAGCAAGCAAAAGTCAAATTCATTAACTTCCCTTATCATTTTCCCCTCAAAAAGTTTTACTAATTTTCCCCAACCTAAGTACTTGAGATAATTCATCATTATAATCATTCACTTTCCATTTTTTCCTAAGTAAAATCCCATTTTACTTAGGAAACTCATACAAAATTTCATAAAAGTCCCTCAAAATAACTTGCTATTCTAAGTTTAAGTGTTGGAGATAAAATGTTGCTATTTACTTCACAAGATTATCACTTTCTTAGATGTGCAAAAATATTTTGAGTTCCCTTGTCCTTTGCCATACTAATGTTTAACTTTATTTACTAAATCCCTAGTCAAATACCCTATCCTAAGTATATAAATCCCTTTTTTTTAAATAACCCAAAAAACCCCCTATTATAATGTTTTAACCAAAGTATTTATCTCCCTAAAAATTCATTAAAACCCGCTTCCACAAGCCCTTTGGTTAAAATATAGCGTTATACATTAATCCCGCCCCTATGGTGAATTAGTTGTATTAATTAATTTACCATATAATAAAAATATATATGAAAAAATCAAACTTTAGACATACAATATGTATGTTTAAAACCAAAAATACAAGGCCCGAAGTTTTATTCTTTCGGAAAAGTCTCGCGCCACCGTGGATTGTCCACCTGGCATTCCACCTAGCCAACTCCGCCGCAAACCCTTTCTTTTGCATACAGGATTAATTAAGTCATCTGGACTAATTAATAACTTTATCCGCCTATTAGATTCCCCCCGGAGTGATTAAAAAACGGTAAAAAGTGTTTAAAGCCCGACGGGCCCACATCTGGAATCTCCGCATGTTCCCCCATCGCTTCGGCCGTCGGATCAATCCTCCACAGATCAATGGTCCACGTGAACCCCGCTACCCATCCTTTGTGAGAAAGTTAATCAGCGGGGAACGAGCGGTATTTGAAAAGTCAGACATCCACGTGGCAAACGTTCTGTGGAATCGCTCCCCCCGCAATCAATACCACCCTTGACTAAAAGCGGTGCGGGCACTTACCGCTTACCGCTTACCGCCCAACCGTGCACACGTCACTCCCGTACGTCAATGACGTCATCCCTCGAAAAAATAAAAAACTCTTTTTAAAGCCATTTTTTCATGTTTTCCTGTTATTTTCGTTATTCTGAAAACGACAGAGCTTCCGCTGCGATTTTCAAATTTCCTCTACAATTGACCAATTTACTCCGAAATTCCGCTGCGCCCGTGTTGAAGAACAATTCCGCCATTACCTGTTACCGGTTAAAGAACCAGCTTCCGTCTAAAAGCAGGTATTTATCCTTTTCCGCCCGACTGCAAGTAAAACTCAGTGTTCTTTGTTTTTCGCCGAAATAGTGATTAAAAATCGTCACTGAGCCTTTTCCAGAGGTTTTAAAACTGTAGAATTGCTCCCTGAACCACCAAATTGCGCCAATTTCCTTCATTTTAGAAATCCCGCCCGGCTCGTAAGGAAAACCAAAAACCTCCATTTTGAATCCACAAGAACCAAAATGGAGGTCCCTACAGCTTTGAATATCACTCCACTGAACGCTCCCCACCGTGAATTGGAATATTTACCCTTGATAGATGAAGATTTCCAAATTAAAGACCTGCATTTTGATGAAAGTCCCCGATTGAGCTACTGTCGCTGCAGAGACGAATACTCAAAGGGGCAAGATCTTATAGGGTTATGGGAATCCAATCTCCCAAGGTATCTCATTCCTTCAGTCCTTATTTTCCCAGAAATCATTCATTACTGTCATTCAAACTATGATCCCACACAGAGGGCTGTAATAGCTCCTGATCAAAGTGTTCTGTTTCCCATCACTCCCCAGGCTATCAATGCCATGTTACACTTTGAACCAGACCAAGTATTAGCACCATTGTCCATGGAAGGATTGATTGAGAAAACCAGGCAATTAACCCCAGAAAAGCTAAAATCCATGTGTCAGCATTTCATGTTACCTGAGCATCAGCCAAAAGGGTCTCCCCCCTATGGTTTTTACTATTTCAATCCATTAGGAAGGCTCATTGTAAATATAATATCTTTTGTCTTAGGATTCAACACCAGTGAATATGTGGATGAAATCACCTTGGCTTTGCTATCCATTTTTACTCCTGGGCAACCTCCTGAGATTAAATATGATTATGCTTCCTTCATAGCCAACAAGATCCATGATCAATTCTTAAGGCTAGATACTGAAAAAGTTTTTAAGTATTCCTTAGTTATCTATCATCTCATGATCTATTATCAGTCAGAAAGGTTCCCTTTCCCTGTTCAAAAACTGGATGCCAAGGGAAATCCCAGGTCAGTCATATTTTGGTCCCCCATCATTCATTTTTCCTCTGATTCTCCCTACTCCTACTCAGAATTCATTGATCAGTTTGTATATCCTGCAACAACTTTGTTAACAGGAATTTCTCCCCCAAGACTCAGTAATGAAATTAGAAAAACCTTGCAACTGTCAAAGAGTTATAAAGTTGGGGATTGGTATTTGTATCAAAACCATACAGTTATCAGGATTTATGGATGTGAATTACATCCATTCAAGTTACCCAAATATGTACCAATGAGGATTTTTTCCTTGGAATACTTCAGGCAAATGAACAATTCTGATGTGATCCATTTTTGTAATGTAAAGAAGAAAGCTCAGTTAAGGATCAAAAGCCAATTAGGTCTTTTCATCTGCAATTCTAGGGAAGCTGAGAGAGAAGCAGAAAATCTATTACAGAGAAAGTTCCAAACATCTTTCCGTTGGTTCCCTTATGACCCCTTTGGTTTTATTTGTGAAAAGAGATTAAAGAATAAATCATCTCCTTATGTACACCACAAGATTCCTGATCTAGAACAGTATGCAAATCAAGATGAATGGGTTGAAGGAACACTTGTTGAGGAAGAAAGTGAAGATGATAAAATGAATAAAATTATGAAAGATGTTGAGAAGAACTTTGACCTAGAAACGTGTGGTCAAATGCAGGTACCCTACATTGGCACATCTTCAGCAGCCACCCTACAACAAGCATTACAGGAAGACAGTCCATCAGTAGCAGCAGAACCCAAGGGTAAAGGAAAAGAACCTGTAGTTCAGGTCATTGAAACCTTGGTCATGGCGGAAAAACCACAGACTTCCAAAGCACCGGAACTATCACAGGTTTCTCCCACACAGATAAAGCACATACAAATTCCAGAGTTGCAAACTCCATTAAATGTGGAAATAGGGAAGAAGAGGCTAGCTCCAGATGCCACACCTTCAAAAGGGGCCTCACAGGTTCATCAAATTAAAAAACACAAATCAGATCCACCTCCAGAGGTAGAAATTATAGATGAAGTATTTGATGATGGAAGGGAAGATAGTCAGCAAACTGGCACAGCAAGTGAAACAACCATAAGCCAGAAAGGGAAAGCTTTACAAAAGCAATTAAGCACTGAAGTATCTTCTTTCAGACCGCCAGAGACAGATACTGGAGATATTAAAAGAACCTTCATTAATATTAAAACAAAGAATGATCCATTGAAAATGAAGGTATATGATCAGTATATGAAGATGGCTCCCCATAATCAAGAAAGGCTAATGTCAGCGTTTGACCTTTCACAAGGTAAAATGCTGATGAGCCACTTCAAAGCAAAGGTGCCAAAGCCAACTTCAGCAGCAGATTACATCAGAACAAATTTTGAAGTTTTAGCAAAGGATATCCATCCCCTGGACCAGATAGAGCTACACAGACAAACTGGGGAAATGGTTTATTCTACTCTCATCAACAAGGCCATGGCAGCTTTAACGCTGCAGGATTCTTTGAATAACACTACTGCACAATTGAAAATTGAGAAGGCCTCCTCACAGGCCAAAGATAATAGAATAAAGTCTTTAGAAGAAATAATCATTGGTTTGGGTCATAATACCAAAGACATTAAAGGTATTGAGGCATTGGTAAAGAAGAAAGAGGATGATATAGCTGCACTCAGAAAACAACTAAAACTACCAGCCTCGAGGCACCCTTAGACCCAGGAAGTTATAAAAGGAAATTCACAGGAAGAAATGATGGAGTTGCTCCTAAATATGACTGAGCGACTAAATGAAACAGAGAAGGAATTGGAAAAATCATTGCAGGAACAAGAAACGATCAAGCAGACTTCAACAACAGGTACTACAACCACAGGGCAGCAAGAACAACCATCTCAGGTGAACACTTCTAATTTGAATTCTGATGAATTAATAAAGCAAATGGAAAGTCTGCAGCTAAGGGTCACAGAACTCCAAGAAACAAAATTGCAATTAGTAAAATTGGAGGAAAAATATGACACATCTAAAAAGACAGCTGCTGACAACACTAGGGAGATAAAAAGGTTGGAAAAATTGGTTCAGGCTTTGGAAAAAGATCTTTCATTAGAGAAGCCTCTAAACGAAATAAATGATATTCTTTGGGGTAACATCATTGAATTAATAAAGGGTATTTGGCCCTCTATTCAAGCTATTTTTGAGAAAAATGAGTTAGTTAAGATAGCCCAAGAAGAAATAAATAGAACCAGAAATGAATTGAGAGGCAGGCCTGAAAAGGCCAGTCAGCTTATTCAATTTTTGAATTCCAGAACAAAACAACAGCTTGCATTGTTAGGAATTGATGACAGGACAGGTGCAGTTTTGGAAGCAAAGAGAGTTTTCACCAAGAGGACTTTCATGCAAAATTTAGAAAGGAAGTGCACAGACATTTTGGTTGATATCAACATTTTCAGAGAGAAATTTCAAGCTTTGCTGGATAGTGGGTTACCAAGTCCCATGCTCACAGAAGATAAAATATTAGACTTGGAAACCTATGAGAAGAGAATAAAGGCTCATGCTAAGAATACAGCTGCTTGTTCTACTAGCTCGTCAGAATTGACATTACCAACTGGGAAAAGTATCTATGATAAAGTGAGGAATTTATTTCATCTAGAGCATGAAATAAAGTATCTATTTCCGAATGAGCCCACTTTTTATAAACTTACTGAAGCAGATGAAACTTTAAGAAAGCTCAGAAGAACTATGATACCAGATGATCAATGGTGGCAGGAAATGTTGGAGATTCTATAAAAGTTGCTTTCAGGATGAGAATTTATCTTTACTATCAAGTAAATGGTAAAAACAGGAAAACAGCTGAAAGAGTATCAGGTGAAAAGGTTAAAGAGTATCCGTGAGGATAAAGAGTGTTCAAAAAGCCAAAGAAATACTGCAAAGGACAGCACAGAGCCCTATTTTAGCACCTACCTCTAGCACATCCACGGAAAAAGGAACAGCACATCGGCAGTTGCACATTATTCTATCCACGAGACCGTTTGTCTCTTGTTTGTTTGTAAAATATGCTTTAAGTCAGCCTAGATTATTGGCTAAGTTAGTGTAAGATTGTTTTAGATTATTTTGTGTATAAATAAACCCTCAAAGAGAGTGTTGAGTGTGGATTCTATTACTCTGCTGTAACATTGAGATTTTCGGAATAAAAGCTTTTGGAGAAATTTACATGTGGCTTACTGGATGACGATTTAAAGCACTGGACTTATTGCAGGATTCATGTGTTGGACTACAGTTCAATAAGTGTTTCTACCCTTTGTCTGAAATTTTATATTAGTTTATAATATCATCATATCCATTTCTGAATAATTTACATAAAGGATTGAAACAGAATTTGCTTAATTGTACTCTGTTTTCAAATGTGGTTATTCTTAATGTTTTCTTCTAAATTAGTTATAAGCATGAATTCTTAAATGCTCCTGCTTCGCTAATTTAAACATTGTTGATTACTATAATAAAGAATCCTTCATTGCTCTTTGTTTGTAGTCATTTCACTTCTTTCTTTTGAACATGGTGAAAGATTCTTAGCTGCCTTTCATCCCTTCAAAATCATCGCATCCACTTTAAATTTCAAGGATTGTTCTCTGTCCAGCTATCTTGCCCTGTAATACCATCCTGTGTTTAGAATAGAAATCCAGTAAAGCCATCCTTTGACTCCATAGCCCAATGGACTGAAAGCTCTCAACCTTTCCCTTAGTCTGTGGATTCCTCCATTTCACCAAAACAAACTTTGGATCTATAACTAGCCTAAAACCTTCCAAGAACAAAGATAAATCATAAAGAGAGAGCCCTCTTTGGATGCAGATTGGCTAGATTCTGCATCTAAAAGGTTGGTTTGTGGTTACCTCGGGTATACTTTCCTCTTACACAACTTCTAGGAAAACCTGAGTGATAACACCCGCTCCTTCACCAGACCCGAAACCTCCAAATGATAGCACTGTAGAGATCACACGAGATGGACCGCGGTCTTTCCACACAGATAGCGCTGTCACTCCTGATACTGCTCTGTAATAAGTCCAACCCGATCCTCCTGCAAGATAATGATAGAACTGCCTCACCCGAGCAGGCACTCGAAGTCCCTCGGGGTTGAGGTTGAACTGCCTCACCCGAGCAGGCACTCGAAGTCCCCCGGGGCTGAGGTTGAGATCTCCACTCGGAGACACTCGGCGCACTAAACAGTGCTGCGGACCTGCTAAACAGCCGGCGTGCTCAAGTCTTAGTGACCAGTTTCAATATCATAAACATCAATAATAATCCAAAACATGGTGGCTCCCTTCCTTTTGTATGCGGCCGTCGTCACGAGCCCTTGACTTCCGCTTTCCCGCGCAGCCCCTCTCGGCCCAACGCTGCCAACTCAGCCGCGTACTTACCTTCCCGTGCTTGGATGAGTCACAGCCCGCTCACTGTTATTTCCCTTTACCCATAGGCGGCAAAATCTGTCTGAATTAATATTCCAATTAGCTATTGCTAATTGGGAATATTACAGTCTCCCCCGGCAAAATGTTGCTTGACCCCAAGCAACTGTAGTGATGGATGCTGCCAGATCTTTTCATTTTCCCACGTCGCAACCTCATCCGAAAAAAACAATTTCTTGTCCTCAAACAATGCCTGAACAAGCCTCCCCTCTAACTGACGTTCCTCACTAACACTGCAAAATGTGCCTGGGTCTCATATTCACTTACTGAAACCTCTCTGACCTCTGCATCACCCTGACATGAAGGGACCTCTCAACGCCAGGATCCCGAACCGATCTCTCATCAACCAACAGTCCTCTCGGATCCCATCGCCACCATGGCCCATCATCACCCAAGTCCCGACTCGGAGGCTGCACTATCTCACAGCCCTGGTGATGATGCTCTCGGGGTGAGGAACCTGGCAACATCAATGCTCCGGGCTCTTGCTTCATCTTTTTATGCTTGCATATCTTGCCTGACCAGCCATGCAATCATGCCTCAATCATCAGTACGACTCAATCCCATCTTTGGTCATATCCTGAAAATGGGAAGGGGTCTGAGTAACAATGGTGCCTCCATGGCGGATCTGTAACATCTACTATGTCCAAGGGCCCCTGCTCTACTGTGCTCCCTACGAAGAACACTGTATCATCAAGAGGGTACCAACTCATGAGCTCCCGCCAGTCCAAACTGGGAGAAGAATCCGATGTAGCAACAACGGCATGTGGAACATGCCTGGGATGTTGCCGCCAACCCGTAATCAACTCCCACTGCTCTGCCCTATCTACCAATGAAAGCTGCCTATAGAAGGAAGCCTTTCTCTCTATCATGGGCCAAAGTGGGCAAGGTATGTTGCAAACTCCATCGATGTACTTCTGGAGAGTACTAATCACCGAAAGTAATGCAGCTTGGCCAATTGTATGTATATCTGTCTTCATCTCATCCATGTTTTGGCCCAAAGATGGATGTTCCACCATCTCCAACAACTCATCCCTCTCATCGGGAATGTAAAACTCCTGCTGTCTACTAGCCCCCTGCATAACAATACCATCAACCTCCAACACATCCAAAGGATATGGATCTGCAACAGCTGTCACCGTACTCGATGTCAATGCAGCTGACTGCTCCTCCTCAATAGCTGACCCCGCGGTTAGCTGCATATCCACCACAGGCTCGATGTGAGTGCCCATATGGCTCTCTCTCAAAGGAATATCATGCCTGATGTGAGTAGTGTCCTCCTCTAACGACTCAGGCTCCATCACCTGCTGCTTTAGCTGAATTGTCACAAGTGACTCTTCACCCAGAGTATCTCTCGCAGAGTCCCATGACTGCTCACCCTGGACACTAGAATATAGCTTCGGTCTACTGTCACCATCCATGCATGACTGCCCTCGCTCCCCAGAAGCGACCTCAACTGATCCTATGGACTCATGTGAAAAAGAGTCCTCACCCTGGCATACAGAAGGAATGCCCTCCCGTTCTATCTCCGCCATCTCATCTGCATCGAACATGCCATCCGCCCTCTCGACAAAGTGTCGATACAGTGTCTGGAGCCCAGACACATACTGGGATACTACCTCTGCTGTACCCCATATCCTCTGCTCATGCATGATCTCGACATTCCCTGAGGGAAAACTGATGCATGTCTCCCTCATGACCTGCTCCCCAAGCGTAGGCTCAGCGGTGACTAATGGGCCACCCCTGCAGAGGATCATCTCATCCCCTAACCTATGGCTATCAACTAGCACACTAACCCAGTGCCACTGCTGAGAAGCCTCTTGCCTAGTGTGCTGAGGGCCATCCAAACATATTGGCTGTACCTCGCATACCCTGCTGCTCATGCCCAAAGTGCCGAAGGACAACAAAAAAATCGGTTGTGCCCGTGAGTGATGTAGAATAGGGTCAGGTGTGTGAGTCCCCACAGGTACCGTCAAGTACCGCTCATCTGTCTCCCCATCGATCCTGGGTGAACTACTCCAAAAGGTAAGCCCAATGTCCCTGTCCGTGAGTCTCCCTGGAAGCAATGCTCTAAGACCCTGCTGTGCAGCACCGTATGCCCTCGCATACCACTGATCATCCATATACTCCTCAACATGCCACTGCACACTGAGGCATACCTCGGTATACTGCTGGATACCATGTGCTACGGCTGTAGCACCCTGTACCATCTCGTGCCCTGACTGTGTCCAGGCATCGGTCACTCTCCGCATGCTCACAATGTGATGTAGAATACTCCTACCCCACAATGCCGTCCCACACACTATGGTACACCACCATGCTACTCCATGTCCACCGGCAATCCACCGCTCAATGCTAGAGGCTCCCACACATCCCTGGATGTGATGACCTAGAGCTGTGCCTCTACATGTCGGACTACCACCAATCGGTAACATCGTCTCCACCGTTGTATCACTATACCTGCCGACGAAAGGATCATCACTCCAAATCCTCCTCAAGGGGTCCGAGAAGTGAATCTACCTGTGTGTCAGTAGTGTTACCACCACTGCTCGGCTCCGCTGCGTCCTCTGTGCCCCACACAACGGTGAAGAATCCTTAGCCCCATACAAGGTGCCATCTGGTGGCCTGCCAATGCCACCTCCTCCGACAAGCTCTTGCCAAGGTGTGCTGTCCACCCCGTGATCCCGTGTATGAATGTCATGCCAAGACAACCTAGGGAGTCTGCCCATAAATTGGTTGGCCACTAGAGCTGACCGAAACTGCACATGCTCTACTACTAGGCCAACTGTACTCTCCAAGACATAGTCAACCGACCTGCCTGGGAAACGATAGGTGATCCCACCTGGATCCCAATGCCAATCTGGGGTTCCTGTATTCCCCATGCATAGAAAAAAATGCTGAGCTACACTCAGATCCATCACTATCTCCATACCCCGCTCCACCGAGTACCAGCTCAAAATCTCTCGCCATCCAACCTCAACATGTGGATGCTGTACCCCGTGCAACTCTGATCGCCTCATACCGCTATCCAAGTCAACATATGAGATCTGACTAGGTGGCTCTGCCTCTCTCTCTCCAACGGGAAGAGATGACCCAACAACACTGCTAGTCCCATCCATGAATGCCTGAAGGGGAATGATCTGACGCTCCAACGTGCCCTCTGATTGTACCATCAGGGAATCCAGTCGTTCCCCAATGCGGACCAACTTGGCCGCCGACTTGGCACAAGTCACTCTCATACCCTCCAGCTCCTAGTCCTGCAACAAAATGGCCTCCCGTACTGACATGGCCTTCCCTCTCAAAACTCGAAGGTCCGTCCGAAGCCGATGATACCGCTGTCTGCGACCATCATCCAATACCTCTGTACCTGCTAGTTCCTCATCGAAGGTGGATATATCTCCTATCGCCTCACCCATCTGTCGTGTGCTGCTACCACCTGAAGACTCGGACACGACTCCGGTCATCACCTCAATGGATGGCTCTATTTAGGTAGGCTCTACCTTCTCCACTACCACATCAGCCGACATGGCCAAGGAGGTCTCCAATGAGGGTGAATCCTGTGTCACACTAGGTGTAACCTCAGACTCCCTGCAATCCTGTGTGCCCTCATCCTCCAAGTGCAATGTACAATCCAACAATGGCTCATGAGAATGATGGTTCGATTCCTCCTTGAGTGTGACAGCGTTATCACAAGCCTCCTCACGAGGTGATGTGATCCCTTCTTGATGAGAATCGGAAGCGCATGGTACTTCCTCTTCTTTCTCTTCAATCTTCTTGAATTCCTCTACGGTGGATGAATTTCCTCTGAATCCGAAAAGGGATGAGAATGAAATCTTCCTTTTCACTGTTCCGGTCTTTTTTGGCTTTAACTCACAGGGACTAGTGGATCCCTCATGCATGGGAAGAGGTGATCTCCCAATGGTACACTACAAATCTGAACTCTGCATGGTAGAAAACCCACTGTTCCTTTCACTGTACCTTCCTCCTTCATCCTGCCTGAGCCAGCAGTAATCTTTGAAGGGCAAAGCTGCTTTGAAGTGTTCCCCCTTGGACTGCCATTCTCTGAAATAATCTCCCAAGGGTAAATGATCCTGCTGCCTCTCTTTCTCACTCGGCACTAGAGGTAAGAGTGTAGGCATTGTGATAATGTCCACAGGCTGAGCCAGAACCATGCTCTGATACCACTGTAATATTCCTATTTAAGGATATTTATTAAACACGGAAAATGGTACAGCAATGGAATGTCTCCTTCAGAAATATTCAACAACGCATAAAATAACAGAAATGGCCTATGCAATAGATTCACGTTTAACAGAGAAATTGCTGAGCCATTTTATTATATCGGGAAGTTATCAAGAAATACAATACATGCGCAGGTGTTAGCACCCGAAACTTGCCCTCAGCAAATCAAAAGGTATTCAAGAAATAACAGGGGTGCGGCGGTGCACCGTTCTGCGTTCAAGCGGTGGGAGTGCTGTTGCGTGCTGCTAATATGCTGCGGCTGAAAGAAAGGCCCGCTACGAGACTCCCAATTCTGCCTCATGTACTCGTTGGGCACGGACTGTCCCCGCTCCTTCACCAGACCCGAAACCTCCAAATGATAGCACTGTAGAGATCACACGAGATGGACCGCGGTCTTTCCACACAGATAGCGCTGTCACTCCTGATACTGCTCTGCAATAAGTCCAACCCGATCCTCCTGCAAGATAATGATAGAACTGCCTCACCCGAGCAGGCACTCGAATTCCCCCGGGGCTGAGGTTGAACTGCCTCACCCGAGCAGGCACTCGAAGTCCCCCGGGGCTGAGGTTGAGATCTCCGCTCGGAGACACTCGGCGCACTAAACAGTGCTGCAGACCTGCTAAATAGCCGGCGTGCTCAAGTCTTAGCGACCAGTTTCAATATCATAAACATCAATAATAATCCAAAACATGGTGGCTCCCTTCCTTTTGTATGCGGCCGTCGTCACGAGCCCTTGACTTCCGCTTTCCCGCGCAGCCCCTCTCGGCCCAACGCTGCCAACTCAGCCGCGTACTTACCTTCCCGCGCTTGGATGAGTCACAACCCGCTCACTGTTATTTCCCTTTACCCATAGGCGGAAAAATCTGTCTGAATTAATATTCCAATTAGCTATTGCTAATTGGGAATATTACAATAAAGAATAGATCATCCACCCAAAAATGTTGACATTTTCTATATTCTACAAAAACGACAAAATTGATATTTATTTAATAAAAAATGATATAAATATAAATTTAGAATTATTATAAATATAAAATATAAAAAATATAATTATTATAAATATAAATAATCTATATGATTTGACACTTCGAAAACATAAAGTAATTTAGTCATAGTTTACATTTTAAATTCTAAATCTTCCGGGAAATCACATGGGAAATTTTGGAACCGATGCGTTTCGAACTACCAACTGTAGTTTGTTGGCGAGAAATCAGGTCTCGCGGACAAGACCCAGGTTCAAGAGTTGGGGCCAACAAAGGGGTCCGGTGTAGTCTAGGAACACGCCGACATTTTCACCCTGCTTTGGAGAGCAGTGCGTCTCACCCGAGGCGTGCCGCAACCACATGCATAAGGGGATGAGATCAAGGATAAGGAACGAACCCGCAACTAAAGAAGGAAAGAGCATCCATTACATATACCAGGTTATACATGCAAGATCACGTAATAATCATCCAGCCATTCATAAATAAAATTTTAAACCAGCGTAAACACATTACAACACATGAACATCTTATTGAGACAACAATCTTCCTTTGTATTAATCTCTTTGGCCAAACACAGGATTACATAGCATTCTCTCGGATAGCTCACAAATATGATACAGATGAATCACATAATATAAAGGTAGAATAGAGAAGATAAGAAACCATAGGAGGAATATGCAGGATTCCTCCGCAGCTACTCTGCGCGGCTCTCCCTATCTTGAGCCTCGCGACCTCTTCAGCATGCATCCAGCATTTTCAACAACCTTCAACATTCAACAACCTTTTCAGCCGGGTGACTGTTATTTATTCACCGGCACGCAAAGCTATCGTGATATACGTGTCTTCTTCTTGACTTCTCTCGGCTCACTCTCCCCCCGGTGTACGTGTTCCCTTTTACACGTTTTCCTTTGTGTTTCTTTCATCTGCACTTATCTCTGCTCGATCTCCAGCTATCGAGTGCTTCCGCGCCACCTTGGTAGCTCCGCAACTCCCGGTCGTTGCGGCGCGGTCGCGGTTGCCATGTGTATTTATTCCGCAACTCAAAAAGAGTCCAAGTTCAAAATGTCTTGGCCAAGAGTTCAAAACTTTAACAAAAACAAGGGCCCCAACAGGCCCGGGGCCTTCGAAAATTCGCCCGACTCGTCGCGAGAGTTAATCTGCAAATAACGGTTTCTCGCCCGTGCCCGGCGGCCCGTGCTGCGCTGCGCGTGCTAGCTCCTGCGCCCTTTCCTGCTGTGCTCCACCATCTGGTTGTGCAAACAAGGGCCCCAACTCCGGGACCTGGCGGAGTGCTGTGTCTCTAAGCTCTGTGAAGGCCGCCACCGCTTGCTGCCATTCCTGCATAAGCAGGTCGACTTCTTGAGAGATTCGGTCGGTGGCGGCTTCGTCTATGGGCGTCGGGGCGGCCCCGAACAGCGTGGCGAGCTGGGCTTCGGCCTTGGCATCTAGCTGGTGCATGGCGTCAGCATGGGTGCGAAGGGGCGGACGAATCTCCCGGATGACGTGTTTGGCCGCTGCTGATTCGGCCTCGATGCGATACCACGCCGAGTTCCGGCCGTTGGGCGGGCGTAGAAGGCTGATACGGCCTTGCTTGGGTCCGTGTTCGCCCGGATGTCGCCGGGAGGGGTTGTTGCGTATGCGGCGATGAGGCTGCGTCTTGACGATTCGGCGGTGAGCACTCATAGCGCGCGAGAAGGGCGGGGAAACGCCAGGCTGGGTGGAGATAGAGGAAGTTGCTTGCATACGTGCTAATGCGCCCAGCGATCACATTCGAATAGATCGCGGGTGGATGCGGAAGGGTGGCGATGCGGCTTCATGGCAGCCGGGTTCCTGGTTCTCCTTGCAAACATTAGTGAAAACTTCCCTGAGGTGGTGAGCCTGTAGTGCTATACTTTCCTCCTCGATACGGGCAGGAAGTGGGGCATAGTGAGCCCTTGCAGCAGGCCATACACTGGAGAGTGCCTGAATAACAATGTTGGCCTGCTCCTGGAGGTTGGTCTTCTCCCGCAGCAACTGATTACGCTGTTCAGTAAGCGCCGTGATCTGATTCTGCTGCTCGGTGCACTGCTGCTTCAGCCCGGTGTGAATCTGCTCGGCCTTTAGGGCTGCCCGCTGAATGAGGAGGAATAGTTGAGCTGAAGTCCATGGTTCTGCATTTGTTGTGCTGGGTGCACCCTGCTCTGGCATCTGTTCCTGCGAAGATTGGCCGCTGGCCGCTGCTCGGCTTGAAGTCTCTGGAGGATGGACCGGCGTCGGCTGCTGCACTGAAGTGGCCATCTCGGTCTCCGGCCGGTCTTGCTGCGTGGTCTGCTCTGGGGGAGGGGCGGCCGAATCAGCCCCACCATTCGTAAACCTGGTAGATATAGCAGCCGGAGGGTCCTGAGGCGTGGCCACGGGGTCAACCGGTGGTACCACGGCTGCAGTACTGGAGGTGACTTCCACCCCGTGGTCACCGCCGAAAAGTTCCCGGATCAAAGAATTGGACACAGTGGCTGACGAATTGGATGGATTGGAGGAGGTGGCAGGTGGTCGGCCGGTGGGAACGGTGGATGGAGTGAAAGAAGTATGGGGGAGACGGAGGTTGAGGAACTCTGCCGGATCAATCAGAGGTTCCTCCGGAATCAGAGTCACTGTGGGGGGAGTGGCTGGTGGATCATCTTCAGTTAGATCCACCACTGGATCAGTGACTGCAATGCGGGCCCTCTTGGATGGAGGCGGGTCTGAGGAATCGGGTTCGGGGCCCGGTTCACCCATTGGCGTGATGAGGGGGGTGGCAGAAGTGAACATGTTAGTGGGAATGGGAGAAATGAGGGGGGCGGTGTTGGAAGGACCACGAGACCGACTAATATGAAATTCAGCAAAAGAAGGAAATATAGGGGCACCACTGGAAGCAACTTGGGTGGCCACGTTAAGTCGCCGTACCTGGTCATTGAGGTGCTCGACGATCGGGACCAGCGCTTCAGGTAGATCTGGGGCGGTCTCAGCTGCTTCTTGTGGGGGGTCCGCCACAACCTGTGAGGACCCCGCTGCGCCGGTCGCGGCAGGCCGCTGTGCCGGCAGCATTCCATCAAAGTTGTAGCGGGTGATCCCGTCGCGGACGTGCTTGACGACCCCCGGCCACGCAGAAACCTCCCGGTGAAAGGTGTCGTCGTTCAGCTGGAATCGGATGGGCGCCATGTGAAAGGTGGTGTCCGACACGCAAGTTGGCCGGAGGAAGGTGTGCCTGTGGCTGACCCCAAACCACACCTGCTCACTGTACTCATCTAACAAGTGCCTGGGCACCCGTTGCTGGTTGGCCACAACATCGGTCATCATCCCGTACCACGCCCGGAACGCTGCCGCGTTCACCTGTTTGGTGCTGGGATCCATGGACACCTGCCAGGGGGTGTATTTCATCGCAAGAGGCTGGCTTATGGTTATCTCCGCCGGCTCCCGGATGGGAGGAAGATGCCATTTCCACATGGCGAAGGCTAAGATCAAGTAGCCGTAAATGAAACTGCTGGTACGTCTATAATTTTCTTCGCAGGCTGCGAAGAGTTCCTTCAACACGAATGAGCACCAATTCAACTTGGCGCCCTGGGTGCAGTGCTCTGCAATGGAAATTGTGTCCAGGGTGCATTCTCCCTTCGTATAGTGGCGCATCGTCTTGCTAGCGATCAGGTAGCAAGCGAACCGGATTTCTGGTTTGTTGATCAGGTCAATTTTGGCACCTTTGCCACCCCGGCGAGTGCCATACTTGGTGTACAGGTCGGCGTCACCCGACTTTCGGACGCGCTTGGAGGATGTCTGGCCCGCAGCGGAGACATCTGCACCGTTTTAAGACAGCCCTGTAAGCCGATGAATGTCTTCGGCATGAATTGAGATTTCTTCGTTGAGCCACAGGGACCCGTTCTGTACCCGAATGAGGAGGAACCGGGTGCATTGCAGAGCCGGTCCCGTAGTTCCGAAAACTGGAAGAGACCTCAAATGCATCAAGGTCGACTGCTGCAGGCCCCTGAATTCTTGGCGCATCCGACTGTTGGAGCTGCTGCCTGGCGTGTAATGGTGCTCCATGTAGGTCTGCCAATGGAGGTGAGGAAACTCAGCCGGGTTGGACAAGTTGGCGTCCATACATGCTGCATTGTCATACTTGCCGACCAGCGACTCTACGCGGTGAATTCTGCTGTCTAACGTTGGTTCAGGGACAGATACGATAGCCCTCGGCATCTTGGCGCGACGCTGGTAAACTTGGAGTGTTATTCTGGAGTTCTCTGCTGGATACGGTGCGCTTCGATGCTGAAAATGCTCTGGAGACGCTGCAACTTCCAAATTGAACTGGTCCGTCATTCTCGTGCTATTGAGCTTCATGCAAATTATGGCATCCACTGGCACGCGCGGAGTTGATGAGACTTCATAACGGCAATTAATTCTTGCTATCCTTCGGGGCTGCGATAATCGTGCGATCAATCGCGTGCCTGGATGTAATCTGACAGTTGCTGACGGCGGCATGGGAAGATGAGCGGACTCGACGGCTGAGGGAACTGCGGGTGATGGCAAATGATTACGGTACGATTACTATCTATTATGGTAATTTATGAACAAATCTGAGCGATCCTACGGACTGACAAAAGGACTGACGGAAATGACCTGGACTGACACTGGCACGAGGATGGATCCTATGTGAACGACACGCTGGACTGGTGCGACGACATGCTGGACTGGCGCTGTGACACGCTGGACTGGCCCGCCCCGTCCCCAGTCAGTTGCGGTGAGGTTCCCGCAACTGACTGGTTATTTGACTGATTACCTATGAACGGAAAAGACTACCTATCCTCATCCCGGTTGCGGGAGAGTTATTCAACTACGCTACTCTACGGGTTCTCTCGGTTGCGAGAGTTATTGATGAAAAGTGAGAAGGTACCTACTCCAGGTAGGGTTTCAGCCGTGCGCCATTCACCCACCCAGGAAGAACTATGCCGTCCAGCTGTGCCAACCGAACGACGCCTGAGTCGCGGATCTCGATGACAAAGTACGGTCCCAACCAGTGCATCTGGAGCTTGCCTGGAAACTTCTGGAACCGGCTGTCGTACAAAAGAACTTTGCCGCCAACTTCGAAGGCCTTAGTTTTGATGTGGCGGTCGTGCCACGCTTTTTGCCTGGCCTTCTGAACCTTCTGGTGGAATTCCGCCAGGAATTGGGCCTCATCCAGCTCCTGTAGCTCCTGGAGGCGTTCCCGAAGTGATGCCTCTTCTGAGAATTGAAGGGACGTTGCGATCAAAAGACTGGGTACCGTGAACTCGGCGGGAATCATAGCTTCCCGGCCATACACCAACTGGAATGGTGTCTGGTTGGTCAAACGCTTTACTGTGGTCCGGTAGGCCCATAAGGCCGCTGGCAGGCGCTCGTCCCAATCGTCGTGCTGAGCGTTGCAGATTTTAGTCAAGCCCTTCTCAAGAATCTTGTTGAAGGCTTCCACCGTATCATTAGCCTGTGGGTGGTATGGGCTACTTTTATGATGCTGAATCATAAATGTGTCCAGTAGTGACTTGACCGTGGCATTAATGAAATTCGTACCCTGATCGCTGGTTAAGCTCCGTGGGCAGCCAAAGCGGCTGATGATGTGTTCAAAAATGAACCGGGCAGCGGTCTCTGCCGAGCAGTCGCGTACTGCTGCCGCCTCAGCCCACCGTGTGAGGTAATCCGTTGCGGTAATGATGTACCGGGCTTTGGAATGGCGAGCGATTGGTGCGATGGGGCCTACGAAATCAACAGCCCACTTTTCAAACGACCGCAACACATGCACTGGGTGTAGCGGAAGCTCGTCCCGGTGCGAAGGCCTTCCCGTCCGCTGGCAAACATCGCAACGCTTCACATAGGCCTTACAGTCAGCATGTACCGTCGGCCACCACAGGCCAGCTTGAAGCACCTTCCTTGCGGTGGGTTTCGCACCCACATGCCCTCCCGCAACACCACTGTGACATTCCCACATCACTGCTTCCCGTTCATGGTCGAGAACACACCTGCGCAACACCTCATCAAGGCCCAGTTTGTACAGCTGCCCCGCAATCAATTGGTAGTCGTCCGCCCGGACAACCAGGTGGCGTTTCTGAAGCGGGGTGTAATCCTGAGGACACTATCCCGTGGTCAGGTAAGTGGCAATGTCAGCCAGGTAATCTGGTACTACTTCCACTCGAAAGAGGTCAACATCCGGTAGCTGATCGTCCAACGAGCCTTCATTCTTTCCCGTCTCCAACCTGGATAAATGATCGGGACCAACATTCAACCTGCCAGGCTTCACAATCACTTCAAACGTGAATTCCTGGAAAATTAGTAGCCAACGACAGATTCTTCCTTCCAACATAGGCTTATTCACCAGATACTTCAATGCAGAATGGTCCGTGAAGAATGTAAATTTTCCGCCCAGAAGATAATGGTGGAACTTCTGGAGGGAGTACACCATCGCCAACGCCTCCCACTCGGTCGTGGTATAATTCTTCTCCGCATTCGATAACCGACGGCTGGCGAAGTACACAGGGTGATCAACTATCGTCTCCCCGGGTTGCGCCAATACAGCTCCAAGTGCAATCCCGGACGCATCAATATGCACATGGAACTGCTTATCCCAGTCGGGGTGAACAAGTATGGGTGTCGTCGCCAACTTCTCCTTCAATGTGTCAAGTGCCTTCCTACACTCCGCCGTCCACTGGAACACTTCTGACTTCCGCAAAAGTTTCTCCAGAGGGGCCGTAATATTTGCGTAGTTGCGAATAAACCGCCTGTAATATCCTGTGTGCCCGAGCAATGCCCGCAACTGCTTCACGGTCTCGGGGGCCTCCATGTGGACGATGACCGCGACCTTGGCAGGATCAACGCAGACCCCTTGCTTGCACACCACGTGGCCCAAGAGTGTGCCGAATGGAACTGCAAAAATACATTTCTTCAAGTTCAAGGAAATCTGCAGCTGGCGACACCAGTCAAACATAATACGCAACAGCGAGGCGTGTTTCTTCAACAAACTGTAGACAGTCCAGTCATCCATGTAGACCTCCAAGAACTTGTGAATGTACTCCCGGAAAGCAGCAATGACAATCCGGGAAAACACAGCCGGTGCGTTCTTCAGACCAAACGGCATAACGTGGTATGCGAATGATCCCCACTCAGTGGTGAATGTCGTCTTTGCTTTGTCTTCCTCGGCGATGCGCACCTGATGGTAGCCCGAAAACCCATCAGTGAAGGAATAAGCTTCGTTTCCCGCGACATGATCTAGAACTTCATCACTGAAGGGAGTGGGAAACGGGTCGTGGATACAAGCATTATTCAAGCTCCGATAGTCTACACAAACTCGGATCTCCGCTTTGTCCTTCTTGTTCTAGATGACAATCGGACTCACCCATTCCGCTTCTTCTACTGGAAAGATGAGACCTGCAGCCAGCATCTTGTCAATCTCCATCTTGACTTTCTCTTTGATACGTGGATTCAACCGGTAGGGTCAGTGCTTCACTGGCCTGGCCTCCGGTTTCAGTGTGATGCACATCTCGCCTAGATCCCCCTTGATCCCCTTCAGGTCCGCAACTGATGACGGAAACAAATCTTCGTACTCCTGGAGGAGGCTGAAAATTTCTTTTGTCGTCTCCTCGTCCCAGTAATCTCCCACCGTTGCCAGCTTAGGTTTCTCCTCCGTTCCAATGTTCAGTTTCTTTGTCTTGAGCCGCTGTAAATGGACCCCTTCAGTCGTCGGCTCTTCACTGATGCTCCGCTCTCCTTCCTTTTCATCAAAATAGAGATGCCTGAGGTCCTCCAAACTATCGTCCTCCGGATCGCCATCAATCCGATGACAGACCAACTCGCGCCTGACCTCAGGTCGTGACACAGCTAAGCCCTTATCGGGCTTAGGCTGGTGGAAAAACAAGACCTCCTTGATTTCCTGTAGGGCCTGAGACTCTTGCGCCGTCTCCCCTTCGAACGAGAAGCTCAAAACAAACTTGTCCGCAACTGCCTGCCAAGAGCGGGTTTCTCGTTTCCGCTCTTCCTCCAGGTACCAGGCCTGGGGAATGGTGCCCAGGGAGTGGATAAACCTATGGACCCATAGCTCCTCAGGGTACCAGGTGCTACGCCATTGTTCTTCGCAGGCCCGCAAATGGTGTCGCGGGTCTGAATTCCCATGATACTTAAGCGTGCTGGTGGGTCCTTCATCCTCTTTAAAGCGTGCCCGCAGAGCATCCACCACACACTCCCATCGCAACAGAGTGTTGCGGTGATTTTTCCACCATTGAGCCGATGTTGACTGCAAGGCCACATCCAAAAGGGCCATCCAACTTTCAGCTGGGACCCGATCTTCCACCTTGGCAATAAAAGTATTGACTGCTTGCATGTTTGACAATGTGGGATATCCGCGGATCTCAGTCCCTACCCACCGGACCTGAGCGATGGAGGCACATCTCCGCGTGGTGGTCTCATATCCCCCTTGCTGCCAGTCTTCCCAAGCGAGTTCAGATCCGAGCTCCGAGCTCTGTACACTCCGCCAACTGACAGAGCCAGTTGCGGTCGGATTAATATAATCGTCTCGCTTCCCTGGAGTCATCTGATAGAGATGGTCCATTATCTGAGCATCCTCCCGATTGTCCACTGTTTCTGTATATTGCGGGCCCTGATACGGGTCGAGAGGCTGGGTGACCCGTACCTCCCCATCCTCAAAGATCATCAGCTCCTTCTTGAGGTCGATGATGGCGTAATTCTCAAAAGCCCAATCAATGCCGAGTAAGGCCGGATAGGGATCCTTGTCGCCCATGATATCAATAACTTCAAAATCGGTGTATGTCTTCACCCCCGCCACGTCAACCTCGACTCCCTCGAGCCGGCCGATTGGTAAAATGCAGTACTGATTCGCCATCCTGAGTTGGATGGGTGAGTAGGCTAACCGCGGCCTTCCAAGAGCCTCCCATGTCTTTCGTGGCAGTATGTTGACGTCGGACCCCAAGTCCAACATGGTGTCGCTGATTTGGAACCCTGCGACCTGCGTGTTAAGCCGGAATTCTTTGCCTGTTCGTTGCTTGTTCCGCTTGACACGTTGCACGTATTGAGGGCCGGCGTCCGCTGGATATCCAAGTTCTGTGCGCCCCTGCAGTGCTCCGTCCAAAGCATGCTTGAGCTGCTGCCGCAGCACAGCGTTATCAACAATCCTGAGGAATAGCCGGAGCCAATCCTCGACCACAGTACCTGCGACGTTCTGCGCACCAGATTCCGGCAGCATGGGCTCCTCCAAACCTCCATCGTTCCGCAACTGGTCGAATGCCTCAACTGCCTCCTGGAAATACTTGTTCTGGACTTCAGGCCTGATCAACTTCTTCGGGGATGCCGGCCGAACCACTCGAGCTGGCTCCTTCCCGTGGGCATCCTCTCCAGTCTTCTTTCCGCCCCTCGTTATTATTGCGACATTCTGCATGTCGGGGGTTGCGGCCCCTCGCGGCTCTGAGTTTATCAGATTTTCTCCCCTCTGCCTCACCCGTTCTTCCCACTTCTTGATGAGCTCCGGACAGTCTTCTGTAGCATGGGCGTTGACCCGGCACTGGGAACACCAGGGTCATCGCGGAAGGGGACATTCTCGAGCCACATGGCCCTCCTGGTCACAGTTGTAGCATTTTACCGGACCGCGTCCGCCTGTTCGGCCTCCCCGCATGCCGCCACCTCTTCCCCTTGGAGCCTCGTTCACCCTGTATGAGGGACGATCCAATCGATCTGCAAGTGCGTCAAGTGCCCTGCACTGCTCAGTGTTGTGAGTCGTGGACACACAGAATTCGCAGTATACATTATTCGGGACCGTGGAGTACTTTTGTAATATCGGGCACATCCGAGGAGGATGCCCCATCGTCCGGCAAATCTCGCAGTACTCTGTGGTGGAGGACCCCGGTTGCGGTGGGAACCCTGCAAAGGTCTGTTGCGGCTGGTAGACTCCCTGCGGGTTCATCCCCGCACCACCCCCTGGTGGTGGACCCCCCTGGATTGCTGCGACCGAGGGTCCTGCTCCTGTGCCGCGCAACCGAGGACATTCGGTTGCGACGTGGCCCTCAACCAGACAATGTGTACACCAAACATTCGGTCGCGCTGGTCTCACCGGCTGAAGTTCCTTGAGCTTTTCGGTCAAGCTGGCGATCTGGTGTTGCAACCCTATCAAAGAAGGGTCTTGCGGGGCCACCCCCCCCGATATTCCTGGGGGTAGCCCGCCATGGCTTCAATCTTCATGGCCTGCTCCAAAGCGTCCTACAGATTATCAATCTTCTGCTGAGTAAGAGGGGTTCGTGTCAAGGGGAGCAAAGCCTTGATGAACCAGTCCCTCTGGTGGTTTGGATCGATCGGGTAGCTGAGTTTCCCGATCGCGTCCTTGAATCGCCGCATCAACTCCCACGCGGTCTCACCTTCCTTCTGCTTAATTTCCCACAGCTCAGGCAGGCCCTGCTGGTCTGTCTGGGGAAGCTTGAATTCACGGACAAAATCCCGCTTCACGTCCGCAATTACAGGGTTAGGGTGCGCCTCGGACCACTTGATGAACCAACACAGAGCTCTCTCTCTGAGCGTGGTTTGGAATTCTATTAACTTCCCTGCATCCGGCGTCTATCGAGCCCTCCAGATGGCTTCGCATAGATACCAGTGTTGTTCTACGTCGTCATTGCCCCGGCCAGAGAACTCTGGATACCGGGTGAAAGATCCAGCCATGTGTACTTGCGGAGAATTAACCAGGATAAAACCTCCCGGTCCTGGTTGCGTAACGGTCCCACTAGGGAAAATACTACTACTAGTAACGCTGCTGTTACTGGGCATTACCGACGCCACTGAACTACGGTATGACTGACTTAATGCTTGTAACTGAATAAAAATATTTCTTAAAGGTTGATAAAGTACCAGGGGAAGGTCGGGATCCTGGCCATGCAGAAGGTGGGAAGTAGGGCTGCCTAGAGGGGTGGGTGCCGTCTGATCCTGGAACATCTGCTGCATCACGCCGTGCCATTCATCATCGGAACTTTCTTCGGGCTGCATCTTTCCATTATCTTCGCTAGTCGTTACTTCTCTTTCTCGCGTCGTTGGGCTCCCATGCACCCACTGCACTTCCACTGCTGTCCCGTCTTCTTTCCGGGTATCCAAACCCATAACTCCCGTCCTCTGAGGCGCCTCCTTCTGATTTTTCCTCTCGATCTCTCTTCTCTTCAAATCTCTCATTACCCTTCTTCGCCACCTATCGGCGATCTGTGCTCGCCGATGCGCACGTAGCTCCTGCAAATTGCATGCGGCCTCAACGTCCATCCCCCGCTCCCCACTCTCACAGTCTACACAGCATCGGTCCCTCAATCCTTCCCCCAGTACGGGTGGTTTACGCTTCCATACTCGTTTTGTGGAATTCAATCAACCCTTCGTCCACCATCAGGGCTTTGATCCACAGCGGATTCTCCTTCAACAGCTTCCCCCTCAGCCCTGAGTGAAAAACAGCCTCGGCCTTCGAGAAGGATTGGTAGCACTCGGCAGCAAACTCCACAGCGTATCCTTCCAACGTGGTCCTTACCCAGAAATCCACTGCACGGGTGAGTTCAGTATCTACCCGATGCAGTGCCACCAGGTCTTCGTGCGTCCACCTGCGGTTTATCTTTCGCAAGCCTTCTTGGGGCAGCATCGTTCGTAATCTCCGCAACCAATTGTAAAGGTCCGTAGGGAACCTTCCCCAGAAAATTTCATACGTATCACTGGCTGCGTCAGAGAAAAGAACAAGCTCCTTGATCGCCGCCTCCTTTTTCTTGGTCAGCTTTTCTTGCTGAGCAATGAACTGGTCAAGATGATCATCCCACCATCGCCGTATTGCTCCTTAAAAAATCCTCGATACCATGATCTAGATCCCCTCAGAACATGCAGGTCCCGGCAACGGAACCATTTGTTGGCGAGAAATCAGGTCTCGCGGACAAGACCCAGGTTCAAGAGTTGGGGCCAACAAAGGGGTCCGGTGTAGTCTAGGAACACGCCGGCATTTTCACCCTGCTTTGGAGAGCACTGCGTCTCACCCGAGGCGTGCCGCAACCACATGCATAAGGGGATGAGATCAAGGACAAGGAACGAACCCGCAACTAAAGAAGGAAAGAGCATCCATTACATATACCAGGTTATACATGCAAGATCACGTAATAATCATCCAGCCATTCATAAATAAAATTTTAAACCAGCGTAAACACATTACAACACATGAACATCTTATTGAGACAACAATCTTCCTTTGTATTAATCTCTTTGGCCAAACACAGGATTACATAGCATTCTCTCGGATAGCTCACAAATCTGATACAGATGAATCACATAACAGAAAGGTAGAATAGAGAAGATAAGAAACCATAGGAGGAATATGCAGGATTCCTCCGCAGCTACTCTACGCGGCTCTCCCTGTCTTGAGCCTCGCGACCTCTTCAGCATGCATCCAGCATTTTCAACAACCTTCAACATTCAACAACCTTTTCAGCCGGGTGACTGTTATTTATTCACCCGCTTTCGCGACTATCGGCTCCTCTGTGTCTTCACTGCGGCTTCTCTCAGCTCCTCTCCCGATGTCTGCGTGTTCCACTTTCTGTTTTCCGTTGTGTTTCCTTCATCTGCACTTATCTCCGTTCTATCTCCAGCTATCGAGTGCTTTCGCGCCACCTTGGTAGCTCCGCAACTCCTGGTCGTTGCGGCGCGGTCGCGGTTGCCATGTGTATTTATTCCGTAACTCAAAAAGGGCCAAAGTTCAAAATGTCTTAGCCAAAACTTCAAAACTAACCAAAAACAAGGGCCCCAACATAGTTCATCATCAGGATAATGGATCACAAAAGCTTGCACTCTCATATTTTACATGTTTATTATAACGCAAGGTATTAAAACAATGAATATTATGGTAAAATTATAACATAAAGAATTATCATAAAAAGTCACATACAAAGATTATTTGTCGTAAAGTTAACAACTTACACAACTATAATGCTTATTTGATTACCATGTGGCCAATGGTAAGAAACAAATGGTCTTCTTACCATACAAATGGTTTCCAACTTTCATCGCTTTGTTCTCCTTCGCTCTCCCTCGCTCTAGAGCCATGGATCTGCGATTCAAACGAAGGCATATCCACCCAGATTTAATCTGACCCGTTCAATTAAATTAAAAAAAATCAATGTTTCCCCATCCACCTGGTATCGATATAGAAACGCCTACGACGAATAAGTATACTTATAAGATATTATTTATCTTAGATTTACATTCTATCGTGCTAGCAGTGTGAATTCAATAACATCAGTGCTATTATTAGAAAGGGGAAATTTATATAATGGTTAGTTTTTATTATATGGGTTCAAATAGTTACTTGGGCTCAATTTTGAGCTAAATTGGAAATTGAAAGAAGTGTTATGATCAAGACTCAGAGACAAGCTTTTCTAAGGGCATGGAAAACCATTGTGATACATTCTTGGTGGGCATAATCCTTGTGATATGCTTTGAAGGCTTATGAATGGGCATAATCCTTGTGATATGCTTTGAAGGCTTATGAACAAGGTATTTAAAGTTAGGGTTGTAGTTGTATAAGGTTTACATCAGTTAAACTATAACATTGGTATTGAAATATAGGACTAATCGTTTGAACAAAGGAATTTGTTGTTGTTGCTGATGACTTTGTGCTAATACTACAAAATGAAAAAAATCAACAGATTATTTGATATTGTTATTTTATTGAGCATATTAGAGATAAGTGGATTTAATATGAAAATTATGAAACATGGTCCACTGAGGTGAGCTTAAGGTTTGAGCCTTCAGGGAAAGTGTGAGCTTGCTGACCATGGTGGCAACATGGTGCGAGGCAGGAAAGTGGAGTCTCCTTCAGGTCAGATCTTGTAAACTTGGGCGTTGGAGCGTCCTTCTAGTACTAATTGGTAAACAAGGTGTTGGGGCATCCATTAGGTTGTAGTTTGTAACTTAGTGATCCAGGGGATCAAAAATATTCTAAAAAATAAAACTGTTCAAATTATTCTGAAACTAGTGTCAATCATAGATCTCGTCGTTATGATTCCAATGACACTTGGAATCACCTCAATTTGACACCATATGTGAAAGTCACCACATTCTGAAGTTTTTGGAAAACAACTAAAAATTCAACTTGCAGGGTTGATGGTGAGCCCTGGTATTGCACCAAGAATGATGCAACTCCCAGAGGCTTCCCTACTTTACTTTATCAACCTGGGGTTCCTACAAACTTAGAGGTGACAGTAATATATACACAACAGATGCATTCTACTCATGTCATCCTCTTTTGAGCTTTACGAAAGGGTGCTACTTCTAGGGTTTCTGGATGAAGTCTGTCACACTTACGAAATTAGGCGTAGGGATACAAATGATTCAAAGCCATGGCTCTATCAACAAGTACATAACTACACTACAACAAGCAAGTACATCTAACTACTCTGTAATGAAAGAAATCCACACATTAAGCTAGGATAAGAAATGAAAGCAACCTAGGCATCTTGCATGAAGTAAATTACTAAATTGAAATGGCATAAAGGAAACTAATCTAATCACACTTTGCTGGGCCAAATGGATAAACACACTCTACTTACTCTATGCTCTATCTATCATGCTTTTAATCATGCAACTACTCACGACCTAACTATGCTTGTAAATGTGTTGTTTTGCAACTAGGAGAAGAAAGTGCTAAGGTGGCTTATGGAAAGCTTGAACACATGGGGGAAAGGCTGAAGGTGTATGAGTGGTTTTTGTAGGTCTAGAGGATGTGGATGATGGTTTCTGGGCTTAAGGAGGGGCCCACTGGTGCTATTTCAAGTGCTGCTACAGGTTTCCTGTAGTGCTGCAAGAAAGTCCTGAATTGCTACATGAAAAATTCTAAGGGAAATCCGAGGCCAGAAATTGGTGTCAAAAGGGTAGAAAAGGTGGAGTGAAGGTGGATTATGATGAGTGGAAGGTGGCCCACCCCTTGGCCAAGCTCAGAATCTCTTGGGAGGCCTGTATTGCACCCCAAGGGTTTGCTCACGGCGTAGGGATGAAAAATATGAAAACAAGGCTGATGGTGATTTTGATGAACAAAGGGCTGATGAAGGGTGAGAGATGAAGCTGAAGGTGTTGGTGAAGTTCTCCTTGGCTGTGCTACTTGCCTGCAAGAAAACTACCTATTCATGAAATACAAATAGACAAATTCATAATAAATACAATGGAAAATATGACTTGAATTTGTAAGGAAAATCTACTTTAATCTACAAACATATATCTAACACAACATTCTAAACATATCCATGGAATCACATCAACTAATCTTATCCATTCCAAGAAATCATAAACTAAAAAGCAATTTTTGGTCTGTGGAGAAGGTTTACCCACCTCAAGCTCCAATGAAAGAGATGAGGGGGGGAGGCTTGAATCACAACTTTTTGAAGTTATAACCTACTCTACCAACATGTAAGCAAGCTAAATATACAACAAAAGACAAATGGAAGAAAACTAAAATCAATAAATTAAAATACAAGCAAACTAACTAAATACTCATAAGAAAAACTAGCTAAATGACACAGAAGTAAAGATTTATTACACAATAGAGACTGAGGCACATGGATTGGGCCCTAGCGCATAAGCCTAGCTCTATGAAAGTAGATAAGTAAAGCACAATCTGAATTCTCATTTCATTTCAAAAGATAGTCTCATTACATCAACATAAAGTCTTGAAAACTCATTACAAGAGCAAAGAGCCTAATGGATTTCTCCAAAGTTCGAATCCTAATGAGCTCTTGCTCAACCCTATTTAACCGAAAGGGTGGCTACCAACAGCTCCCTAAAATGTAGGTGATGAGTCCACTTGACTGCAAGTGAAGTATGGCTTTAGTGCACTTGATCTTGAGTTTGCTTGGCTGCCTTTGATTTCGAGCTGTTGTAGGGAATATTGAGGATCCCTCGGCTACCTTTGGGAGTTAAGGAGGGTGGAAAACCCCCTAGAATCTCTCATTGCTGTCTACTCCGAGTCTTAAACGTTAGCAGGTGAATGTGCAAGTATACTTGTTAAACGGGCCAATCCTGTGCTGACACGTGGAAATATCGTACATGGTGGTTGGCGAATTTTTAGTGGATGTTGTGATTGTGGTTGGGCTAACCATAGGCCACCACGTGGCTTATGTTCATTGGATAAATTTTTTGTTAATGGATCGAACAACCTCGGCAGGGTTTGACACCAAGACCTCCGACAACACAGCGAAATAGATTACCAATAGCCCATGCAATGTGATTTGTTATACATATCGAGCCAATTTTTTTTATTTATTAACCTTCGACACGTTTGGGAGGGGGGAGAGGTGGGACGATGGGTTCGCCTGACCGACCTAACCACATGTCACATTGTATATGGCATAACTGTGGGCGGAGACATATGGGGTGGGGAGTTGGCCCAAGCCCCCAGTTCCAACATATCACACATAACCAAAAATGTAAGATTTAGAGGGGCGTGCACATGGCACTCTAATCGTGCCCCGCCCATGGTCATATGTAACGCACATGACCAGGTACTGGGGCTGGTGGATTGCGTGGCCTTTGGCCTGCGCCCTCGGTCACATTTTTTTCATGTGACCATACCATAGGAGAAAATTTGGGGCATGAGTGCCAAACTAAACATCCAACAATTTGCATATTTTGCGGTGGGAGTGCCCCAAGTTTCTGCCTTTGATCTAGTCACGTCGCAACAATGTAATTGGGGGCACGAGATAGAGGTCACGCACTCTGCCAGACCCGTTACTTGGTCGCGTGCGTTACATATGGCCATGGGTGGGGCGCGGGAAGGGTGCCACACGCCCGCCCAAGAAGAGCCAGAGGGCCTAATTTTTGCCATTTTTTAGCCTTTTTGAGCCCAAGAAGAGTTTACATAGGGGTTTTTAGGTGTTCTGGACACAATGAAAACACCATTGTGATTTGAGCACTGTATGTTGATGTAATTGACATTTTGAGCATATAATTTAAAGGGGCAACATTGGAAGTTGGACCCAGATATTTAGCCTAGGAGGGGTGAACTCCATAATCAAATTGTTGTTTTCTGATGCTGCATGTTGTCTATTTTTTCTGTTGAAATATGAAAAAATTAACTAAGTTTAATAAGTTTATTTGCTTTTGCAAATTCAATCCATTTTCCACATGCCATAAACTAGCTTGCAAAATTTTACAAGAAACCTTCAATTTTTAATTTCAGATCAACAGGGGGGTTGGAACCTTCCTCATCTGTAGCTGAAAATGATGGAAGTTGGAGCTTCCTATTGATGTACTTATTGAAGAAAAATATTAAGAAGCATTCGGTGGTTTTTCTCCTGAAAGGGTTTCTGCCTAAAAAATCTTTGGTGTCTATTGTCTTGATTTTATGCGTTGTTGAATGACGTTAATTATTGTTTATGTTTAACTATTGCCAATAATGTTTGATGCTTTGAAAAGTTAAAAATACTATTTGAAGTAAAAAATATTGATTCACCCCTGTCTCATTATTTCCAACAATTGTAACAAAGCCTATTTACAAGTTAATAATATCAATGGTAAAGTAGAGGTGAATATCCATGGTTAGAAATCTTATTTTATTGTAATCATTACATTTTTATATGCTTATTAATGAAATTTAAATATGGTTACAAATTATTACTTTAATTTATATGGTAAAATGGATTATAGCTACTTTTTATATGTATATATTTTAATGTGATGGATGGTTTAGATATATCTCAAAAGTAATTATAATATTTTTTCTTTTAGATTTAATTAAAAAAATGTTATAAAATTAAATTAAAATAAAATATTTATAAAATATTTTGTTAGTGAAATGAGAGATGGGTTTGGCTGGTGGAATGAAGGAGCAGAGTAATGAAGGAACGTCAATTTGTGGGTTGGGGGTTTCAAACTCGTGACCTACTAGGACTCTACTTTTGAATGTGGCACCAACTATGGATGCTTGCACCTGCCGATCTCCCTACTCTCCCGTGAAAGGTGTGTCGTTCCCACTTGGGGCCTTGAGTGGATTTTCTAGTGACCTGTACATATCCATAGGTCGATCATGGTAATGGTTGATAGCTCCTATAATCATGGAGGCAGACATGGATGAATATCTATTCGAATTCTTTGACGACCCATTCTCAGCTACTAACAATTGGCCGGGCCCTCCTTCGTATCATGAAGGTATGCCTAGCACCCTGTCGGTTGGTTTCTCATATTTTTTGGTCAAGCCTTCCTGGGTTTCTTCATAATATCTTGTCTCTTCTTCCCCGTTTTTGGCTTTCGACTCTTTCATAGTGGCTGACCTCAGCACTGGTAGTGCCTCTGTCCTTTATACCTCTACCAATATTCCTCTTCATCCCCTGGACCTACACATTCTGTCTCCATCCTCCCTCTAATTCATGGCATAGGCTTTCCCTCCGCCTCATCCGGATGCCTCTGCACAACCTTCCCCACTTGTCGATGACCTGAGCTTGATCCATTTATCAATCTTCGGCGCTGTGCTACCACCCACTTCTACTGTAGTCAACACCTCCACTCCCCCTTTTCGTGCCACTCTGGGTACTTTTCGTCCACCCTCAGGGTGTTTTAGGGCTAGATCGGCCCCTTCTCTGATTCATTCTCCCTCGTTATAGTGCTCCCACCCTCCATCCTCTTCTACATATCAACCTTCATCCTCTGGTAAACATACTCGTGTGGCCAAGAAAAACTAACTGTGTCCGTGTATGCAATAGGGGTAGTCAACTCAGCCTTGGAGAAGGCTTACAAACGACGAATGTGATGGGGATGGTGGATCGTGTCTTGGTTGGGAGGGTTCATGGAAAAACCTATAATGCGACCAAGATTCGTCACTAATATCTGGGGGGGGATTATGCCAAAACTGCCCACGGTGTATATGCTTACAAAAGGTTGGTTTGCTATCTAGTTAAATGACAAGGAGGCTACTGATTGGGCTATCACAATATTGGCAGACATAAATTTCTCTTGTACTCAAGTGATGGAGTCCTATATTCCACTCAGAGAGGGATCATCTGGGTGCCAGACTGATCTGGGTTCGTCTTCCAAGATTACCTTTGCATTTATGGAAGGAGGATATTTTCTCCAATATTGGCAATATCCTGGGTACCTACTTGGACTATGATCGATCCTATTCTGTTACTGGAAAAATAAATTATGCCTGCATCTTGGTACATATGGATACTCAGGAGGGAGTGGAATAATCCCTCAATATTCACTTGAGGAATACCACTCAGGTACAACTGCTGGACTATGAAGGTGTCCCCTTCCGCTTCCGCTATTGCCTCAAAGTCGGACATGTTTACAAAGAGTGTCCTCTTCTCATGAAAGCTGCATCTGCTATTGCAACAGAGGGTACACAAAAGGATACAGAACTAGTTACAGTCTATTTGAACCAACCGAACATTTCATTGGGTGTGCATCCTGTATCTCAGGTCCACTCTACTTCGGGGGATGTCAATGCAGTTGCGGCCCACTCATCATCCAGGATCACCATATCTATGTCGGCGGTTGCTGCATTAGGACATCACATGAGAGCTGGGAAAGGAATCAGGTTTCTGATTCACTTTCAAAGGAGGCAATGCACCTACTGAGGGACCATTGGGAGATACAGGAACACAATGATCATCAATATTACCAGTTTTTTCACAGGCCACATGACAATGCACCAGTACAGGGGACAAATGGCCCCTAATCTATACACGACAAATATTGGTATTTTTTTATGAGATTTTGTATTTATTTAAGTTTATGTACATCTACACATATAGTATATATTCTCTAAACTTCTACTGAACATACACTGATATATTATTTTTGTATACGACGGGGGCCGTCATCTGCATATGCTACCAAGCATCTACAACATGTAATTTTCATCTTAATTAAGGAAAGTTACAATTTTTCCTGAGGAAAAGAGAGAGAGATGGGTTTGGCCATGTGGTATTGATTAGCCATGGTATTGTAACAAATATTATTTACAAGTTAATTATGTGTCTATTAATTAAAATTAATTATAACTACATGATCATTATTTTAATTTATAAAATATTTTTATAAGGTAAATTGGATCTTAACTTATAGCTACTACCTATATGTTATATATTTTAATGTGATAAATATATTATGATTTTATTTTATTTAAAAGGTTTTTCTAATTTTATAAATAAAAAATTTACTATATAACAAATTGAATTTTATTAATTTTATTACTTTTTACGGACATGACAACATCTCCCCCATACTAAGCTCTATATTAATTTTAACATTTTATTATTATTTAATTTAGCCGACATGTAAGAATGTTTACATACTTTCTTACATTAAACCTACACATCTCGCCTATACTGGGTTGTAGAGCACTACTCGACGCAATAGAAATCAAAACATTTTCATTGAAATTTTCACTTGGCTTTGATCTCTTGCCAAAAATCCAATCATACCCATCGGGTTTTAAATTTTCTGATACATTGGCTTTACCTTGGTTTGAACTATGTGCTACAGTTTTACCTTGAATGTAACTCCACAACTCTCACATTTAGTTCAATGAATGTGCACGATTTTATAACTTTGGTTCATATAGTGGATAACCTGTCTACATTTGAGGACACATGCCAAACTATTTAATTTATCCATGTTTACAACTAATCTTTGGGATTAGGAAAATCTATGCAAATATTTTAAATAACAAAAATAAAGGAATTTGGACGATGAAGAGACATTGGGAGATGAAACCCAATAATATCCCTATCCTTGTATATATTCTTATTCTCTCTTAATGCAAAACATAATTAAATTCGTGGAGTTACTCCTGACCTGACATGGTATCAAAGCTCATTGTTACGTATTAATTTGTCACCATGCTCATTTTCCCATCCCTGATCCTGAAATGCCCCGTGACAGATCCCGTGCAATGTTTCCACCATTAGTTTATACCAATCAATGAGGGAGGACCACTAGAATGGTTAAAGCTGAACTATTTGAAGTCTAAGCACAACTAACTCGGTATTCTTTCCACCATGTGTCAAGATGAGATGGATTCAAAGGCATAGTTGGAGATTGATCCGATATAAAACATTCATATCAATGGAATAATTTGATCTATTTATTGAATATCCCCTTGAATATCCAAATAATACTACCTTGAAAGATTATTGAAGAAACTTGGTAAAATTCCTAGTTTCCTAGGTCAATGCTCTTCCTAGTGCGATGACCGCATTGATATCCTTTTCACAATTCTGGCCCAACACTGTCAGCGCTCTAATTTCTTGGAAAACTGTGATGATCCCCTTTCTAGTAGTACTTCCTCAAATGAAGGAAAAGCTTCGATCTCTAGAAGCTCAAAGGCGACGAGTTGGTTGTTGAAAAATGGTGATAAGGTCGAGTTCTCTCATTTTAGAGCCTTGATATCATCCATGAGGTATCATCCCTTAGAAAGTGGGCCTTCATCCTCCTTTCATGGGCTCCCAAATGTTTCTTCCTTCCTATAAATTCACATCCCTCATTCCCCCAAGTTTAGAGCTTGGTTGATCATTGTCAGACTCGTTTGAATTCTTATCCCTTTGCATATTAGCATCGTGATAAAGCCTAAGTGATCGGGAGAAGGAATGCTTTTTGAGCTTCGATGAAGGACTCATATTTTCACCTAAGGACGCCTCCAACATCAAGGCCTAGTTGTAAGATCTCCTTTTGTAATTTATCAATAATAACATCTGATGTTTTCTTTCTATATTTATCTACATTTTTATGCAAATATTTTGGTACTCCTTGATCTGTTAGATAGCTAGTGTTTACATTTATTATGTATTGTATCACGTTTTTTGTTGTCTCTTGATCATCTATGGGTATTCACACGCCATTAGTAGAAGGAAGTGGGCCTACAAGGATCATGGATCGAGGTAACCATCAACGGATTCAAGCGCAACGTTTGGAAAAAGGTATTTATGCCTCTTTCCTCGTTGCATTGTAAAAATTAGTTAAGAAAGCTTTGTGTTAGAAAGAATCTCGTGTTGCTAGACCCACTCTAGGGCTAGAGATATCACCTTTGTTCGCAGAGGGGATTTATCTTGACAACAGAATTGACAAATCCACTGGGGGGCTGTAGCCTTTTTATCCTCCTTCCCTGAACTGATCTTGGATCAGTTTCACCGATTTTTGAAATTTAAATATGCTTAGGCCTATGTTAGATTGTGTAAGGATTGTTAGTCACTTCAATGTGTCAGGGTTGGTGTTTGTTTGAGACTCTTTTTATTTTTTCCTTGTTTTTAGTGACCAATTCCCTTTCTATCTGCACAGTAGTGCTAGAAATGCTGTTCTATATAGTACAACTGCACTGATTCGCCTTTCAACACCCTTCTGCTTAGCACAAAAGTGCTGATATCAGTTTTATGGAATTTTGAGTTTCCCTTTTGATTATCCAGTGTGTCCTGGACCTTGAAGGAGTCTATAAGATCTCAGTGATCTCCTTGTTGTGTGTTCAACTTACCTATCTTCTTTGAGCGAGTATTTTTCGTCTCTTTGATTTGTTTGTAAGTTTGGGAATTCTTCGCCATTTCAAACACCCTTTGTCACATTGTTTTTGTCTTATTTCAAAGTGAATTTTTGTATGCTTTTGTCATCTCTTTCTCTATGATTTTCCCTTTGGTTTAGTGTCAATCATAAGATTATGAATTGTTTGGCGCACAAGTCTAGAAGAGTGTGTTTTGTCTAAATTCAAAATGAATTGGAATTGATTTTCATTTTCTTTTGATTTAGATTATCTTTGTCATTTTAAGAAGAGTGAAAAGCATTCCATTCATGCATTCTTTAAAGCAATTTTTGTTTGCTTCGATTGAAAAAAAGTGAAATAATTTTGTATTTCTTCTTTCGTTCATTTGTTTTTTTTTATTACGTTTCAAAGTGAAGAACAAAAAATATTTTCGTGCATCTTAGTGAAAGGAAAAATCATTTTTTATTTTTCAATAAGTTTCATTTGTTAGGAAAGTGAATTAAATTGAAAATAATTGAATTTCGTAACTATGAACTAGTTTGGGGGGCATTATTGTTGCTGCATTGAGTGCATTCTTACTTATCTCTCTTTCCTAAATAGTTTAGGATTCATCGAAATTGAAATATTTGTTTTTTTGAATTTAGTATGCACCATAAGGATTTAGGTGACATTCATTTTAATCCTTGAAACTAAAAATTTAATCAAGATCAACTTAAAATGAACCCAGTTTACCTTAAGGATCATTGGAATTAACGATAATATTTCGTGATTTAGGCTAGAGATGTGTTCCAATGTCGTTAAACGTAGGAGATCTCGCTAACGATCTACGTTACAACCCAGGCGTGATATCCCATCCCATGTATGGAAGTATATTGATGTATGATAATTATATTTGGGGCACTCTCATTGAATGGTTACGCATTAGGCATCACTAATACAAACTAGAATCCCACGTACCATCACATATATTTGGAGAGACACGACTAGGTTGCAAGCCTACCATAGGTAACCGAGTCGACCATCTTGTAGACGTGATATATCAAACACAACATTCAGGGAGATTGGATATCGTACGTTAAGTCCTTGGTCATTTTTCTATCATTTGATGACCAAGGTGCATGTTGTAGTTCACAGATACTTGGTAAACCTTTATTCCTAGCACACCCTTTTTTATTTATTTCTTGTTAATTCTAAAAGTAACTGCCCACGAAAATATCTCACCCATGTATTTATCCAGCCTTTTATTGCTTGTTAAATTGTGATTTTGTTCACCTCCTTCCTTTTTGATATTATTTTGAAAGGTCATCGTGGTTGAATCATCGAATTCGCCTATTCCTTCTGACGGATCTCAAGAAACTCCTCCAGAGGTCTCTCATTTTTTTGTTGGACCCCTTGAAGCGCAAGGTGAAGAGCTTCAAATTGTGATCAGTGTTCAACGCATATCATCTCAAGCACCACCTAACGATTCTCCTTAGACAACATCGGAAGAATCTGAGCCAGAAAAACCAGAACCATCTGCACAGTTCTCAGTCTTTCCTCAAAATATGCTCTTTGATCCGATTGTAGTCTCACCTAAGCAACCTTATAGCGCTTTTGATTAACCCGGAATCCATTTTCGGGCTTCTCCAGTAGCATCTCGCTCTATTATCTGTTGGTTGTTTCTTGAAGAAATGGAATCCAATGCTGACAATGTTCCATTCATGAGCGCTCCTTAAAGCACTCTTCAAGAAACCTCTAGCTCTTATATCTCAGAATCTTCTTCTTCAGTGTTTCCCTCTGAGGGAGAGTTGTTTGGATCCACACCTCACAATTCAGGTAGTGGAACCGAAATACCGTCTAGTCATGTTGCGTCCATGCTACCGCACGGTTATACCTCTTTGGGAAACCTCATTTCTGGAGCTTCCGATGGTACACCTTTATTTCTAGATCCCGTTTGGTCAATGAGTATTCCTCCGTCTTCCGGCCCATTATTTTCGAATGTGGATGCGGTGTCTCAACCTGTGTCTCACTCACTTCATAATAGACACAAATGGTAGATCAAGCTCAATCGTTTAGAAGCTCTGAGGTGTTCATGACTGGAACAAAATCTGTTTCCATCACCATGAGAATGAAAGATTACCCCAATCCATCCAAGGCTCCTGTGGAACCGGAAGTTATAGATCACCATTCCTCTTCCACGCCTCCTACCTCTGGTCCTCTCTAGATAGAGAGACCGAGTAGTGACTCCATCATCCGACCACACCTAAAGGATGTTCTTCGGAAATCATCTTACAATCCGAATGCAAGAGAAACACAACACTACAATATTGTAGAAGATATAACTCAAGCGCTTTCGATGACGTTGGCTTTGGAGGTGCTTCAGTCATGCCCATCACAACGGAAGGCACTACTCTCCGCTATTGGAGGGATTTATCCTTCAGATTCTAGTATGATCACTTTCGATCTTGAAAATTTCATTCCTCACCTCCCATCTCAGGTAGCTTTTCTGATTCAAGTTACCATTATGGGAAAGAAAATTCATCAGACTATCATTGTTGAAGGCGCTTCGACTTGCATCATGAATTTTTCATGTTGGAAAGCCATCGACTCTCCCCCATTAATTCAGTCCCCAAATTCCTTAGAAGCTTTCGATGGTAGAGTTTCTCGGACGTATAGTATTCTCAAGGAATTTCCCATCCTGTTGGAGGGGAAAATGGTAACCATGGAAGTTGAAGTGGTATACGCCAACTTGAAATATAATATCATTCTTGGACGAAGTTGGAAAAATGATATGGTTTGTGTGGCCTTCACCCTCTTTTGCGTCCTCCATTTCCCTCATCAAGGGAAGATAGTGATTGTTGATCAGTTGGCTTTCTTCCCCTCTGGTCCTTCAGCAAGTAACATTTCGTATGTTGGGAAGACCACTACTCCTAATGAGAACATTGGGTCGGGTTTGTTCAAAGAATCGTTCCTAATGGGAGTTTTTTCGTTTTCGCCTCTGAATGTCGCCTTTGTCAATATGATTTTGTCTGGTCATGATCCATGGATTGTTCCCAATCCCAACCAGCTCGGGAGTTTTTGTGACGTTATGCCTCTAAGACCAACATAGAAATTGTATCAAAGTATTCTTGTGACTTCTAAGGTTGCATCCGAAACCAACACTCATTTAGTTTCCTCTCTGGACACTTATGCGTAGTCACCCTAGTTTGGTTCTTGGGACTCTGATGATCCTTGAATGAGACTTTCCCCACCAATGAGAGTATCATGGAGGTAATGCATATCAAAGAAAATCAGTGGGATGATGGACATCATCGTTACTTGTTTCTCCCAATAGCAGGTGACATATCTGCGTGTTTGGAATCCCATGCTTCGCTAGTACCGACTGACCCACTTCAAATTCTGACATTGATTCATGAAGTGTTGTCTGAAGGGAACATATGAAATATCACTTTGACCATTCTAATCGACATCTCTGTCAAACCAGGGATTATCGAGAAAGTGCATATCGGTTCATCTTGTTCTCCCGATGATACCAATATCTATACTGAACTTTTTCAGGAGTTCCGTGATGTCTTCGCTTGGTAATATGAAGAAATTCCCAACATTTATCTGAGTATATGTGTGCATGAGATTCCCACCTGTCCGGATTTGAAGACGTTCACCAACAACATTGTCTTGTGCACCTGAGAAAGGTTGCTGATCAAGAGTTCATGAATTTTGCTCAAAATTGAAAGTGCTCGAAACTATACCAAACCTGACCGGCTGAGTATATATCTTCGTTCTGATTTCGACGCTGTGAACGGTTCAAAAAACCGATGTCGTATTGCGTTCTGATCGATTTCACAAATAGCTAAAATTGCAACAGGTTTGACTGGGATGCACAGTCAGCATGCAGGTGTACAATCAACAAAAAGGGGAATATTCCTAAGAATATTTCATTTTCTCCAAGCCAACGAGATCTTTCCACCTGGCGCATTCTGGATCGTTTGATGTGGTGTACGTTGATGATTTTTAGCTAATGGTTGGGTGACACGTGGCAATCCCTGAGGCTTCCATGTGTCCCCTGTATGGTTATATAAATTTTTTATAGGTCTAGGGGGTTCGACCCCACAACCTCCAAGCACGCACACAAGACACTTTACCATCTGGGCTACTGGGTGTTGCTTACCCCTTAGGGGCGCTCGCTCTATTTATGTATTCAAACATATAATATGGTTTTGGGGGGGGGGGGGGGGGGGGGGCCCTTGACGGGAGGGGCCCAACCCGGCTTTGGAGGGGGGTTTGTTTATATCGATCACATGCCATGTTCAAACTGCAAACATATTACATTATCGACGGTTCCATATCTGTTAAATCCAGCGGCTAACACCTGAGCTTATCACATGTGCGCAGTCACCACGAATTAAGCCGACGGTTCCATATCTGTTAAATCCAGCAGCTAACACCCGAGCTTATCACATGTGCGCAGTCACCACGAATTAAGCCGACGGTTTGGCTCGGTAGTTGGCTTAACTGCAGGGTTTGGGGGTCGGCATGTGGCCACCCCCTCCCCCTCAACCACAAAATTTAATGCGATGGCTAGTATTCTGGAAAGATTTTTAGTGCGCCTCCAAATTTGGAGATTTTTTTGTTTTAACTGCAGTTAACTAAAATCCTCTATTTTTAGTGGAGGTTTTGTAGGGGACATTGGGAAAAAAGCCTGGCCAGGTCAATTTTCGACCAATTTGGGTGAAACAAGAGTCTACCTAGATTAATTTGAGCATTCTGGAGCTATTGGTGCAGGGAAAACAACCATTGGAGGCTTTTAAACACATGTATTTGCAAAATTTTGAGCATAATGAAAGATGGACATGCCATTGGGAGTTGGACCAGCAGATGTAGCCCACGAGGGGTGTACTGCTTCATCATGCCTGCTGTGTAAATATTATGTGTGGTTTTAATTATCTGTTATACACCAATGTTAAATGTTATTTAGGCTTATTTACATGCTTAAAACACACAATTTCATCTATGTTTCATGGTTAAATTAATCAATCCTTAAGTAAACAAATGGATACAAATATGTACATGTTTTGTAACTGAAAAGACACTTAGCACAACAAACTAATACAATCCTTTTAGATCAGGTTGGTATTAGATCTAGAGTTTATTCTCTGGTGTTGTTGTGTGCAAAGATTTATTTAACTGTTTGCAAGTGTTCACATGCTTACTAGGCTCAAGATTAAGAGAGGAGAAGGAAAATTGGTGGAAGCAAGAGGGTCTCAAAGTGAGCCACATCAAAGGAGGGAAAGAGTGCCACATTCTCCACCACCTAGTTCACCTCCTAAAGAAGCAGAAGCAACATTAAGCATGCCTCTAGAGGAAAGAGAAATCCATGAAGAAATGGATCCCAAAGAAGAAGAAAGAGTGTTCAGGAAAGCATTCCTTGACATGACTGAGATGGTGAGAATCCTTTATCAATAAATGAATGAGAAACTAGAAGGAGAAGGATCCAAAATTCACAAGGAAGGATAGGGATCATCAGGAGGTCAAAATGATAAAGATAAATCAAAGAAGGGCAATGGAGGAAATGGAGGCAGTGGAAAGTCACCATCCTCACCTTCATCATCCTCTACTTCATCTTCAGTACATCAACCACACAAGTCAAATAACACTAGTAAAAGTCCTTATCTAAAACTCGATGTTAAGTTTGAATTGCCAATGTTTAATGGTGAAGTCAATGCAGGAAAGCTTGATAATTGGATTAGGAAATTGGAGGTCTATATGAGAATTTAGAACCTTCATGATGATGATACCAAAATCCAATTAGCTTCATTGAGAATGGAAGGTGCAACACTTGTTTGGTGGTAAGCCAAGACAAAGGAGGAGATCAAGAAGCATGGTAAGATTATCCTATCATGGAATAATTTCATTACTGCAGTAAAACAACAGTTTTATCCATTAGCTCATATGTAGAAAGCCATAATGAACTCGAAAAACTTTAGACAATTGAAAGGACAGAATGTGCAAGTTTACACCCAAGAATTTAGGAGAAGAGATATCTTATTAGGGGTATATTTGTAGAGCCAAGATACTTCTCTCAAGTACATAGGAGGCTTACATAGCTACCTAAGACATAATATTCTCATGTTTAACCCCACAAGTCTAGACGAGGTATGTGTTCAGGCCACACATCTAGAAGCTAGAGGGAAATTTTTTTTTGATGAGGGTAGAAGCAAACATTTTAAGGGGAAAAACAAAGAGAAGACCTCAAAAGGTAAAGGCAAAAAGAATGAATCTATCAAGAAAGAGGGAGAAAAAGTGATCTGTAAACATTTTTCAAGAGAAGGCCATGATGAAAACCATTGTTGGAAATTACATCCTGAAAAGAGGCCCAAACATCAGAACAACAAAGGGAAACACAAAACTGCAGCTACAACTCAACATGATTTAGGAGAGGATTCAGTTGATGAATATAAAATTACAACCATGGGATTGAATAACATGAAGGGGAAAGAAATTGAAACTAAACCCAGTACTAGTACATCAAACTGTCACATACAAGCTCCAAATGATCAAGAGATAATTGAATTGTTTCATGTGAGGGTCATATCCAAACATACCAAGATTGACACATTGTTTGACAGTGGGTCACGAGAAAAATTAATTTCTGAAGACTTGGTCAAGAAACTTAATATTGAGACCATTCCACATCCAAAAACATATCCACTTGGTTGGATTTGTAAGGATGCAAATTTACAGGTTTCAAAGAAGTGTATATTGCAGTTTGAAATAAGTGCACATTTTGTTGACACAGTTGAATTAGATGTGGTTCTGCTTGATATTACAGGTATTGTGTTAGGCAGTCCTTCTTGTATAACAGGAAAGCGATCTTCCATCGCCATGAGAAAAAATACCATTTATTCAAAGATGGAAAGTAGTACATTTTTAGAGCACATTGCAAGAAGACAAATATTGCTATGGTAAATGCTGGACAGGTAAAGAGGATGGTAAATTCAAGTAAGAATTTTGTTCTTCTAATGATTAAGCCTAAAGTTGACGTTAATCATGAATCATTTGAGGATTGTAATCCTAAGTTTAAATCAGATTTATATGATGTAGTTGATGCACATCATGAGATGTTTCATGAGCCAACAGGATTGCCTCCAAAAAGAGAGATTCAACATGAGATTTAGTTGCAGCAAGATTGTCCTCTTTCAAACATCGACATGTATCGCATTTAAATAATGGAGAATGTTGAAATAAAGAGGCAAATCAAGGACATGTTGGACAAAGGACTCATAAGGCCAAGCACTTAGCCATGTGGTTCACCCATAGTCTTGATTCTGAAGAAAGATAGGACTTGGCACATGTGTCCGAGACTTCAGAGCTTTGAAAAAGATAATGGTAAAGAATCGATACCCACTCCAAAGGATAGATGATTTGCTTGATCAGCTGAAAGAAGCAAAGTTTTTCACTATGCTATATTTATGAAGTGGATATCATCAAGTAAGAATTTCAGAAAGTGATATATGGAAGACTGCATTCAAAACCAAGCAAGGACTCTTTGAGTGGTTGGTTATGCCATTTGGTTTGTGTAATTCACTAGAAACTTTCATGCGTGTTATGGATAATGTATTGCGTCCATTTCTTGATGAATTTGTGATTGTGTATTTAGATGATATATTGATTTTCAACAAAACATGAGAAGAACATGTCTTTCATGTAAATAGGATGCTTAATGTTTTGAAAAAAGAAAAATTGTTTCTTAAGATGTCAAAGTGTGAGTTCGGAAATACTTCTTTGGTTTATTTGGGACACATTGTAGGAGGAGGCAAGTTGAGAATTGATCCTTATAAAGTGGAAGCCATTGTGAATTGGACCACTCCCAAAACAGTAATCGAGGTAAGAAGTTTCTTAGGTGCAGCTCAGTATTGGAGAAATTTTTTTGCTAACTTTTCTGCCATAGTAGCTCCTATGCATGCAGTGACAAGTGTGAAGAAATGATTCCAATGGGGAGGCAAAAAATAGTAAGATTTTTAAGCTTTAAAAGACAATATCAGTTCAGCTCTAGTCCTTGCATTACCTAATTTGAGACAACATAATTCGAGATACAAATTGATGCTGATGATTTTGCCATGAACACAATTCTTTTGCAGCATGGTAAGCCTATCGATTTTCATTCTAAAACATTTAATGGCACTGTAAATAATTATCCTACATACGACAAAGAGATGTATGCATTGGTACAAAGCGTCAAGAAGTGGAAACAATACTTGATGGGTAAAGAGACGATTATACATATCGATCACCAACCATTATAGTACTTGTAGTCACAAACAAAATTGCAGTTATCACAACATTTCAAGTGGATGGGTTTCCTTCAATAGTTTCACTTGGTTATAAGGTACAAGAAAGGTATTTTAAATAAAGTTACTAATATGCTTTAAAGGCCAATCATAAGTGCTTCTACTTTACTTAAAAATGATTCTATTGTACATGAGAGTTACATACAACAATATGCACATGATGTTGATTTTCAAGATGTGTATGCTAGTTTGAGTGAAGGGAATAAAGTTGAGGAAAATGAAATATCACATGCATAAAAATTTGCTATTTCATTTGGGCAAGCTGTGTATACCACAAGGAGAAAGACTAAGTGTCATGAGAGAGGCTCATTTGTCTCTTATTGCTAGATACTTTGGGGTAAGGAAAACAGTGGCACATCTACATAGGTATTGCTATTGGCCTCACATGATAGATAGTGTGTCATGTTTTATAACAAGTTGTTCTATGTGTGCAACAAGCAAGCGTAGAAATAGGAAGCTTGGGTTGTACACGCCACTACCGGTACCATCAAGGCCATGGGAGAGTGTCTCCATGAACTTTGTTGGAGGTCAATCTATGTCAAGAAAACATCATGATTATCTTTATGTAGTTGTGGATAGATTTAGTAAAATGTGTATACTTATGCCATGTAAGAAAACCATTACTTCTAAACAAACTGTTGAACTTTATTTTCAACATGTATGGGTTCATTATGGATTGCCAACTTCTATTGTTAGTGATAGGGATTCCAGGTTCAATGGGAATTTTTGGTCCAACCTTTGGAAGATGATGGACACAAAGTTGAAAAAGAGTACTGATTTTCATCTGCAAACTGATGGCCAAACCGAGGTGGTGAATAGAACTGTTGTGCATCTATTAAGATGATATTGTAGCAAACATCCCAAGTTGTGGAATGAAAAACTGCATTACATTCAACACTCTTACAATCGGGCAAAGTACTCTTATACAAATACATCACCTTTTGAAGCATGGTTTGGGTATTTTCCGAAATCGCCATTAGAATTCATCTTTGAGAAGGATGTTGCAATTGATGGGCATAGTGATATTGACAAGGCTCGAAAGTTCATTAAGAGTTTAGATTATTCATCAACAAGTTCAAGAACAACTTGAGAAGAGTCAAAGAAAATACAAGGAAAGGCATGAAAAACATATAGTTGATCACAAGTTTCAAGAAGGAGATGAGGTATGGTTGCACATAAGAAAAGAAAGGATGCAAGGAGAAGGTAAAAAGCTCAAGCCCATTCGTTATGGTCCATTCAAGATCATAAAGCAAGTTGGTAACAATGCCTTTCAACTTGACTTGCCTTCATATATGCAAATGTATTGAGTTGTTAATGTTGAAAAATTACGTTTGTATGAGCCACCTTTAATCGATGATCAAGGAAGTGATGTCAAACTACCTTCTATTGAAGATTTCTTGCCAGAATTTCTGGACGAGCTCAAAGAAGATATAATTATTGACAGGAGGACAAGAGCATCTAAGAGGGGAAGTGTTGACTACCTTCGAGTTGGGCTCAAAGGCAGTAAAAAAGCAAGGCAAAGTGGATGCAATTTGGAAATGTGAGAGAGCTGTACCCTCATATACTAAACAGGTAATCAAGTCTTTTGGGGTCCAAAAGCTTCCCAATGGGGAGGTGTGATCAGGAGTTTATGAATTTTGCTCAAAATTGAAAGTGCTCAAAATTGTATTGAACCTAAGCGACTGGGTAGATCTCTTTGTTATGATTTCGACGCCATGAACGGTTCGAAAAAGCGATGTCATATGAGGGAGATATCGCGTTCTGATCGATTTTCCAAACAACTAAAATTGCAACAGGTTTCACTGGGATGCCCAGTCAGCATGCAGGTGTACAGTCAACAAAAAGGGGAATATTCCTAAGAATATTCCATTTTCTCCATGCCAACGAGATCTTTCCACGTGGCACATTTTGGATCATTTGATGTGGCGTATGCTGATGATTTTTGGCTACCCTTTTATGGTTATATAAAATTTTTATAGGTTCGGAGGGTTCGACCTCGTGATCTCCAAGCATGTGCACAAGACACTTTACCATCTGGGCTACCGGGTGCTGCTTACCCCTTAGGGGCACCCACGGTCCCAACCGCCAATGGTTCCAACCCAACGGCGGCTCTGTTTATATTGATCACATGCCACCTTTAAACCTCAAATATATTACATTTTCGAAGGTTCCATAACCGTTAACTTTGGTGGCTAACACTCGAGATTATCACATGCGCGCAGTCACCGCGAATTAAGCCGACGGTTGGGATCTGTGGTTGGCCTAACTGCGGGGTTTGGGGGTCTACATGTGGCCACCCCCTCCCCCTTAACCACAAAATTTAATGTGACATCTAAAATTCTAGCAAGATTTTTAGTGCGCCTCCAAATTGGGAGATTTTTTCTGTTTTAATTGTAGTTAACTGCAGTCCTCCATTTTTAGTGGAGGTTGTGTAGGAGACATTGGGAAAAAAACCTAGCTATGTCAATTTTCGACCAATTTGGGTGAAACAAGAGTCTACCTAGACTAATTTGAGCATTATGGAGCCATTGGTGTAGATAAAACAACCATTGGAGGCTTGTAAACACATGTATTTTCAAATTTTTGAGTATAATGAAAGATGGACATGCCATTGGGAGATGGACCAGCAGATGTAGCCCAGGAGGGGTGAACTTCTTCATCATGCCTGCTGTGTAAAACTTATGTGTGGTTTTATTTCTCTATTATACACTGTTTTTCAGTGTTATTTAGGCTTATTTACATGCTTAAAACTCACAATTTCATCTATGTTTCATGGTTAAATTACTCAATTTCATCTATGTTTCATGGTTACGCGATTACTGCCTTTATTTGGCTGCTGCCGACAAAACTATTGGCATGGTGTTGGTTCAGAACGATGACGATGGTCAAGAACATGTAGTGTACTACTTGAGCTGCAATATCTTTGACACCAAGACCCGTTACGCTCATGTAGAGAAACTCACAGTGGCTGATGTCCATGTTGTTCAACGTTTCCGTCACTACATTCTCCTGCACAAAAATTTGGTGATTTCTGATTGCAACCCCATGAATTAAATTCTCACACGTCATTTTCTTTGGGGCAAGTACTCAAAATGGATCGTTATCCTTCAAGAGTTCGACTTAGAATTCACTACTGCTAAGTCTAAGAAATCCCTAGTCTTTGATGAGTTAATTTGTGATCTTCCCACCATAGATGATACCATTCCTCTTGATGAGTCCATCCCTGATGAGACTCTCTTTCTCATTAGTGCTCTTGATCCATGGTATGGAGACCTCATTGTGTATTTCCAGACCCAAAATTTTCAGACAGAGCTATCGCACTCTGAGTGAAGATCGATTCGCTACCAGTCCCAAACTTACCGTATCGTTGGAGACACCCTCTATCGTGTTGGTATTGACTCCATCCTCTACCGCTGTTTGACTCTCGAGGAAGCTGAGAAATCTCTCAATGACTGCCACTCTGGGGCTTGTGGTGGTCACATGTCTAGTTACGCTACTGCTCAAAATATCGTTTGCACAAGGTATTTCTAGCCATCTATTTTTAAATAATTCATTATCGCAGTATGAAAATTCCATGATTTCCAAATCTAATCTTGGAAACAACGCACCGCACCCTCACCCTTGCACCCAGTTGTGACCTTCGGACCTTTCGCGAAATGGGGCATAGATTTTATGACCTGTAACTCTCGCTCGATTGGGGGGCATGGCTATATCATCATTGTCGTTGAATATTTCACTAAATGTGCCGAGGTGATTCCTACATACGATAATGAAGGTCTAATTGTAGTGAAATTCTTGTTTAATCATGTCATAGCTCGGTTTGGTTTGCCGAAAGCGATTGTCACTGATCATGGCACTCATTTTCATGATCATATGATAACATTTCTCTCTGCTCAGTTGGGGTTACGTCATGATAACTCCACCTCTTACTATCCATAGGCCAATGGCCAGGTTGAGGATGTCAACAAAGTCTTGGTGACTATGCTTCAGTGCACCATTGGGAAGCACAAATGAGATTGGTACCTCGTGATTTTCTCAGCTCTATAGGCATACCAAACCTCTGCTAAGACTTCCACTGGATTCACACCATTCCAATTGGTGTACGGTCTAGTGGCCACAATATCGATCGAGAGTGTACTTTGCTGGAAGAGGGACATTTGTTTTACATCGATCATCTCGAAAAGAACCTAAGGCTTGCTGCTTTAGTTCTTGAAGCGGAGAAACAACTATTTAAGGTTCAATATGACAAATTCATCACCCCCCCACACTTTTTCTGAAGGTGAATTGGTCCTGCTTTATGAACAAGCCCATGATAAATTGGGAGTAGGAAAGCTCGAGCCAATGTGGCATGGACCCTATATCATTCAACATGTATTGGAGCAAGGGGCCTATGAGCTAGCTGATTATGAAGGTAATCCTTTGGCTGAGCCCCAAAATGGGCTCTATCTGAAAAAATATTATGCTTAATCATAAGTGTGATACTTTGTACATTAGTGTTTTATTCATTAGTGTGCTTTGAGTTTATTTTTGGTGTGATTGTTTTCCTTGCAGACATGTTTCCTCTGCTCACCTTATGTTCCAATTGGTTTGCAGATGTATTTGAATAATTACATTGGTTTTGTTATGGCGCTTGCTGTAGCACACGAAACTTGTCTTCTGCAGCATGGGCGCTCTTTGCTCCTGATGGCAAGTAGATTAATTTACAAGGTATTTATTTGGGTCAAAAAAATAACAATATTATCGAGTATAATGCGGGGATCGAACTATTATATGATGCCATTGATCTTAGGATTAGAGATTTGGTTGTTAATTTAGACTCACAACTCATTGTGTTACAATTGAATGAGAATTATTTTGTGCGCAATCCTCAAATTTTTTGTATGTATTTGCGTGCCATATTATTGGAAAGAAATTTTCATTTCAACACATATCAACATATTCCAAGACGTTTGAATACATTAAAAAATACAATAAAAAACCATGTATTGTGTTATCACAAAATTGTACTTGATTGGCTGCTAATCAGACAACTCTATGTAACTGTTTCAAACCAGATTTTGACTGAAGCTTAGCCTCTTAAGTCTAAGAGTGCTCTCTCAAAGGGGTTTATGATATTAGATAAGGATAGGATTAGATGGCTAACTCTATTAGAAAATTAACTTGATTTTTGTGTTTGTAGGTTGAAAATAATGCAGGCTTGCAACCATTAGGCTTATGGAGTCAATAAATCAATAGATTCAGTGGCAAGGTTTCTTGACATGGAAGCTAAGGCAGATAAGAGTCTTTAACAAAGGAAAATCACACATAGAACATAGGGCAACACAGTCATTTCATCAAAAAAGGAAGTTAGAGCATACACATATGAATTCTAAGTAATAAAGGTGAAATATACTACAAGTAGTACACATAAAGATATAGATCAGAAAGACATTAAAAACTCCATGAGAATATCAGATCTGTCAAGAAGAAGTCCTCTGTATTACTAATATCAGTTAAATTACATAAAGTAGCAATATGGTGCAAAAAAAACCTCCAACCCCTTACAACTTCAATAATTTTCCTTTAAATAGACATTCTTACAGCACGGATGATCTCCCTCTTGGCTAGATTCATCGAACTCTTCCTATGACACCTTGCATAACAAAAAAAACATGTATTTTCAAGAAGAAAATGACAGCTACACTCTAAAAATGACTTTTCCTAATAGGACTCAAACTCATATTTATTACATTAGTCTACCTTATCTTTAAAAAAATTACATATCAGTGACAACTAAGCCTCACATGTTCGAATAGGCTATGACATAGCTCATCACTACTTGACATATTAAATACCCTCCTAAACATATGGAACCAAACACTATTTTTCAAGAAAACAAGACCCTATCTTCAATGAAAGCTTCAGCTGATGAGTTGTCTCCATTGCATTGTCTTCAAGTCATAAATGTTTGGTGGCAAGGTCCCTTGACTTGTTGGATTTGTCCACCTGTCCAAAAATACTTTTAAACTGCTAAGAAGCCTTCAAAAACAGCTCGCTACGAAAACAGGGCAGTTTCGTAGCGTCCAAAAAATGGCTTTTGCACTCAAAATTTCTGCTTCTTTGCTGTTCCATGGTGTCCATCATGACATGAGACATAATCACCACCATTTTCCCTCCTTGGAAGTTTCAAAAAATGGTTTTAGAAGCAAAAATATAGCTACTGAAATTTTCATAGCATTTTCCTGGCTTTAAGCCTAGGAAATGCTACGAAACTGTGAAAAACTGTAAAATTTCAAGATTTTAACCCTATCTCAAAAACGTAACCTCCAGCTGTAGATATTTGGTCTTCAACATGACATAAGCCTTCTAAAACATAATAAAACTCAAATTTAAGATCCTTGAGGTGTTTCCTCTTCATTAATGATAAGTTGAGCTACGGGCTCCTCAACTACAATCATCTTTAAGCCCTTCTTCTCCAGCTCCTCATGGATCAACTCAAGCTGTTGTTCTAGATGCTTCACTTCATATTTTAGTGCTCTATTCTTAGACTGTAAGTGTAGGTTCATTTTTTTGATATGCTTCACCTCTCCTCTCAATGGCTGGGTCCATTTGATCAAATGGTGTGTGTCATCTAATGTGTTTGACACACTATTAACATGCTCTTCCCAAACTTCTTTCATTTTATCAAAATGCACCTTATGAACATTATGTTTCCTTGCCTCTTTCTTCAAGACTGATATTTCATTATTTGCTAACTTCAACTGCTCCTTAAGGACCTCAATCTCTGTTTTTTCAATGATTTTTTCCTTTCCTTTCTTTTGCTTGATGACTGATTCTTCTTTTGCAGGTGATGAGAGGTCAATTATGCTTGGTGGTGGATGGATAGTTTCATTGACCTTCTGAGCTTCTTTACTGGTTTCCAAGACCTTTTTGGCATGCCTTGTCATTGATTTCCTAGCCTAAAACATGAAACCTGCATCCTCACCTTCAAACTCTAACTTCTTTGTTGATTTGGCTTTCTTGAGCTTCTTTCCTCCCTCAGCTTGGACTATGGGAGTTTCTTCAATATCAATGGCATGCAGAATGTCTTATAAATTTCCCTTAGCCGCTGTTTAGCTTCTTGTAATCCTTTTGCTGCCATGTTTGCTCACAGTTGGCTTTTGTTTTACAAGTGAAACAACAGGTGTATCAACTTTCTACAATGGCTCTATTTCCATGATTACTGGTTCACTTTGCTCTGCTACTAAAGGCTCACTTTTCTCTGCCACTAAAGGTGATGTTATACCTCTAGGTTTAGGAATTATTTTAGGAGTGATGGCATCTACTTCAAAACCACTGACAAACAGAAAATAATACTAGTCTCTGCCTAATATTTTTAACTACTCTAAAACCATCAACTTGATTAAACCATGATAAAAGAGTGAGGTTTCATTTCCTTCAGATTTAGCTTGAACTTTATCTTCCATTTTTGCTAAGATTCTGTATAAGTAAAAGGGTAGATCAAGATATTTCTTACCAACAAAATGTAGCAGAAGCATGAAGTGGTAAGAATAAACCATATGATACCTCTCTTCACAGGTGAAGTAGTTCTGAATGATAAGAAACAACTTTGAGAAGTTGTCTTTCATGTAGCTCCTCAGAATGGTATTTGTAAGGTCAATCTCACTAAGTTCTGACTTGATAAATTCCTTACAGTCCTGCATGGTGAATTTGAAACATTTGAACCAATTTTCTCCTCCTCTTGGAATTCCTGTTGCTGCTGCAATGGTCTCTGGAGTTACAGCGAGGTTCAACATCCCCACCTTTGAAGCTGTCCCATTGAAATTGATAGAAAACTCCTTAGAAACCTGCACATGACATCCTTGCAGTCTTTGGAAAAACTGCAAACACCTTGTTCTTCTAATTTTTTTTGAAGCTGTTGGGTCTTCATTAATAAAGTTCATGTTTTATGGCTCATATATGAGGCAATGGCCACCTATGTTGGTCTTCCTCTTTGCAGCCATGGTGCTTTTATACCTTCTCTGCCTCGCTTGATCAATGACAACTGCAATTGCTTGAAAATTCCAACAACCATCTTGGCTTGGTGAAACAACTCTCTAAAGCTCAATAACATGCAAAAGATGAAGTGGGGAATGTCAAAGACTCAATTGGGAAGGATTTTAAATTTTCGATGACAACTCATGCTTTCATCATGACTCATACATGCTAAAAACAGAAGTGATAACCTCAGACATGACCATTGTACTTTGGCTTAACCCTAACTGACTCGAATGACACCCACTCTATCACTTCTGATCATTAACTGACACCTAGCACTTGATTTGAAAATACAGATAGGAATAAATCTTTTCGTAGCATACTTAATGTATTTTCTGGCAGTTTCGCTATGAATGTATCAGCAGTTTCATAGCAAAAATTGCATTTTTACTATGCAATTCGCTACGAAAGTAGAAAATATTAGCTAAAATGACCTTTTCGGATTTGTAAGCTTGGGAAATGGAATATGTTAGGAAATAATGACTGATGTGACATGAAAAGACTTGAATGGGGGTGGGTTTGGACCTTAGGTTAGGCTAATAAGAAAAAATTTAAAATTTTCCTTTACCAACTAATGAAAAATGAACTCTATGACCATAACTTTGACAAATGAACCCCTCACACTAGTTGAAAATCATTGGGGCCAAGAAGCTCACCGTGTATTGGAACTGATATTTCGTTGCCTCATGCAACGCCTGAGATCCTGCCACTCTCATGATGCAATGTAGTATCGTGAGTAGGGGAAGCACTCTGATGGAAGAAATGTCTACCTTCCTGCTCTCTATTTTCTGTGCCCCAAGACAATATCTTTGGATGAGCATGATGGTACTCTCACCACCTGTGCGAGCTCCAGAGAGTTGGATCCTCTCCCCTCTCCTGGACAGTCCAGTGATGAAATAGATGTCCATCACATCTAGCTCTAATGCTTGGCCCCCAATGATAAAAAACTATCAGTCGACATCTCATATACTAATCAAGTATTGGAGTAGCTCTAGTTGAGCTCTTAGACCATATTTTTGGAAGATTTTAAACAACTCGCAATTGCGTAAATAATTGATATGATTGTGATCCTGCAAAGCTTGGTGGTCTTCCACCTCATGGCCTCGTTCTTTCCATTCGATTGACATATTTAACTAAAACACCTGCAAAACATGTCCAATTGGATTTTTAGGAGTTTTCATTGGAGTATTTTTAGAAATTAATGGTGGAGTTGGGTGGATTTCATGTTTTAAAATCCTTCCTGCGGCCAACGCGATTATCCGAATCAATTTGGCGCTAGTGGCGCGCTGCCCTAATGGGTTAAACGCGACCAGCGCGACCACTATAGCTCGAAATCATGCTGGCTGCAGGCGATATGAAAATTTGAAATGATTCCATATAAACTCCCTATTTCTGAAATTAAATGAAAAATGAATGGAATCAAATTAAAAAGGAGGTTTAGAGCTCTTACCTGACGCTAACAAATTGACTTATGGTGTCCTGGATCGACCGCACCGCTGATTTGAAATTCAAAGGGAAAATTTACAAAATGTTCTTCTCAAAATAGAAAGGTGAAAATGAATTTGTTTTTTGGTCTATTTTAATATTTTTGAAATTTTTTGCCAATATTTTATTAGTTTTCCTTGATATCCGTGATGTTTTCTATTTATGTGCAGTATAGGACTTCCGCATTACTGATGATTGTTTCCAATGCAAACGAGTTGAATTTTATCTCTTTTGCGAGCTCATTAAGTGTTTACGAAAAAGGAACCCCCCTGGAGTCAACTTTCAACTCTTTTCTGACTCTCGAAAAATAAAAATATTGCTGAGTACTTGTCATTTCGAAATAGTTAAAGTGAATGAATTGGCATGATCTCAGTATACATTTACCCCTTTTTTGGGCTGAATTTACCATTTAAGAAAAAGGAATACCTTGATCGAACATGGTCAAGGGGTTCTCTTGGATATTGTTTTCTACTTTTTTGGATTCGAGAGATGACCTACGAAAATGCACATGATGGAGTTTCCTTTTTGTTTATTTTAAAACTCCTTAAACGTGAAAAGTTACCGAGTTTACCTTTCCTTGGACTCGTTAAATATTAAACAACGAAAGAATTTTCAGCATGACGAGAACGAGTTCCTCCTTTGTAGGGATCGTTAAACTTACTAGGAAGGATTCATTCAAAAAATGAACTTACATTCTCAGCATATGCTATCCCCTTCACGCTGGATATAAAAAATAAAGAGGTACTCATTATAAATAACAGGGGAAAAGTGAAAGTGAACATCCTATGTGTATTTTGGGTAGCTTGTCACTCTTGAACATGAAACTCATCTACAGTTCGTGTCAGGTTGGGGACATCCTACATTCGTCACTTTGCCTCTATTATCACCCAATTTTTTTTTTCAAAACATTGTATGTCAACATTGTTTTTGATCATGGTCTTAAATAGGTTTGAAAGTCATTTTTAGTTTGGTTAAGGGTAGGTCATAGTTTTTATAAGTTTAAAGGTCATCATTTAAGTTCAAATAAAGTCCTTCAATGTCCATTCCATGATCAAATATTCATATTTTTCATTTAGGGGTCATTCCATTAAGTTTCAAGCTAAATTTATGAAAATAGCCAAGAATCCTTCATTTCGAAGCGCCGTTAGTTCAAAAAGGCGTTTTGCACTACGAAAGCGCTGCTACTTTCGTAGCACAAAGTGCGAAAAATACACTGTGTGCGATACAGAAGCGCGGTTTCTTAAATGTCATGTCAAGAAAGCCATAATTTGTCAGAAATCCATTAAGAAATGATAGGGCAATGGTATGGTGAGTCAGTTAGAGGTCAGATTCAAAGTACTTACCCATTTCACATCCATCATCATCATGATAGGGGCATCATTCAGTTGTAAAATGGGATTTCAAATTCGAAAATCTTGCCTAATTCAGTCATTCCAGTTTTCATTTGCCTCCACTCAACTGTTTAAGCTCTAAAGCATTAGAGTTAAGCCTGTGGTTGTTCTATACCAAGGCTATATTCACTGTAATCAAGTGAGGCTGTTCCTTTTTCTCAAGCGAGGTTGTTCTATGTTATCAAGTGAGGTTGTTCATACATAATCAAACGAGGTTGTTTTACTGATTCTAGAGAAGCTGACAGGTTTTTTAAAAATGAAGCACGACAGAGGAGAAGAAGGTCCACAGAGGGGGACATTGTCTGAGATATGAGCCTGAGAATGTAAATGCTATTGTTGAGGATCAAATAGTGATGGAGGCTTTTAGCAAAGTTGGCTGTCTCAGATTTTGTGAAAAGCTACAAGGCTGCCACACTCAGGTGTCTAAAGAGTTTGCCTTACACTTCAGTGGAACCAATACCAAAATTTGGATGTTAAATGTACCAGTCACACCTGAGATCAATGCTTCCGTGACAAAAATACCAAGGGGGCAGGAGACTTGGTTTAAAGGTTTTAATTTTGACATGGAACCATGCAAGGAATTCATGAAACTTGAATATGCAGATATGGACTTGAACAATGCAATACCTAGGGGCTGCATCAAAGATACCTATGCCAAGCTACTGTTCAACATTCAAAGATACTTTACATGTGAAGGCAGGTACCATAAAGTTTATACTTATCATTTCAAGCTACTGCTGCATTTCACAGGTAGGATATCATTAGACTTGCCCTTCTACTTACATAGGAGCCTTGCCAAAATGTATGATAAAGTACAAGCCAAGTCTGATGGTTGTGAAACCTATCTGTTTAAGCATGGTTTGATAAAGTTATTGGTTTTGAATGAGCTTGAGAAAATAAGTAGGGATTGGTATTCCTTTTTGTTTATGAGTGGATTTGAAATGGAAACCTTAACCCCAGCTAGACACCCTAAAACTAAAAAGACTCCTTCACCAACAACAGTAGAGTCTAGTCAGCCTGTGGTTGCAAGAAAAAAGAGGTTTGTAAAGTGGAAACCAAGAAAACGGGTTGAGAAAAGAGCAGAGAAGACACAGGTGCGTGTTGCAGAGATTCCATCACCTACAAAATAGAGATTAGAAAGGGTCAATGAAGCAAAACAAAAACAAGTGGCCTGCAAGCAGGAAATCCAGAGAAAGACAAGAAGCCAAGCAATAGCATCAAAGGGAAAAGTAGTTTTTTCACGTACATAGGAAAACTCAATGATGAAAGGAAACTTGGATGACATACTTCCTACAATTGATATACAAGAATCACCCATTGTGCAAGAAGAGTTCGTTGAAGTGGATGAACAAAAACATAAAAGAGTTAAATCAGCTAAAAAACTTGAATTTGAGGGTGAAAATGCAGCATTTATTTTCCAAGAAAGGAAACCTTTAACCAGGCATGCAAAGAAACTCCAAGAAGGCAGTAAATATGTCCAAGAAATTTTTGAAGTAGCGAGAGTCCCTGAAGAGGTGGTTGGTCTCTCATCACCAATAGTGGAGCATGCAACCAACAAGACAATGAAGGGAAAGGAACACATGACAGAGTGTCAACTGCTTGAAGAAATATTGAAGCTAGAAAAACAAGAGATTGCAATGATGAGAAAGAGGGCCAGAAAGCACAACATTGAAAAAACATAGTTCAAGAGGATGAAAGCAGTTTGGGAAGGCCAAACTGTTTCTAGGTCTGAAATTCCAAGTGCTGCAGAGCAGTTTTTCACATGGACAGTGCCAGCTATCAAAGAAGCAAGATTTATCAGAGTGATTAAAACTCATTTGATAGCCAATAATAGAAGGCTAGGAGGCCAAGTGGAGGATTTGGAGCTGCAATTGAAACTGTCTCAGGATGGACCAAAAAACCAAGGTGCAGAGTGAAAAATTCAAAGGTAAAATCAAATGGGTAATAAAGAATAAACTTCATGAAATGGTGCTTTAGTTCATATGGCTGTTTGTCTTGAAGAAGCCAGTGAATTTTTGAAAGTTTGGGCAAATTTTGGTTTAATTTTTGAAGAAAATCCGAACAAAACTGCTCACTCAGTAGTTTCATAGCACAAATAGTGCAAAAAGGGTGAAATGCACTATGAAACTGCTGTAGCAGCGTTTTTCACCCTTTTCCTTAAATTTTTGAAGGGCAGACTTGTATATTTTGGCTTGAAAATTCTAAGGAGGGCGTGTTAAGTGAATATGCACATAATTCCAAAGGAAGGAAACAAATTTTGAAGGCAAACATGTTAAAAGTATGCGCTACGAAAAGCACTACGAAATTGTGCTATTTTCGTAGCACAGGTGTGTTTTGGCTATTTTGGGAAATTCGATGATGATTTTGTACAGCTGACACTTATGGATGATTTTTAACACATGTTATTTCAATTTCTGACAACAAATGGTTTCAAAGTCACAGGTTCATGGTGGTTAAAGTGCTTCAAAAACATAAATAAATCTAAGCCTAGAAAACATGGGACAATTTCCTAGTTTGTAGGAGATCAACATTGAGGACATTAAGTGTTGGAGCTTATCATTTGGATTCGACCTTATGGGAATGTAGTTGGAAAATGATGTAATCTAACTTAGATAAGGTTTTTATGAGTAGAGTTAATGAGTTTGAGTCCCATTTGTAATAGGACTACTCTCTAGGTTTGCAGCTGTCATTTTGTAATAATTGCCATGTCTAATAGTTGGGAAAGGTGTCTAAAAGTAAGAATTAAATGTATATAGATGAGGATAAGGTTATACTATGCTGTAAATGATATATAAAAGAGGAAGAAGTCGAAATTCTAAGGGTTGGACATTTTTCGCAAAAATATTGCGTTTACTGTAAGTAACTGTTTTCAGCTTAATACAGAGTTTTCTACTTGGCAAAATCAAGATTCATGAAGAGTTATTTTATGTTATTGTTCTGATGACATATTTTAAATATCCTATTGCAATGGTGTTTGCTTATGTTACTTAGAATTCATCATTGATGCTCTGACTTCCTTCATAGACAAATTGATTATGTGTTTTACTGTTTCACATGTGTATTCCCTTACTTGAACTCTGATATGCCTTGACTTCCATGCTAGGTAGATTTTTTCGTTTTTATGAAGCTATTATGACTCCATAAGCCCAATGTACACTTGCTAATGTGATTTGCAACCATTTTATAACATTTATCTTCTTTAGCCCATATAGCGTTAGCCATCTACATTTCTATCAAAAATCATAAACCCTTGAGAGAGCCCTCTCAGGTTGAGGAGGCTAAGCCTCAACCAAAACATTGGTCTGAAATAGTTACATGAGATTAACTTGATTGGCAGCCTATCAAGTCTGATTTTGTGATAAAAACCTTCATGGGTTTGGGAAATCCATTTGACTCTCATTTTATTACCAATTTTGTCAACATGACCTCTGATCCTATTTGAGTCAAATGTTTCCACACTCCGGAGTCATGTCACCAATATGTTCAAGAGAATTCATTTTTTTAAAACATCCTCTGCTTATCTGACCTCCTCTGTTACAATCCCGAATCACTCCTATCATGTTAAGATATTTGTTGTTTCGTTTAGATGATGTGGGAATCATCATGGCCCTCCTTCGACGAATCACTTCCTGTTGACTTTAGCTCATTATCCGAGAAGGTGATTTAGAAAATTATTTCAGTACCTTGGGGCTTGCATGCCTCAATGGAAATTTCTTTGTGTTCGACGACAGGGTCACATCATTGGACTTCGATCGAATGATTCTGCAAGTGTTCGACTTCAAAAAATTCATTCACACTTGTAGATTGTGCTAATTTACCTTGAGGTCCATCGTCATTATTGGTGGTCTCTCTCATGCCTGTTAATGGTTCTCATCATTGACCTATAATCAGGTGGTTTCTACCATGTTCGACACCAACAGATTTATTTGCATGGCTAGATTCGTACATTGGGTTGATTGAGATCATGGTGAAGACACTGGGTCACTTCTGATGTTTGGTCCAAGCTACGAGGAGTTATTGAGTATTCATGATTGTATACATGATCCTATGTATACAGATGGCTGCGTCCATACTGTGGATCCATTTATATGATATATTTTAGACGGATGGTTGTGACCATACTATGGGTTCATGTGTCATTTGGTGCCTTGTGCAACATTATGTGGTTAGACATATTCATATTAGAGATGTCAATTGTAAAATGTTTGATATGGCAGGTTTTCCGAAGGTGGTCTACGTTCTTTGCCTTGGTTCATACTCCCTGTTCTGCCTTCATGCTTTAGGGGGCATCTGTTACACAATAATTTGTCACCATGCTCATTTTCTCGTCCCTGATCCTAAAATGCCCCGTGACAGATCCTATGCAATTTTTCCACCATCAAGAAATATGTTAATATATCCCCTTGAAGATCCAAATAAGATTACCTTGAAAGATTACTGAAGAGACTTGGTCAAATTCCTAGTTTCCTAGGTCAGCACTCTTCCTGGTGCTATGACCGCACTGATGTCATTTTCACAGTTCTGGCCTAACACTGCCAGGACCCTAATTTCATGGAAAACCGTGTTGATCCCATTTTCGGCAGTGCTTCCTCAGATGGAGGAGAAGCTTCAAACTCTAGAAGCTTAGGGGTGGCAAGTTGGTTGTTGAAAAATGGTGATAAGATCGAGCTCTCCCATTTTAGAGCCTTTATATCATCCATGGTAGATCATCCCTTAGAAAGTGGGCCTTCCTCCTCCTTTCATGGGTTCCAAACCTTTTCTCCCTTCCTATAAATTCACATCCCTAATTCTGTTGGCAAAAAAAGGAGGTCTTTGGGAAAGACCCATGTTCAGGCTTAGAGCCAACAAGGATCTGCTGTAGTCTAGGACAACACCAACATTTTCACCCTGCTCAAGAGAGCAAGGAGTCTCACTCGAGGCGTGTCGTGACCTTACTAGGATTAGAAACTAGACCATTAATATTGAAGGAATATTACTAATAGCAAGTCATTCTCCATTTTAGATAGAACACATTTATCCTATATCAACTTAAGAGACAGGTTATCATTCATCCATACATATTCTGAGCATTGAATTAAAATTTAAAAACAACCGCACATACAATGATCAACAAGTATCAACCAGTCCATAGCACAAAACACAACATCGGTCTGATTCCATTAACTTAGCTCAAAACTTTACAAACATACTCCGCAAAGTTCAATACGATAAAATGCAATACATACAGCTCCACAAAGCTCTTCCTAGATTTGACCAACTATCCTCCTCTAACTATCCTCGGAGTCGTTCCTTCCTTGCTTATCTGTTCCTGCCAACTGACACTGTCAGTCTTTCCCCATTTTCCGCTCAACTGTTCCCTTATGCTCCACTGCCTTCCATCTCTTTTCTGTCACTAGGAGTTCTACTTCTTATTTATTGTCTCTTGTCCCTACCATCTGTGTTGCCAGCTTCCTGTGCTCCACCACCTACTTTCAGGGTTTCCTCAACTACAACGGCTCCTTGCCTATCTTGATTGCGCTCCGCCACATGTGTCTTTCGCTCTTATCCTTCCACAACTCAAAACTGTCTTATCTAAAACAAAGGCCCCGACGGGCCCCGACCACATGCTATTGACTCATACTGAGTCAATGTTTTCCTTCTATAACGATCCCTGGTTATCCCTCGGCTTCTGATGTTGGAATATTTCCCTTTGCTGTTTCAATTTGTCTCTTCTGTTTTTTTGGTTGGCCCTCTTTTAACAAAGGCCCCAATTCTGTAACCTTGCTCATCATCTCTATTCTGAGTTGTGTGAACTCATTGATTTCCTGTTGCCATAATTTTATTACAAGCTCTATCTTGGTGACCACTTTTTCAGCATGAGTTATGTTCATCACATGTGGAAAATTGTTGAACATCTCTTGGAGCTTGGGTTCGGCCTCAGACACCAGTCGTTGAATTTTTTCTCCCTTCTGTTTCATGAGTTACCTTAGGTCCCTGAGAAGTTGTTTTGCCTTTGTTGAGCTCTCCTCAATATTCCAAATCTGTGTCTCGAGTGCATCAACTTGGTCATATAGCTAAGTGCGGTTGACCAGATCTGTTTTTCCCTTTATCTTGATAACGATCTTCTGTAGCTTCTTAGAAATGGGCTGAGCCTTCATTTTCAGTGAGTTGGAGCACTCATGGAGTTGATACAACATATTATATGCTTTTATGACCATTGTCCATATTGCCTCCTTCATTCCCTGCATCTGTTTCTGTCTTTCTGCTACCTTTTCTGCATACACCGTAGAAGGGTCTGGTAGCGCTAGTATTACTACAAGTGCTTCTTTTAGCTCCTGATTTTCTCGGCCCAGGGTAGTACATGCCACTTTTACTTGAAGTGATCGTTCGACCACCGAGCATGATGAAATGTATGCTAGTGCGCTGTTGTCTATAGTAGTGATTGTTGGCCATAGGTCTTTAAAGTTCTCCGTTACGTGATCCAACTATTGCTGAAGGCCATCTCTCTTGTGCTGGAGTTGATTGTGCTCATTAGTAAGCGCAATAACTTGTTTCTGTTGTTGCTCATATTTCTGTAGGAGGTCGTTATGTAGATTCTCTGCTTGTCGTGTTGCTCTATATGAAACTGAAGAGTTTCCTGGGTCCCTAATTCTGCATGTCATATCTAGGCTTAGACGTCGCTCCCTGAGTGGTTGCTCACTAGAAATCGATCGTTCTGAGTGTCCCTGGGGAGACGTGGGTTGAATTTGCGGTGCTGGTTGAGATTCAGGAATGTGGTGAGTGGTGGATGGTGGTTTGGGTATGAACTGCTGTAACAATAATGTGGATTGTTGGAATGGGTTTAGTGAGGTTTTGGTGGGTGGTGTATTAGAAATGGGTGACCTTGCATGGAACAATAGTTCTAAAAAGGTGCTTTGCCTACTGTGGTTGGGTTAACCTCAGTTACTCCAGCTTTACCTGAGTTAACTTCTGCCTCAGTGTCAATGGCCATTAAAGTTCCTGGTGGTATTGGGTCGAAGATGGTCGTGAAAGTGGATGGAGTGTAGGTTGAGTGGTCTTTGGATGTGAATGATGTACGCGGTGATGAATTATGTGTGTTGGGTGATGATGAAACTTGTACATTAAGAAATTAATTTGGATTAAATTCTGGTAATACAGAGGTGGTCTGAGTGCCTACCTCTGGCTCCTCTTGAATCATAATTCCAATTACTACTGGTTGTGCTTGGTCCTCTTCTGTGAGGTTGAACACTTGATCAGATCTCATGATCCGAGCTCTTTTCCCCTTTGGTGCTGGGAACTGGAATGAATCTGTGAAGTCAATATCTATGAGTGTGGCATCATCATATTTTCCAACCAGTGAATCTAACCTTTGAATTCTTTCGTCGAGCTTTGGATTGACCATTGAAGCAGTCACCCTAGTCATTTTCTTTCTTCTGTAGTATGCTCGAATTGCTACTAGTATATTTTTCTGAGCTTTTGTTGTTGAAATCGGGCTAACCGTTATAGTAGTTCCTTTATCTGATAGTTTAGAATTCTCTAACACTTTGCTATTTCCCTCCTCCATGCAGATTAATTAGGATTTCTGGCATGAAGGATGTTGATGCAACGCCATAACTAATTAATTTTTACTGTCTCCCCCTGCGGCTGTAATCGTGTGATTAATTACTTGGGTGAGGTGGACTCTGATAGATGGTGGCTTCGAAATTCAGGTAGATGTGATGGCCAAAAATTATAGCTTAATGTGGAAACTTTATTACGGTATGCTGGGGTACTAATTATGGCAATTATTTCTCAAATTTTGGGTGATCTTACAGACTAACAATGCTATGATGGCTCATTATTAGTGAATGATGGTTGACACACTTGGGCTTTGTAACACTGTAGACTCCCCCCCGACCACAGTTGGTTGCGATATGGTCTCCATATTGCAACAGGGTGATGGTTGTGTTTGTGCGATGTATGGGTTTGGTATTAAGGGTTCCTACGCTATTGGGATGAAATGATTATTATAGGGACAACACATAAACTATACTATGACTCATCTCAGTTGTGAGATATTTATTGACTCTAATCTACTAAATTCTATCGGGTGCAAGAGTTATTAAAAATGAAATGTTTTGTTGCTTACTCATGATAGGGTTTCAAGCGTGCACCATTAACCCATCCTTGAAGTATCTCTCCATCTAGTTGCACTAGCTTGACCGCTCCTGAGTCCCTGATCTCTATGAAACAATATGACCCCATCCAGTGCATCCTAAGATTTCCTGGGAATGTCTGGAATTTGTTGTCATAGAGCAGTACTTTACCGCCAATCGTAAATGTTTTGTGCTTGATGTGGCGATCATGCTAGGCCTTCTGTCTTTGTTTCTGTATTGATTGATGGAAATCCCCCAGAAACCTATCTTCTTCGACTTCCTGCAATTCATGAAGGCATGCAGAGATGGATTCTTCCTCCATGATTTGAGTTGTTGAGGAAATTAAGAGACTTGGTATAACAAACTCGGCCGGTATTACTGCTTCTTTCCCATACACCAATTGGAATGGAGTTTGAATATGCAATATTTTTATGGTTGTCCTGTATGCCCACAGCGTGGCTGGTATTCTTTCATCCCAGTTGTCGCGGTTAGCATTGCATATATTTGTTAACCCTTTCTCCAAGATTTTTTTGAAAGCCTCAATGGTTCCGTTCGCCTGTGGGTGGTACGGACTGCTCTTGTGGTGTTGTATCATGAAATTATCCAGCAGTGATTTGATTGTAGCATTAATGAAATGTGTGCCTTGATCACTCGTTAGGCTCGTTGGACAACCGAACCTGTTAATGATGTTCTCAAAAATAAATCTGGCTGTTGTATTTGCTGTACAATCCTTTACTGGTATCGCCTCTACCCATCTTGTGAGGTAGTTAGTTGCGGTGATTATATACCTTGCTTGTGAGTGACGCGCAATCATTGCAATAGGCCCTATGAATTTGACTACCCACTTCTCAAATGATTGCATAGCCCTTACAAGTTGTAGGGGCAGTTCATCACGATGTGACGGTTGCCCTGTTCTTTGACAGACATCACATTTATTCACATATTCTTTGTTGTCTTTGTGATCCGGATTTATGCAGGAACGCAAAAGAATAAACATATAACCATAAATACAGAGATGCAGTGGAAATAACACTTCATTTCATTAATATCAAAGAACTGAAATTTTCTTATAGACAGAATGGAAATAAAACAAGCTAGGGCGCTGGTAGCTATCTCTGAGAAGAGATGTGGCGGCTACAGGCCTCTGAACTGAGTTACAATGAGGCTCGAGGGCCTATTTATTATTAAGAAACAATGGAGAATCCTAAACATCCAAAAACCTAACCCTAGGAGATGAAGCGCCAAAACTATGGGCCCCGTTTGGGTAAATTGGTGTTTCGACTTCCCAGGGACGTAACTTTGGCATACTATCTCCGTTTGATGCACATGATACATCATTAGAAAGCTCTATCCGAGGACTACAAATTTTTCCACAAATATCATTATGAAACAAAATGATATTAGCTAGAGGTGTGATGCCCAAAAAACATCGTTTAGGGCCTCAAAACGGCTCCGGAAGTTCAGGACCCGAAAAAATGCTAAAAATAGTAAGTTATGCCGAAACTGAAAAACTGAAAGAGAAAATGGTGGGGGCCCAGGTGGAATAGGCTGGTGGCCACCAATATCCACCTATATCACTTTGTGTAGGATTTGCCACCATAATCCTACTTGTAATATTTTCCTTGCTGTAGGTTTTGCGCCGACATGGCCTCCCGCAACTCCATTGTGACACTCCCACAAGATGTATGCTCTTTTGTAATCTAATACACACCTTCGTAGGATATGATCCATGCCCATGTTATACAACTGTCCAGCTATGAGTTGCTACTCAGCTGCTTTAACTACTAAGTTTCTTCTTTGAGTTGTTGTGTATTCCACTGGACATTGTCCTGTGGCTAAGTATGTTGCTATCTGTTCCAGATAATTTGGAATGGCTTCTACTCGGAAAATATTAGCATCTGGAAGCTGATTATCAAGTGGCCCCCCATTTTTTCTATTTTCCTATCTTCACAAATGGTTGGGACCAACACTTAGCTTTCCCGGCTTTACTATGACTTCGAAAGTGAATTCTCGGACTAATAGAAGCCACCTGCAGATTCTTCCCTCCGGGACAGGTTTTTTACTAAATATTTCAGTGCCGAGTGATCTGTGAAAAAATTGAATGTCCCTCCCAGTAAGTAGTGGCGAAATTTCTATAAAGAGTATACCATTGCAAGATTTTCCCTTTCCGTTGTTGTGTAATTCCTTTCTGTCATTGATAATTTCCTACTTGTGAAGTAAATCAAGGGATCTATGGAGGTTTCTCTTGGCTATGCTAGCACTACTCCCAAAGCAATACTTGAAGCGTCAATGTGGACATGGAAATGTTTATCCCATCGATAGAGAGAGTTGCGATGGGTTTCCCACCATGTTGCTGAAGTGGATTGTAGTGCTACGTCCATGAGAGGGTATCTATGCTCTATTGGCACCTTGTCCTCTACTTTGGTAATAAATGTATTCACAACTTGCATATTTGAAAGAGTTGGGTATACTCTTACCTTTATGCCAATCTAGTTGAATCCCCAAATATTGGCGCATCTTCTGGTGTTAATTTTGTATCCTCCCTCCTGCCAGTCATCCTAGGCCACTTTTGATCCTACGTCAGAACTCTGAACACTCCTCCAACTTACTATTCCTCCTGCTGTAGGATTAATGTAATCTTCTCTTTTTCCTGCTTTCATTTGGTAGAGTTGATATAGAAGTTCTACGTATTCTCTATTGTCAACAGTTTCTGTCTATCGGGGTCATTGATATGGATCCAATGGCTGGACCACTCTGACCTCACCATCTTCGAATATCATCAACTCCTTCTTCAAATCGATAACTGCGTAATTTTCAAAGGCGCAATCTATTTCCAGCAAGGAAATATAGGGATTCTTTTCACCTTTGATATCTATTACTTCAAAGTATGTATAGGTTTTTAATCTCGCAACATCAACCTCAACTTCTTCCAGCCTCCCTATTGGTACAATTCAGAATTGATTTTCCATTCTTAGCTATATTGATGAATATGACAACTTCGATTTTCCCAGTGCTTCCCATGTTTTTCTAGGCAGAATGTTGACATCTAACCCGAGATCTAACATTGTGTCCCTTATTTGCAATCCCGCAACTTGAGAATTTATACATAACTCTTTTCCAGTTCTTCTTTTATTTCTTTTTACTCTCCTTATATATTTTTTAGCTGTATTTCTTGAATCCTCATGTCCTGCTCCTCCTTGAACAACCATCTCTAGATTTTCCTCCAACTGCTCCAACATCTGTCCATTGTTCAAAATTTTTGAAAACAATTAGAACCATTCCTCTATAGGTGTCCCTGTAGTGACCATATTCTCCCCTTCATTTGATGGTTGTAGTATCTCCATATTCCCATGGCTCCATAGCTTTGAGAATGTCTCTAGTGCTTCCTTAAAGTACTTCTTCTGTCGGTCTGGGCTAAAAATATTCTTTGGGGATGCAGGTTTGACTAAATTTATCAGGTCTAGTCCTCGTGCTTCCTCTCGTGTTTTCTTTCATACTTAGGTTATTATAGCTACAATTTTCAGAGGTCGAGGCTCTACTATCCTTGGCTCTATATTAACTAGGTTAGCTCCTCATTGCCTGGTTCTTTCTTCCCACCCCTTGATCAACTCTGGGGAGCCTTCAGTAGCATGTGCATTCAATCTACATTAGGAGCACCATGCTCTCCTTGGTAGCAAACATTCTCTTGCTACATGAGCTTCTTGATCACAGTTATAACACCTTACCAGTCCCGTTCCTCTAGTTCTGCTACCTCTCATTCCTCCCCCTGCTCGTCCTCTTGGAGTCTCATTTAATCTATAGGAAGATCTATCCAATCGATTTGCTAATGCATCTAGGGCTCTGAATTTCTCTGTATGATGATTTGTTGAGGCACAAAATTCACAATAAACATTGTTTGGAACATTTGAATATTTTTGCAGAATTGGACACAATCGTGGAGGGTGGCCAATACCTTTGCATATTTCGCAACACTCTGCTACTATTTTATTCTGTTGATTAGGAAACCATGGGAAGTGGGGTTGAGTTTGGTATAACCGTTGAGTGTTTATCTACGTAGCTCCACTGACTAGCGGGGCCCCCTATGCTCCAACTGCCAAAGTCCCAACATTGGATCCCCGTAACCTCAAAAATTTCATAACTACATGTCCTTCCATTAAGCAATGCGTACACCATAAACTGGGTCTTGCGGGTTGCACTAGCTGAATATATTTTAGTTTCTCCGTCAAACTGGCTATTTCATGTTGCAGTCCTAGTATGTATGGATCTTGCACCACTGCTCCCCCTCTGAATTCCTGCGGGTATTAGACATTTCTTCTATTTTAATTTCTTGCTCTAGTGCATCTTGAAGGGTATCAATCTTCTGTTGGGTCAAAGGTGTCCTTGTCAACAATACAAGTGATTTAATAAACTAGTCCCACTGGTGTTTTAGATCAATAGGGTAGATTAGCTTCCCAATTGCGTCTTTAATCCTTCTCATCAAATGAAAAGTTGTTTCTCCTTCCCTCTGTTTAATTTACCATAGCTCAGAAAATCCTTGCTAATTCGTCTGAGGCAGCTTGAATTCTTGGATGAATTCCCTCTTAACATCATCTATTGATGTGTTCTGATGTGTTTGCTCCCCGTGATTTGCAATATTGGCAAGAATAAACTCTGCAAGGAACCACAGCATAACCACTTTCGAATCCTAGGACCTAGCCTTCCTGGACTCAGAGAGGGATCTCTCTATGTAATTGTTTATAGTTGATATGTCTTTATGCTTTTGTTTATGATATTAGGCTAGTTATGAAGTTCTAAGGAATTGTTTGTTTTGATTGATTGATTGATAGGTTGATAGATAAATGGTGTGATTAATTGAGGGAGTGTTTCAGCTGAATAGATAGACCATGAGAAATATTAATCCATTGGGATATGGAGTCATAAAAGGCTTTAATTGTTCATCAAATTTGCAAGGGTTTTCATAGGGAAATATAACTATATCAAGTGGATCTCTTAGATTATATGTGATATGAAATAACAATAATTTGTGAAGGCAGCAAAACTAAAAGTCAATTAAGAATATTTTAACTCTACTTCAACAAGAAAAGCCTTTCAAGTAACTGTTTGAGGCAAACCAAAGGACAGGGCATACCATATAATTCTTTGGCCAGACTTTAATAAGCAAACTTTTAAGACAACAATCCAAGAATCCTAGAATTACTTTCAGACAAAGAAAACATTTAAGATAACAGTGAGTGCAACTAAAGAGCAAGCTAAACCTATCTTCTTTAACTAAACACTCTAAAGACCTTCAAATAAATAGCTTGAGGCAGACCAGAAGACAAGGCATACCATAGAATTCCCTGGTTTAGACTCTACTAAGTATACTTCAAATTAAGGCCTTAAAAACAATGTTTTAAGCTACACCAAAGGACAAGGAATACCATAGACTTCTTTGGCTTGAATCTATTAAATCATTTCTAAGATAACAAGCTAGGTGGAACTAGAGAGAAATTAAGAATTCTCCAATCAGACCTTGCAGAGGAAACATTAAGATAAAGAATGCTGACAGAAATATGGTGCCAAGACATCATATCCTACTCTAAAAGTTATGTTATTTTATCAGATAAATAATGGACAGAATGGAAAACAGAAGGAAAAAAATGACAAAGAAGGAAAACTTCACCATTAACATAGCTCAAGAATCCTGTGAACTTTCTTGTATTACTGATGTTCAAAACAGTTACATTACTCCAATACAATAGATCTCTGCAACTCAGAGCTTTCTCAAATCCAGCCTAGCAGTCCTTAAACTAGCTCAACAACAACAATAATCCAACTAATCAACCAACCAACCAACACTAAAAAATGAATGATACATGCAGTATTTATCTACAAATTTATGAGGTGATCCTAAGCTAGGGTTTCAGATGTTATTTATTACAGAGTTAATGATTTTTTGACCTTTGAGACCATGCAAGGCCCAAGGCAAAATATATGAGAGTGATTCACTGTAATAGTAACTCGTAACTTAACTTCTGAGCTAAATTTTGGAAATATTTGACTTTAAGGCTTTCTTAATAACTTTTATAATAACTGCTGGGAAAATGAGAGATATCTTATGACTGTTTGTAATAACTATTGATGTTTTTATTGAAAGAAAAACATGTTGTAGGTGGTAAAATGTGTTTTTGAAGAAGTAAATGCCTTGTGTTGAGTTATTCGAATTTTCTTTTGCGTTAATTTACCTTTGTTTTAGCCATTAAACTCTGTTTCAGGTTTTAAAACTTTGATTTGTCTTCTTTAAACTGTCTTATGGATTTATCTCTACCTCTCTGTCCTTTAATTGTTTTTTATTCTTATATATTCATCTCTATTCTTGAATTGAATTTTATCTTCCATGCGTTTGTGCCTTTAACTTCGTTTTAACATTCTTAAACCCTTGGATTATCCTTAATCCTCTGATCTTCATTGCCACGACCTTTAACTGCTTTTCTTATTTTTACTATGTCTCTATCCGTGTTCACTTTGTCGGGGGGGGGGGGGGGCATCTTCTACGGCTGGAGAGTCTTAATAACCACCAATAATCATTATTTATTGATGATTATACTTGATATAAGGCCTCTGGTTCTTCAAAATAAAGGTAAGTTCTCTGGATCGTCATCTAGATCGCCTATTCGATCAACTTCGGACCCTTAGAATGCTAATTACGCATTCCTGCCATGAAACCTGCAAACAAACAAACAAATTAACTTGAAAACCTGCAGGGAAGGGTTTTCTGCATTTATCTAGGGTTTTTCGCGCTTTTGGAGCACTGCAGTGGTGGTAAATGGCGGATCGGGCTTCATCCCAGAGCCACAGGGCTCTGGACAGTTTGAATTGGATGGTGGTATTGATTTTGCGGGAGGAGGAAAAGCGGTTTTTGAGAGCAGGAAGTTGGTTTTCACATTGGTTGAGGGGTAGTAAGCTGAATCGGGCGAGGGGATGAGATTCCATACAATGAGTGACACATGGTGGAGGGTACATAGGTGAATACCACCTATTTCGCATGGGTGGGGTTTGTTTAACCCCTGTGCTCGTATATTTGCGATAGGCTTCGGGAGCCATTAGATCTCAGTGAATGAGATCAACAATGATGGAGAGTTTTGGGAGCGATGGGAAAGTCAGGAAAGGCAGGCCGGGTGGATAGGTGTCGGAGTTTAAATGGGGTGCAGGGTTCGGTGAAAAGCGGGGCCTAGAGGTTTAAATAAACAAGAAAAAAGGTAAGGGAAGGGGGCATATGAGGGTCGAGGGTCAAAAACATTAAGCGGAGGGCTTAAATATTTATAAAGGGGTGGGGTTTAATTCTAAAAACATTTAAAGCGCGGGTTTATATTTAACACAGTGCTTTAACATAAAAGATGGGTCCCGAAAGTTATTTTTTAAACATAAAAATATGTAAAAAGTAGTTTTTACATTGTTTTAGTGTATATAAAGAAAAATGGTGATGGGAGGGGGTTTTTAGGTTTTTGGAGATGAAAGTGGTTGTTAAGTGGGGGACAATGAGGTAATGAAACTGGTGACAGGCAAGAAGGGTGAAAATGAGAGAAATAAGCCCAAAATGATTTCTTAAAGAGCAACAGGATGATTTTGAAAAGGTAAACTGAGAGATAGTGAAAAATAATTTATAAGGATAATGAAGGCCATGAGATTTCTAAAGATAGATGATAGGAAAAGAATGTTATCTTTAGCTGCTTGTAGAAAATCCATAGTCACCTAGTGAAATTTGCAGAATACAGGAGGATAATAGTGGCTCCAGCTGGGGAGGGTAGCTCTTTTAAGAGGTGTCAAGAACCCCAGAGATCAAATCTCTGGAATTTGTAGACTAGTGCCTTGATTGTACTTGAGCAGATTTCTCATTCTGCAATTTTTTGTTTTTCCAGTGTTCCTTTGAAGCTGTGACCTTTAAAATCTGAAAAAACAATGCTTGCTGCAACTCAAATCTACCTCCCCATCATACTTTTCCTAGCATTTTTTATTCATTTGGGTGCATTTAGATTGGCAAACCCTTGACATAATTTTTCTTTTGAAAACGGGAAATTATCTATTTCTACTCTTATATCATCCAAAGGCTCAGATTATACTCATGAGCTTTTTTATTTCTCTACCTAATCTACTTATCTGTCAAGATTAAATAGTTTGACATATTTTCATTCTCTAATCTATTAACTGGAAATTGAAAACATGACCAAATCAAGATTAGGCAGTTTGATTTGTCAGGAATTGTGGCATTTTGGACAAGTTGCACACAGATTTATTTTGCAAAAAACAAAACTAAAATCTGAGGGCTGTGATTTGGAATTTTTCATTCATCCCTCTCTTTTTCTTTGGTTCAGATTTGACCATTGGAACCAATAGCTTTTCCTAATCAATCTACTGATTTGTAAAATCTTCATTCTCTAACTTATCAACAAAAATTTAAAATTTGTTCAATCATGATTAGGTTATATGACTGAACAAGGCTTTCTTTTCAAAAGCAGTGGCATTTGGACTTGCACACTTTCATAAATATTCCTTTTTGGTATGGGGCTTTACCTTTTCTTTTTATCTACCCTCTTTTCTTTTTTTCTTTGTTTTTGTGTTTACTTGTCAAAACAATCTAAAATTAAACTGAAAGGATACTCATAGTGCTGAGCTTATTTGCATACCTATCTATCCTACTCTAACTAGCATATGGTATATATTCATTAGGTGAACTATCTTTTCCAACATAGACAATCAAGTAAGTGACAACATGATTGGTTTTCATTCAGCTTTTTAGGCATGCTGAAAAAACAAAAAGGCCACTCCCATCTCACTTGCTTTTGAACAGGAGTACTCAACATTTTATTTAAGCTTAGCAACGAATTTTTCCTGGCATAGTTTACTCCTTCTTTAGATGTATCTAAGAAACCAACAAAAGGATCTTTGAATAATATCTGGCCCTGAGGATTTAAATAGTAATTTTCATCCAGTACTATTCCTTGCTCCACTGTGTTGTGCTTGGGATTCTTTGGAGAAATAATCTCTACCTCATCTTCTTGATCACTTGGCTTGGAAGCCTCGCAATGTATTTATATGTTGTCATTAAGCAAATCTAACATGCTTTGATTGAATGAGCTGAATTCTGCCTGAAAGACGTCATTAGGGGAATTTCCTGGCAGTAGGTCCTCTTGAGAAGGTAGTGCAGCATCAGTATTAATTTGTTCTATAGTTTCTGCATGAGAAAATGCATCAATGGATAAGTCAACAGTATAACAAATAAAAATATCTTCTTTACATAAAATTTTAGAGGCTGGTTGTATGTTTAGAATCTGATTTATTTCTTCATTAGTTAAAGGGGGAGGAATTTTCCTTTTTCCTTGAGTAGAACTATGATGTTTCTCCTTCTTGAGACTCACACAAAAGAGGTGATGAATCATCACTTGTCCCTTTAGAGAGATCTTGTGAATCTTCCTTTATTTCCTGATTGATTTCATCCTCGACTAAATCCTTTTGGTTGTCATGATAGTTAACTTGAGTATGAAATGCATGAATTTCCTCTAACAGATCTTTAGGATGCCTATTTCCCAAGTCTTCATCAATATTTATGGGGTATTGTATGAGATCCTCCGACTAATCACAACAATTTTTAGCTAATGATAAAGATGGACAATTTTCTTTATAATGCTCATAAAATACCTTGTGGAAATCTTTTAAAGAGAACAAACAACCAGGTTGTATACCTTCATACCATTGCCTTGCTTCCCCTTCTAATATTTGCATGAACATATTCATGAGGTAGTCCTCATGCTATTCAACTTTTAACTTCCATGTATGTATACGAAATTTAATGAGATGTAAGAAGGGGTCATCAAAATTTTCATCCTGAAACATAGGCAGGTTTGAATCCCAACTTAGCTGAGGAATTTTGTGCGGGAATCCAGGTATGTGATCTCTGTTCATTGGAGCATATCTGTGTTGTATCCTTGGATCCATTTTTGATGATTAGTCAAAACAAGGGTTACTGCATATTGTTACAATCAGTCTGGGTTCTTTTTCCAGTGGAGTGTTTTAGGCTTACTAAGAGTTGTGGAGTCACTAGGTGGAAGATTTCAACTTTCTTAAAGCAGGTTGTGGTCCACCATCAACAACCAAATATTTTGCAAGTGTTTAAGGTTTGTAGGAAGGGAACTTGCTTTGTGGATAGGTCTGCTAATAGTTGGACTTTTAGATGTTTTAATGATAAAATAAGTTTCCCAGTGGACTCTATGGAAAAACAGTGAAGTCAGTAAGCCTACTGAAAACCAGTGGAGTCACCAGGTGGAGGATTTTTACTTGTTTTATGGCTGGTTGTTGTCCACCATCAGCAACAAAGTACCATTATTGGCCAACGCTTGATTCATCTAAGTTTAAAATGAGGTTTTCTGAGTTTTTTGAGTTTATATTTTTCTGTTTATTACTCAGTATTCCCTAGTACGGTCGCCACTATGTTTTATTCCTGTGATTTGCAAGATTGGAAGGAACAAACTCTGCAGGGAACCACATCAGAAGCACTTTGGAATCCTAGGACCTAGCCTTCATGGACTCAGAGAGGGATATATCTATGTAATTGTTTATATATTATATGTCTTTGTGCTTTTGTTTATGATGTTAGGCTAGTTATAAAGTTCTAAGGACTTGTTTGTTTTTATTGATTGATTGATAGGTTGATAGATCAATGGTGTGATTAATTGAGGGAGTGTATCAGTTGAATAGATAGACCATGAGAAATATTAATCCATTGGGCTATGGAGTCATAAAAGGATTTAATTGTTCATCAACTCTGCAAGGGTTTTCATAGGCTAAGCTAACTATATCAAGTGGATCTCTTATATTAGACGTGATATGAAATAGCAATAAGTTGTGAAGGCAACAAAACTAAAAGTTAGTCAAGAATATTTTAACTCTACTTCAACAAGAAAATCCTTTTAGGTAACTTTTTGAGGCAAACCGAAGGACAGTGCATACCATAGACTTCTCTGGCCAGACTTTAATAAGCAAACCTTTAAGACAACAATCCAATAATCCTAGAATTACTTTCAGACAAAGAAAACATTTAAGATAACAGTGAGTGCAACGAAAGAGCAAGCTAAACCTATCTTCTTTAACTAAACACTCCAAATACCTTCAAAGCATTAGTTTGAGGTAGACCAGAGGGTAGGGCATACCATAGACTTCCCTGGTTTAGACTCTACTAAGTATACTTCAAATTAAGGCCTTAAAAACAATGTTTCAAGCTACACCAAAGGACAAGGCATACCATAGAATTATTTGGCTTGACTCTATTAAATCATTTCTAAGACAACAATCTAGGTGGAACTAGAGAGCAATTAAGAATTCTCCAATCAGACCTTGCAGAGGAAAACATTAAGATAAATAATGTAGACAGAAATAGGGTGCCAAGACAACATATCCTACTCTAAAATTTATGTTCTTTTATTAGAGACATAATGGACAAAATGGAAAACAGAAGGAAAACAATGAAAAAGAAGGAAAACTTCACCATTAACATAGCTCAAGAATCCTGTGAACATGCTTGTATTACCGATGTTCAAAACAGTTACATTACTCCAATATAATAGATCTCTGCAACTCAGAGCTTTCTCAAATCCAGCCTAGCAGTCCTCAAACTAGCTCAGCAACAACAATCATCCAACTAATCAACCAACCAACCAACACTAAAAAATGAATGATACATGCAATATTTATCTACAAATTGAGGAGGTGATCCTAAGCTAGAGTTTTAGATCTTATTTATTACAGAGTTAATGAATTTTTTACCTTTGAGACTATGCAAGGCCCAACGCAAAATATCTGAGAGTGATTCACTGTAATAATAAATCCTAACTTAACTTTTGAGCTAAAATTTGGAAATATTTGACTTTAAGGCTTTCTCAATAACTTTTATAATAACTGTTGGGCAGATGAGAAATATCTTCTGACTGTTTGTAATAACTATTGATGTTTTTATGGAAATAAAAACATGCTGTAGGTGGTAAAATGTGTTTCTGAAGAAGTAAATTCCTTGGGTTGAGTTATTTGAATCTACTTCTGTGTTAATCTGCCTTTGTTTTAGCCATTAAACTCTATTTCAGGTTTTAAAACTTTGATTTGTCTTTTTTAAAATCTCTTATGGCTTTATCTCTGCCTCTCTGTCCTTTAATTTTTCTTTATTCTTCTATATGCATCTTTGTTTTTGAATTGAATTTTATATTCCATGCGTTTGTGCCTTTAACTTCGTTTTAACCTTCTTAAACCCTTAGATTATCCTTAATCCTTTGATCTTCACTGCCATGGCCTCTAACTAATTTTCTTATTTTTACTATGTCTCTGTCCGTGTTCACTGTGCAAGCGGGGGGGCATCTCCTGCTGCTGGAGAGTCTTAAAAACCACTAATAATCATGGTTTATCGATGATTATGCTTTATATATTGCTTCTGGTTCTTCAAAATAAAGACATGTTCACTGGATCGTTACCCAGATTGCCTATTCGATCAACTTCGGACCCTTGGAATGCTAATTACACATTCCTGCCATAAAACCTGCAAAAAAACAAACAATTTAACTTGAAAACTTGCGGGGAAGGGTTTTTTGCATTAATCTGGGGTTTTTCAGGCTTTTGGAGCACTGCAACGGCGGTAAATGGTGGATCGGGCTTCACCCCAAAGCCATAGGGCTCTCGAAATTTTGAATTGGATGGTAGTATTGATTTGGCGGGAGGAGGAAAATTGGGTTTTGAGAGCGAGAATGTGGTTTTCGCATTGGTTGAGGGGTGGTAAGCTGAATTAGACGAGTGGATGCGATTCCATACAATGAGTGACGCGTGGCAAAGGGTACATAGGCGAATACTGCCTATTTCGCATGGTTGGGGTTTGTTTAACCCGTGCGCCATTATATTTGCGATAGGCGTCAGGAGCTGTTAGATCTCAGAGAATGAGATCAATGGTGGTCGGGAGTTTTGGGAGTGACGGGCAAGTCAGGAAAGGCGGGCCCGGGTGGACATGTGTCGGAGTTTAAATGGGGTGCAGGGTTCGATGAAGAGTGGGGCCCAGGGGTTATATAAACAAGTGAAAAGCACTTATTTATACAAGTAAGAGAAGGGGGCATATGAGGGTTTTTTCAATAAAGAGCGGGGGTCAAAAAAATTAAGTGGAAGGCTTAAATATTTATAAAGGGGCGGGGTTTAATTCTAAAAACATTTAAAGCGCGGCTTTATATTTAACACAACGTTTCAACATAAAAGGTGGGTCTCAAAAGTTAATTTTTCAACATAAAACAATGTAAAAAGTAATTTTTACATTGTTTTAGTGTATGTAAGAAAAAATGGTGAAGGGAGGGGGTTTTTAGGTTTTTGGTGATGAAAGTGGGTGTTAAGTGGGTGAAAATGAGGAAATGAAACTGGTGACAAGTAAGAAGGGTGAAAATGAGAGAAATGAGCCCAAAATGATTTCTTAAAGAGCAGCAGGGTGATTTCTTAACTGAGAGATAATGAAAAAGGATTTATAAGGATAATGAAGGTAGTGAGATTTTTAAAGATAGATGATAGGCAATGAATGCTATCTTTAGCTGCTTGTAGAAAATCCATAGTCACCTGGTAAACTCTGTAGAATATAGGAGGATAGCATGGTGTACCTCTGACCATTTGATGAACCAATGTAAATCTCTTTCTCTTAATTTAGTTTGAAATTTAATTAGTTTGACTACATCTGGTGTATGTCGGGCTCTCCAAATTGCTTCACACAGATACCAATGTTGTTCTACATCATCATTACCTTTTTAGGAAAATTTCGGGTATTGGGTAAATGATCCTATCGTCTTTGCTTGCGTTGGTGGTACTAATATGAAACCTCTGCTTCCTGGCTGAGAGATTTTGCTGCTAGAACTGTTGCTAGCAGTTATATGTACTATGGATTGAGTACGAGACAACTTGCTAAACTCTCATAAATTTATGAAGAATTTATCAGGTGGATGGTAGAGTACCAGGGGAAGGTTAGGACTAGTGCTACTTGAAACTTGGGGAATAGGATTACCTTGCGTTATGGTTGCTGGAATCTCTTGGAATAGTTGCTCCATCACAACATGCAGCTCCACATCGAACTCTTCATCGGGGTGCACATCCTCCTCCTCACCGAACTTCTTTCCCTTCTCTCTTCGAGCTGGGCTCCTATAAATTTGCCTAACTTCCTTGATGGACCCTTGGAATTCCTTTGGGTCCCACCTGACCTTATCTTTCTTCTGTCATCTACGGTGTCTCTTCCTTGCTCTATCGATTCCTTTCTTGCTTTTCAAACTCTTGGATCACCCTTTCCTGCCACTTTTTAGCGATCTGCGCCGTCCGATGTGCCCTCCGTTCTCTCAACCTACTGGATGTTACGGCGTCCATATCCCTATTCCCCATTTTTCCCTGTTCATATCATCTTTCCCTCCACTCCATCCACCAATAATGGAGGTTTAAGTCTCCATCTCGGGGCTTTGGAACAAAATTAGGCCCTCGTCCACCATTAAATCTTTAATCCACAACGAGAATTCCTTCAACAACTTTCCCGTAACCCAGATTTAAATATATCTTCAGCTTTTGTAAAATATTGATATCATTCGGCTGCAAAATCTACAATGTACCCTTCCAAGGTAGTTTGTACCCAAAAATATACTAAAGTTATATCTGTATCTAACCGATGTAATGTTGTTAAATCTGTATTCATCCAAATGCGAAGGGATCGACGCAATCCTCCAGGAAGTGACTTGATCTAGAGCCTTCTCAACCAGTTATGGAGCTCTTCAGGAAATTTTCCCCATAAAATTTCATACAAATCGCTCGTCGAGTCAGAAAATAGGACTTGAATCTTGACACCCTTTTCCCTTTGCTGTCGAAGCTCCGCTTGTTGCGATACTAATTGATCTACGTGATTGTCCCACCAGCTACGCAGTTCTCTCTCCTAGATCCTCGATACCATGATCTAGCTTCTAGATAAATTTTCAGGTCCCAGCAACAAAACCATTTGTTGGAAAAAATAGGTCTCTGGGAAAGACCTAGGTTTAGGCTTAAAGCGAACAAGGATCCGCTGTAGTGTAGGACAACGTCGGAATTTTCACCCTACTCAAGAGAGCAAGGAGTATCACCCAAGGCGTGCCGTGACCTTACTGGGATTAGAAACTAGACTGGGATTAGAAACTAGACCATGAACATCGAAGGAAGATTAGTAACAACAAGTCATTCTCCATTTTAGATAGAACACATTTATTCTATATCAACTTAAGAGACAGATTATCATTAATCCATACACATTCTGAGCATTGAATTAAAATTTTAAAACAACCACACATACAATGATAAAAAAGTATCAACTAGTCCATAGCACACAACACATCATCGGTATGATTCCATTAACTTAGCTCAAAACATTAGAAACATACTCCGCAGAGTTCAATACAATACCATCCAGTACATACAGATCTGTAGAGCTCTTCCTAGCTCTGACCCACTATCCTCCTCTAACTATCCTCGGAGTCGTTCCTTCCTTTCTTATTTGTTCCTGCCAACTGACACTGTCAGTCTTTGCCCCTTTTTCGCTCAGTTGTTCCCTTGCGCTCCTCTGCCTTCTTTCTCTTTTCCGTCACTGGGAGTTATATTGCTTGTTCATTGTCTTCCGTTCCTACCATCAGTGCCGCCACTTTTCTGTGATTTTCCACCTACCTTCAGGTTTTCCTCAACCGCAATGGCTCCTTGCCTATATTGATTGCGCTCTGCCATCTATCTCTTTCGCTCCTATCCTTCCACAAATCAAAACTGTCTTGTCCAAAAAAAGGCCCCAACACATTCCCCTGAGTTTAGAGCTTGGTTGATCATTGCCAGACTCATATGAACTCTCATCCATTTGCATGCTAGCATCATGATAAAGCCTAAGTGCTCGGGAGAAGGAATACTTTTTGAGCTTCAGTGAAGGACTCATATTTTCACCTAAGGATGCCTCCAACATCAAGGCCTGGTTGTAAGCTCTCATTTTGTAATTTATCAATAATAACATCTGATGTTTGCTTTCTATATTTTTCTACATGCTTATGAAAATATTCTGGTACTCCTTGATCTTCTAGATAGCTAGTGTTTACGTTTATTATGTGTTGTATCATGTTTGTGCCTTTTTATTGACCATCTGTAGGTATTCACATGACATTAGTAGCAGGAAGTGGGCCCTACAAGGATCGTGGATCGAGGTCACCATCAACGGATTCAAGCGTAGCATTTGGAAAATTTTATTTATGTCTCTTTCCTCATTGCATTGTAAAAATTAGTTATGAAAGATTTGTGTTAGAAATAATCTCGTGTTTCTAGTCCCACTCTAGGGCTAGAGAGATCGCCTCTATCTGTAGAAGGGATTTACCTTGAAAACGTTCATGCCCAAATTTAGTTCCTTTCTTCTATAACTCCTGCCACTCTCTACTATGTTTTCCCCATGGTCAATTTTTTTCTCTGTCATTATTCATTGTTCTCTGCGTTGATGACTAAGGCATAGCAAGCTAGCCCATGTTGCATTGAACTGTGAGAAGGAAGTTGTGTATTAATTCTGTAGCAACCGCCCTATGTCAGCCTAGCTAGCACACACTCCACTCTCTGTCGGCCTAGCCATCAAGCCTATGCATGTTGGTGACAGCATATGTGAAGCATATTACTTTGCACATTGATTTCTCTTCGTGAATGTTGTGATGAACCATGAGGTAATAAATTTCCTGAGCCATATGGTACATGGTGCAACAGGTTTGAGGTATTGATGTTGGTCGAAACTTATGTTATGAGAAATGAAGCTGATATATTGACATGGATGTTGTGTTGAAGCTGGTGAACTGTGTATGTTGTTGTGCACTAGATTTTTTTCCCTTCATGCATAATTTTTTCCTTGTTGCTGTGAACTGTGAAGGACTGAACATTGCCTGACATGTGGTTGTGGGTTTGGGTCCCACGGTGAACGTCTCCTACCTAACATTGATTTTTTATGATGCATTCCATTATCTCTATAGTTGGAGTGGTTCTCATAGGTAAAGAGAACTACCATGGGTGGTACAGGAATATAAAACACACCTTGATTTTCAATGAGTTGTGGAAATGTGTTTGTGAAGGAAAATGAGGCAATGCACCGTAAAATCCCACTTCAGACAAGGAGCTTGTCATTTGGGTAAAAATGAACAAAAAGACATATGCCTTGATTGCAGTGTCCGTAAATGAAGATGTGATTCATCATATTTCACCATTTTCAAATGCCTTTGAAGCTTTAAATAAGTTGAAGGAATTATATGACTCACACTCTGAACTTGAAGTTGTTCAATTGATGATCAAGTTGTTCAATATTGAGTTGAAAAATGATGACCCTATTTCCTTAGAATTAGTTATAAGATCCATTATGCATGACATAAAATCCACCGGTGTTGAAATAGATTCTCCTCTCACAATCTGTGTCAAGGAACTATATCCCAATTATTCAAGTTATCTTGAGTCGTTGCAAGCAAGTGACAAGCTTAAGTAGATTTCCTTCGACTCCCTTGAGAAGAAGTTTGCTGAAAGAGAGAACGATTTTTGGAAGCAGACAACTTCTTAGTCTCCTGAATAAGTTGTGTGCCTTGCAAAGAAAGATAAGAATAATGCACAAGGTTCTTCTAGAGGAAGAGGTGGTCGAAGAGGAAGCTGAAGGAATATTTTAGAGGCAGGGGGGTAGACATTTCCAAGGAGAAAATTATGATCTTCATTGTATACTATGTAGTAGCAATGAAAATTATGCTTCCACATGTAATATGCCTTAGGACATAATCAAGTAGGAAATCAATGAAGAAAAAATTAAAACACCTGGTAAAGGGAAAGGAAAAGCACCCGAGTCCACTCATTATGTTGTGGAACATTGCAACATTGGATTCACTGAATAATTATTCAATGCTTCACTTGCTTCATGGAAATATTATTTGTTGTTTTATTGAGGAGAAACTTTCCACATGACTTTCAAAAGACATTTCTTTGAAAAATTCATTGAAAATGTTAATGGAGCAATATACTTTATGGATAAGTCAAAACTCAAGCCATCAGGGCTTGGCACCATCAGGCTAAAACTTCCTGGGCTTCCAGACTTTCTTCTACGTGATGTTCTATATATCTCTAAGTTGAGGAGAAAATTACTATATTTGGTCCACATCTTCCAGTAAGGACACTCCATTCATATATTTGATGGGAAGGTTGAGGTCATAAAGCATCATATCACTCACTTTTCATGACTGTGATAGAAGAAGAGAGACTGCTGAAACTGCAAGGAACCTCTGCTCATGCAAAACAATTTTCATATAGTTCTCACTATGATGAAGTTACACTTCCATAAAGTATTTTATGGCATGCTCTATTTGGACATTTAAACTATGACAACCTTCATTTGTTGAAGAAAAATGGTGTTACTAGTTTTCCTACAACTCCTAGGAAACTTAAGCAACGTGACACTTGTATCTTAGGAAAGAAAAAAAAAACAATATTTTCATGATTCTCATTTAAGAGCACATGTAAAAATTGAACTCATTCATTCTGATTTATGTGGTCCAATGCTTGTTCCTTCTGCAAATGGTAATAAATATATGAGGACATTTATTGATGACTACACCAAAATGTGTTGGGTTTATTTATTAAAGAAAAATATGAAGCTTTTGAAACATTCAAAAAATTTCATGCATGGATTGAAAATGATGCACAATCTCATATTGGCTCTATTCGTATTGATGATGGAAAATAATATACTTCAAATGAATTTGAAAACTATCCTTTCTAGCATGGGATCAAACATCAAACAAACGTGCCTTATAATCCCCAACATAATAGAGTAGCTGAAAGAATGAAAATGACAATCTTAAATATGGTGCATTCGATGATGTTTTTCAAGAATTTTAAGTTGATGTTTCTGGCTTATGTAGTTCTATATGTTGTGTATGGAAATCTTCCATTGCATGGGAATTCAATCGACAATGTGAACACCAAGGTCTTCTAGGTAAAGGACTGTCTCAAGAAACATGGCCTTCTTGGTAAAAATTATGACATTGAACTGTACCACTTCCTCCAGTTCTCCCTCTGCTATATCCTTCACCTCCTTTTCATTGAGGGGACTCATTCACTCATAAATTAGTATGATCTAGTAAATTAGAAAAGTTATGCAAGGCTCTGCACTAGTTTGCATGGCGAATGGGAGATCCAAAAAACTCATAGAAAATATTATTAGGAAAATTTGAATATTTTGTTAATATAGGGAAGACTCGAGGAGAATGACCATAGGTACAACAAATTTCATAATACTCGTTAGAAGACATACCTTGTTGATTTAGAAATGCATGGTACTAGGTATGTACTTGAAAAGGAACACTTGTTGAAACATGCAGAACCCCTCCAAAAGGTCCTACATGAGGAGGAGGTAGTCCTAGTGGTACATTATAAGGTCTCACACCTCATAATATTGACACTCTGTAGCATTAATCCCTTAAGTGTGACATAATTCTCGCTAAACTTGCAGTTGGTTTGGTTTTACAATATTCATGTCCTTGAGCCGCTCAGTTAAATCAAGAATGTGATGTTGTAGACCAATTACAGGAGGATTACAAGAAGCAAAAATTGCTCTAAAGTCATTAGGATATCCTGACATTGCCTAAATATTCATATCTTGTTGCAATGCATCTCGTCTAGTATCAATTTTCTGTTGCATTAGAGGGATCCTAGTCAATGTCAACAATGCTTTGATAAATCATTCCTTTTGATGGTATGGATGAATCAGATAAGTCAGATTCCCAACGAGATCTTTGAATTGTTGCATACATTCCCATGCAGTTTCTCTTTCTCGCTACTTAATATCCCATAACTTAGCCAAGCCCTAGTGCTCAGACTGAGGAAATTTAAATTCCTTAATGAATTCTTGTCTAACCATATTTAGATTTAGATTTTAAGATGTAGCTAGCCATTTAAAAAACCATTGAAGAGCTCTATGTCTTAATGTAGTTTGGAATTTAGTCACTTCAGAGTCTTTTGAAGTCTGTCTAGATCTATAGATAATTTCACACATGTTCAATTTTATTCTACATCCTCATCTCGTCGGTCTGAAATCTCAGGATACCAAGTAAAAGATCCAACTATGTTCCTAGCCATTAGCATATGACCAGGCAGAACTAAAATAAATCCTCTCAAACCAGGTTATGAATAATTTGGAAGATGCGATTGACTACTGCTATTATAACTGTCAGCCAAATACACCTAATGAATGTTATGGAATTTCAGAGTCTTAACTAGCTTGGAAAATAAACTTACAGGGCTTTGATAGGGTACAAAGGGAAGGAAAGAGAGATATCAAACCATGTTTCTACCTTGCAGAATACTACTTACCAATGAAGAATAATCTCATAAAACAATCTTCTCATAACAAAGTGCATCTCTTCATCTACAAGAGTGGTTGGATCAAGAATCATGATCCTCTGACCTAACGATTTTGGAGTTCGAGTTCCATCTGTTTCCTAATGGGACACTATTCCCACTCCGATTTCTTAACTCATCTCCTCTAGCTCCCTCTCTAGCATTAGAATTAAAACCTTTGCCCACTACTTCATTATGCAACTTCGAGCTGCTAATTTATTCTCCCCGCAACTCTGAACTGTTCAACACTTCTCTTATCTACTACACCTCCATTTTACTTCTCCTAATCTCACATAAATTTCATTCCCTCCATTCATTAGATATCAGTTCCCTCCTATTTCTCTAAATTCACGTGCTTTCCACAACTCTTCCTTGTCCATCACACCTTTATTTCAACTTCCGCAACTGGTTAGAATCTACCTAAAAACCCCTACTCCTAGTATGGGAGTTCTACACTACCATATGAGATGGAAGAAATGACAACAATCGTTTTTATACCATGATAAGTTTAATAAAAAAAGGGATCTCTCTCAACAACTGTCCTCTTAACCCATATTTGAATACCACTTCTACTTTGGAAAATGACAAGCGATTCTCTGTAGCAAACTCAATGATATATATTTATAATGTAGCTTGTGCCTAAAATTAAACAACCCTGGTGAGTTCATGATCCAATATATGTAAAATTGTTAAATCAATTGTAGTCCAAGTTCTAAAGCTCTAACTATAATTCCTAACACCTAAGGTGTTATGCAACGAGCTCACAAAATAGAAGAAAATATAGATCAACGACTTAAAAATTGGCCTCTTCGAGGGGGAAACCTCCCTTACATTACATAAATGAGAAATTATTGGATGATACAAATGATAAGACCTCCTTGGCATATATAGGAGTCTAAGGGGTCACAATATAAAAAAATCCTACATAACAATAATAATGTAAGGACACGACAATAACAATAGTGGGATTCTATGGGGAACAACAATAACAATAGGGGGCTACACTAACAATAAAAATAAGGTGAATAAACTAGTATTATGAGGACCTAACATGCCCCTCTCCTTCAAAAAAGTGTTGTCCTAAAAAATTGAGTTGTTCTAGATGCTTTTATATAAAAATATCATCCTCCCATGTGGAATCTTCAGCGGGTAAGTTCTTCCACTTAATGAATTAATCTGAAACTAATTGATTCAATAGTTGTTGGGTTCTAAATATAAATATCCAATGCATACCTTTTGTGTGTGTTGCACATCATGGAGATCAAAATATTTCTCCATATGTAGTATCCATGTTACCAGATCCTTGCCATCAACTTCCTCATATTTATATTTTGGATGTGGTGGGTCTTAAACCCAACTCTGGAGTCTCTAAAATCACAATTCACATTCCTTTTGTTCTCCTCATGAGTTTCATGGAATACCTTTTCGCCATTAGGAAGCATTTCTTGTAGTAACTTTGTCAAACCTTCCATGTCTTATGCTTTTAAACCATTCATGTCACCTTTTATTTATGATTTTAAACCATCAGTGTTTCCTTTTAATCCAACCCCGTCCCCTTTTAGTTCATATTTGGTTGCTCTTTGTGAAAGAAAAATTGGTTGCACTTGGTCTCGTAATTTTTATATATCATGTTGTAATTATTCCTCTTCATGAGTCATAATAGAGCTTTCTAAGGGCTTAATGGTAGTCAAATTACTTTGTTTGGGGGGGATTTTAGAATCAAATACTAATATGTATACTTCAATATTTCCTTTGAATCACTTCAAACTGATTTTTCAAACAAAGTTATGCAAAATTTAAAAAAATACACACCTTTTTCTTGATTTTTAGGAGATCGATATTGAAACTCTTGTAAATATCTAATTTTAGATCTCCAAGGTTTGAAAATTCATCTTTTGGTAGCCCTCTGTGTATTCTTTCCAAATCCACAGGTCAGACCAAGATTTGATTCTTCAAGAAAGAGTTATTACCAATCTCCCACGATGACCTGATTATGTACTGGTTCAGTAGAGCTTGTAGGGTGTGTTACGTGTCACTGTTTCGACCTTCGACCTTGAAAATTATACACGAAAAACTATAGTTCGTGAAATTTCAATCACTTTTTACAAAATTTAAATTTTATTCTCTGAGAGAAACTTATGACGGTTTTCCCTAGGTTACTTGTTTGAGATTCAGTTATGGAGCCTGCAAAAACCCTAAGTTTCTCGGTCATATCTTCAAAAATATAGATAACCAAGATCTGAAATTTGTACATGAATTTCACTAATATTTCAGCTACAGGTTGTTGCAATTTTAGCTTCTGAATCCTCATAGAATTTTTTTTTAAGCGAAAATTCCAAGATGACCTATTTGAAGAAGTGAAACCCTAGAATCCAAATCTTTGATACCAAATGTTATGCAACCAACTCACAAAATAGAAGAAAAGATAGATCAATGACTTAAAAAATAGCCTCTTAGAGGGGGGAACCTCCTTTAGATTACGTAAATGAACAATTCTTGGATGATACAAATGATAAGACCTCCTTGGTATATATAGGAGTCTGAGGGGTCACAATATAATCAAAGCCTACATAACAATAATAACGTAAGGGCACAACAATAACAATAATGTCATTCTATGGGGCACAACAATAACAACATGGGGGATACATGGGCACAAAAATAACAATAGGGGCATACACTAACAACAAAAATAATGGGAATACACTAGTATTATAGGGACCTAACATAAGAAATTTGGTAACCTGCTTAACTAATGATAATTGTCTTCAAGGAATCAATATTATCTTCCCACCATTATCAAACATTGATGTTGATGATCTTAATCACCATTATCTAAAATCCACAATTAATCTTCAGGTTTTAGAAACATAACCATTTGTTGGAAATAGTTTTACTACAGAGACCCATGGTTCTACCACAAGGAGCTAACTGTTGAGAAGGAAAATCCCCTCTACGGACAAAGGCGATCCCTCTAGCCCTAGGGTGGGTCTAGCAACTACGGGAACATACTAACATCTACCTTCCTAGATTGTAAATGAAATTTAGAGCAAGGAAGATGACCTACCTTGTTCTGATGCTATGTTGTCATATTTTGTCGAAGCTTCTTGATTTTTCGTTCTCCTCAAGCTTGATACACGCTGCTACCATGTTGGAACACCTAATCCTACATGGGTAGGTGTGGAATGCGAAAAGTCACAATGGAGTCCAAGTGACCTTGGAATGTGAAACCAAGAGTCACACCATTGTATTATAAATGTGCATCATGTATAATGGAAAAATAAGAAAGCCTCACGCTTATCCTTCATTGTGTTGAGTCTCTTGTGTGTGTGTGTTCATCTTTATGATACACCATGTGTGTGCTTAACATGGTGTTTAACATGGTATCAGAGCGGGCGATTGCTGGCCCTGCTCCAAATTGAGTGAGCCATTTATGTTTATGGCCTGTGCATATCTGCAAAAATTCTTGACATTTTTGTAGCACTCAGAGTTTCTGCAGCAGACATTTTTCCGCATTCAGAAAGTGGTTTTGGAGTAGGAGCAGCATTCAGAAATTGGCAGCATTCAGGCATTGGATTTGAAGAAAGGCAGCACTTCCCATCTGAAGGTTTTCATTCTAATGTTTTCCTGCAATTTCTGCACTTTTAAATTCTGCACTTTTAAGCTGCTGGAAAATAGTTTAAAGAGGGCTTTTGAAGATATTTCTGAGTTTTCACTGAAAAATTTCTGAGCTTCTGGACTGCATTTCTTTGCTGCTGCGCTATTGGAAAATTTCTGGGTTTTATTGGCAATCTGCTGTTGCATTTCACTACTTGAAATTTGTACTGTTGCCTTCATTTCTGCAATCTACTGCCTATATTTCAGTACTTAAAAATCTACTGCTGTTTCAAAGTCTTCTACTCTGCTGTTTTAATCTAAAAATAAAAAAATAAAAAAATAAAAAAAAATAAAAATAAAAATAAAAAATTTATTTTTTTTCACCCAGTAATCACTCCTCTCGGCCTCCCTCTCTCACACTCTCAACGCACTACCCATACTTCCCATCGCTCTACAGAATACTCTACACTCCCTAAGCTCTACGCCCTTACACCCTACGACCCTCACTAGCACCGCTCTCAAACGCAGCCGCCCCTGGCCTATCTCCCAAATTATCACACCTCCTACACCCTGCGCCTTCACATCTACCCTACCCGCTACCCGAGCATTCACACTCACACTCTCGACAGCCTCCCTGCGATACGCAACCCAACTGGCCTTTCGGCCCTCATTCCGAAACCCTGCCAGCTCCATTATACGACCCTCCGCCCGCCTCAACACGCATACTCACATTCGAATCCCCTCTTGGCATTCGACCCTTGTTTCAACACTCAACACTCTCCTCTCCCCTCTTCCCAACCATCCCTACGCTCCAACGCCTATTCCACTTCCCCATTTACAATACCACCTCATTTTTAAAATACAGCCCTTTCCTTTTTAATTTCATTCTTTATATTTTTAAAATTTTTAATATCTCCTCCTCCCCCATTAAAATTTCCCTCCCTTCCCATTTCAATAAAAATCTCTCATTCCCCTTTTTAATTAATTCCCATTAATTTATTTTTTTAATTAATTTTTAATTTAAAAAAAAAAAAAAAAAAAAAAAAAAAACAGCAGAGAGAGAGAGGAAAGAGAAAGAAAACGAACATCAAAAAAATGGAAAATGGCATATGACGAGCAGATGGATTGAATACATAGACAAAAGTGCAGATTACATTATATGATTTGTGGCATTAATATAAAGGTGATTTTTTGAAGAATTGAAATTTGAAGACAAGTTTGCCATCATTGAAAACAACTCTTTGAAGGAAAATTCAGCTGCCTTAAAGGCCTCTTGCACAAGTGTTTTCAGCTGCAAATCTACAAAATATTTTTCAGAGATATTGTATTGCATTGACATTGTATTGTGAGTAGATATTTCTCATTCATAGTTGCAATCAGTACTTGAGTTGAAAAATTGTTGATTGCCCTCCATCATTTGAGGAGCAGATTTTGTACTTTGAGATTCTTTGGAGTTATTTGTATTTGTTGTTGAATCACATTGTAAACGGGTGCATTTTCGGTTGAAGCTGACACCCTTTCATTTTTGAGCCTAAGTTGTTGAAAATGGCTAAAATCAATGAGGCATTAGAATTTTTGAATAGCCTCATTCATTCAAATGTTGATGATATGATAAAAATGAGCAAGAATGCTCTTTGTAACATTCAGATTTGTTTGCAAGATGCACAAGAAAAGATTGAGTTTTTACAGTTGTAAACTCAGCTTCAGCAAGACGAACTTCAGCAAAAGAGTCACCATTCTGAACCTGTTTCTGTTTAGAAGATTGAGCAGGACTCTCATCATAAGAAAGAAGATAATGTTCCGGTTTATTCCCATTCAGTTCCTTGCACAAGAGCAGATGTACATGCAGATGCAACAACTCAGCTTGCACTTCTCAAGCCCATCATCAGACCTTGGGAAGAGCTTGTCCACAACAAGCACAAAAATGGTCTTGGATATGACAAGGATGTGTCCTTTCATATTCAAGACTACACCAAGCCCATCATATTTCAGAGTGCCGGATTCCTGTATGACAGTTCACCTCAGTTGTTCCAAATCCTGCTCCACAACAACAACACCAGATTGTAACATGCCAACACTGTGATTGAGTTGGCCATATGAAAGATCACTTTTTTTATCTTCATCCATGCAAGCACTGTGGTCGGCACACTCATTCTTCATACAGATGCTTCAGACACAAGCCTCCTGCAAGAACCAAGATTCATCTTAGATGGATCGCTTCTTGGCAATGGGCATTAGCAGCCAAGAAGATTTTTAAGTCGCATGTCAGAACATGTTCTAGAATATTGAGCAAACTTACAGCTGAGTTTTCGCCATCATCTCACCTTGTCCTTGATAGGGGGAAAATGGTGGTCATCTACAAGCTTCGACGAAAGATCAAGCGAGCCTGAGCCACAATCTCTCATTCCATGTTCAGAGTTGTAGCCAGCAGTTCAAGCGAGCCTGAGCCACGATTCGTCATTCCAGATTCAGAGATGTAGCCAGAGACACAGATGCCCATGAGCATGCCTTCGGTTGGTGGAAAACCTTAAACCATCATCTTTGGTTGGTGGATAACCTAAAACCATCACAAGTAGTAGACCTCCCTTCTTTTAGGTCGAAGGTCTCCCTTTCATATATGAGGAACACTTCCTCTAGCAGAAGCCTTCAGCTTAGCAGCCTTCAGCTTCTTTCCAGCTTTGGTTGAGTTCCAGGAAATGTTTCAAAGCATTCCAGAGTTGTTGGTAATCCTAAAACCATCACAGGTAGTAGACCTCCCTTCTTTTAGGTTGAAGGTCTCCCTTTTTATATGAGGGACAATTCCTCTAGCAGAAGCTTTTAGCTTCTTGCCAGTTTTGGAAGAGTTCCGGGAACTGCAACAAGTTTTGCGTTCCAGTGTTTGTGGTCATCCTAAAACCACCTCTTTTTCCAACATTTCAGAGAGTTGATTCAGCCCAAGTGCTGCCATGTATACTTTGCAGATTTGTATTACAACTCTTTTCTTGGACTCACACATAACCCTTCGGATTAAGGGGGGATGTTGGAACACCTAATCCTACATGGGTAGGTGTGGAATGCGAAAAGTCACAATGGAGTCGAAGTGACCTTGGAATGTGAAACCAAGAGTCACACCATTGTATTATAAATGTACATCATGTATAATGGAAAAATAAGAAAGCCTCACGCTTATCCTTCATTGTGTTGAGTCTCTTGTTTGTGTGTGTTCATCTTTCTGATACACAATTTGTGTGCTTAACATGGTGTTTAACATACCAACATCCAATTACCTATACAGACAGTCAAGACACCACGAAAGGCGTAAAATAAAGGAAAACATAAAAAATTACAACCTATCTCACTGATCAAGGAATGCTATAAATATCATTATAAATGTAAACAAGAGTGGAAGATAAACATCAGTTGCATTTTATTATGATAAAGACAAGGGGAGTTTACAACCAAGCCTTGATGTTGAGGCTCTCCTTCGGCAGGTCCGTATCCAAGCATGTTTGCAACACCCTCATACACAAAGATCCAAGATCTCACTATGTTCCTAACACACAAAAACGATCACACTTTGCTCTATTCTCCTGAAGCTATAATTACTTCTCCTCTCTATGATTGTTGCTTCTAACTAGCTATGGTAGTAGAGGTGAATGAGGTCTCCTTATATAAAAATGGAGGAGGAGGATATGGGCCCTCAAATAATGGGAAAAAAGCTTATCCTTTTGAGTAGTTCCTATTTTATGGGAACAAGAAGCCCAAAGGGGAATTCCTTTACCATATCTTCAAAACAAACTTCCATATCTTCGCTTCGCAAAGCTTCTATTCATGGAAACTTCGTTTCTACTTAAAGAAAACTTTCAAAAAGAGGATCGGCGTGGGTCATACATTAAGGCAGAGCACCGATCGACACGGGTCTTAGTGAAAATCTATGCTATCAGCGCGGGTCAAACACTGAGACAAAGCGCCAACCTTGGAAACTAGGTTTTTATAGAGATCTTCCAGAAAATTTGTAAAGGGAGATGAATTTGCAGATAAAGTGTGGTTCAAGGGTATGTATTCCATGCTTCGAAAGTACACAAGGGTCATTATATGGGTCCTCTAGGATCAAGGAACGGGGAGTACAGGGATGGTGAAAAATTGATGTGTAACGGATGCCCCCTAAAGCATGAAGTCCGAACACGAGTGAGGGGTGAAATTCTTTACAAGTACGTGAAAGGAGCTAGACGCTGCTGTCGAGAGACCTCCAAATCAAGCATAGATACATATACATAACTGGAATCTTTGATGAAAATACATAAATCAAGGTATGGACACATCCATCCGTAAAAGAGACCATGGTATGGTCGCAACCATCCATCTCAGAAGGATCACATATAGACTCATGGTATGGTCGCAACCATCCATTTGAAATAAACATGTATCTAATCATGGAAAAATCATATCGACTCACAACCTAAACTCTAAAGAATAGAACCTAGGGTCTTGTGCTCCGTCACGACTCGATCAAGTACAATTTCAAGCATGCGAGTAAATGAGCTGAAGTCAAACATGCAAGAAAATCGCTTGGTTACTATTCAATGATGTAAACTGTTAACATGCGCTAGAGAAACCACCAATGACGAAAATGGCTCTCAAGGAACTAACAATACAATCCACGAGATGTGAATAAAGAACTGAAGTCGAATACCTGTGAAATCACCTGATCGAAGGCCAATGATGTGAACTTGTCGTCAAATGCAAAGAATTTTCCATTAGGGCATGCAAGCTCTGAGGTACTAGATAGGAGTCTCTAGATCGACTTCTCGGATAATGAGCTGAAGTCGACAGGAAGCGAACCATCGAAAGAGGGTCATAATGAATCCCACATCATGGACCACGAAACAGAGAATGTAAGATGAGTGTTAATCAAGACTAAAACAAAGGATCAGAGAATGTACAAACTGTATAAGGATTTTCTCTTGGACATATCAACGACACGACTCTGGGACTTGACAACATTTGACTCAAATAGGATCAGAGGTCACGTTGACAAGATTGGTAATCGAATGAGAGGCAAAGGGATTTCCCAAACCCATGGAGGCAGAGTGACAGAGTGAAGTATCCCAACCCGACATGAACTATAGATAATATTCATGTTCAAGAGTGACATACTACCGACACAACTGACAAATAACTTCCATTTTCCCCCACCATTTCTGGCGAGTACCCCAATTATTTTTGGAAACAAGATTGAAGGGGATAACATATGCTGGTCATGTGTATGAATTTACAGGGTAAGTTCCTTAGATCAAGAAGCAAAGGTTACCGCTCACAAACAGATCAAAAATCAGTACACCAGTATAATCACGTGGTTAAAACCCTCGAAGAGGGAAACATTCCACGACCAAAGCCAACACGGCCACTTCAGGAAATTTATTAATATAAAAAGAAAAGTTACATATGTTTCTCTCATAAATTGTTAGCAGAAAAATGACCCTCCATGCTCTTTAAATAGAGGTCATGGACCAATTGGGTGTTAACCCACAGATCAAGTGTCGTTAATACCGAGGAGAGAGATAACTGTCGGATCACTACAAGTCGTGACCGTCAGATTATAAGTTACAAATGTACATGGTGAAGAGACACACTTTACCTAAATTTACACTAGACTAAGTTATTCTTAAATATTTCCTATGTGTCAGAATATCCTAACATCCCCCCTCAAGAACAACTTGGGATAGGATTGAAGGATTTACAAAGGTAAAACAAAAGGAGCCTATTTCCTATGTGTCGAAATATCCTAACATCCCCCCTTAAGAACAAATTAGGATAGGATTTAAGGATTTACAAAAGTGGTACAATAGGAGAAGGAAGGAGGCATTAGAGCCTATCCCCTCTTAATGACAACTTTCCTGAACTCCAAGCATGGATCGAAGTTTGGAAAACTTCACTTCTGTGAGAGCCTTCATAAAGATATCGACTACTTGATCATTGGTAAGACAATACTGCACTTCAAGAACATGATCATGAATGAGATTTCTGATGAAGTGTATGTGGAGTTCAATGTGTTTCATACGCTGATGCTGAACTGGATCTTTACATAGCTGAATGACACTCTGATTATCACACCAAAGTGTAGTTGGATGCTGCTGATGAAGACCAAATTCAGACAGGATCTGATGAAGCCACATGGCTTCCTTGTTGGCTTCAACTGCACCACGATACTCTGCTTCTATTGAAGAAAGAGATATGGCACTTTGTTTCTGACAAGACCAAGTAATAGGTCCTGAACCAAGAGTGAATACATATCCTGCAGTAGACTGTCGATCATCAGGGTCACCAACCCAATCAGAATCAATGAAACCAATCAGCAATGGAGATGCCCCTGCACTGTAATGAATCCTGAATTGAATTGTACCTCAAATATATTGAAGTATTCTTTTAGCTACTTTCCAGTGACTTTCATGAGGTTGGTGCATAAACCGAGCAACAAGACCAATGACAAAGGAAAGGCCAGGAAGTGTATGGGTTAGATACATAAGTTTACGAACAAGTTGACAGTATAAGGTAGCATCAACTTCAGGGGTAGTACAAGTGACTAAAAGCTTGACTCTAGACTGAAAGGGAGAAGGGGCTATCTTATAGTCTTCCATGTGAAAGTGGTGTAGAATATCACAAGCATACTTAGACTGAGAGAGGGTAATGCCTTCCTTGGATTGCAAAACTTGAAGACCAAGGAAATAATGCAAGTGTCCTAAGTATTTCATTTCAAACTTCCTTTTGAGGCTAGACTTCACATGGTTTATATGGTTTGGATCACTACCAGTAAGGATAAGATCATCAACATAAAGAACAAGGATGGTGAAGGACTTACCCACTTTCTTGGTGTCGACAGTGTTGTCAGAATGACACCTAGAAAAGCCATTATCTAAAAGAAATCTATCCATTTAGGAATTTACCATGTGGGAATTTACAGGGTAATTTCCTTAGATCAAGAACCAAAGGTCACCGCTCACAAACAGATCACAAATCAATACACCAGTATAATCAGGTGGTTAAAACCCTCGAAGAGGGAAACAGTCCATGGCCTGAGCCAACACGGCCACTTCAGGTAATTTATTAATATAAAAATAAAAGTTACATATGTTTCTCTCATAAAAGGTTAGCAGAAAAATGACCCTCCATGCTCTTTAAATAGAGATCATGGACCAATCGAGTGTTAAGCCACGGATCAAATGTCATTAATACCGAGGAGAGAGACAACCGCCAGATCACTACAAATCGTGACCGTAGGATTATAAGTTACAAATTTATATGGTAAAGAAACACACTTTACCTAACTCTACACTAGACTAAGTTATTCTTAACTATTTCCTATGTGTTGGAATATCCTAACATCATGTAATTTTGTCCTTCAGACAAATCCATCCTAGTAAATTTTACGAGCCCAATGAAGGAGGAACTTGGGAATTTCATGGTGACAATTTCTAATGTCATTTAGTTTCAATGAGTTTGACAAAGGAATAAATAGATGTCTTTTAATGTTTAGAGAGTTTGAAAAGAAGCGAAAAATAAAACTCCGACAGGTCCCTTTTCATAGATAGTCTCATAGATCTAAAAAGGTAGAATACAATATATGAGAGGACCTCTTAGCCATTTTTGACTAAGGTATTCATTTTTTGTAAATAATCCAGCCCAACCTAAAAAAGGGGTAAACGTATACTGGGCAGATGACGTTTCGTATCCTTTAACAAGTTCAAAATGACAAGAGTCTTAACAATCTTTTCATCTTTTGAGATTCAGAAAAGTGCTGAAAGTTGACTCCTCCTGGAGGAACGAGTGGCATTAAGGGTAGAAACTGTTCCGGTGATGGTGGAACTGCTCAGAACAAGTAAAGGTCAAGAGGCTGGCTAACAAGACCACTCATTGCATTTTTTCCTCAGGAATGGGTAAAACAATCAAGTGAGGGCATATGATCATCCGAGCAGATGGTAATGATGGAATGATAAAACCAAGGCTTATCTGGAAAAACAAACTAATAAAATGGAAATCACGAGAGGTAAAAATAAGAATGGTTTCATTTTCACACAAGCTTAAAATTAGGAAACTCTGCTTGAAGTTGGTTTCATTTTTACACAAGCTTGAAACGGAAACAAACTATGCTTGAAATAAGTTTGCATGCCCCCAACATGATGACTCAATTCAAGGTACATGCCCCCTAGTTTCACGACATTCACTTGAGTAGACTACTGGTTACTAACAAGTGGATGGAATGAAGATTCAATTACAAGATCATGTGAAAGAATCAACTTGGATTTTATGAGATCTAATCAAAGACTCGAATTGAAAAGGGAGCCTGTTTCATTTTTTAACGAGGTTGGCATAGTAAAAGAACTATCCTCACAACACCTTATTTCATTTAAAGAGCCCGATACAAGACACGAACTATGCTCTTAAGAACTTGTTTCATTTTTTAAGGATCTTGATAGAAGAAAATGAACTATGCTCTGAAGACCTTGTTTCATTTTTTTTTAAAGGAGCTTGACACAAGAACATGAACTATTCTCCGACGAGCTTGTTTCATTTTTTAAGGATATTGACACAAGAAAAGGAACTATGCTCCAGAATTCTGATCATGACGAATAAGAAGCCATGGCTTCCAAGATTTTCTCATCCGACGAGAGAACAACACTTTGGAAATTTGGATCCAATGCCCCCAGTACATTGTGTACTACCTCACTGACTGATTTATCAGTGGACGCGAACATGGAACAGGTGGCCACATAATTGACCTATGGAGGGGAAGATATCACCGGTAGGTAAGGACCAAGAAGGGACGGTGGTAGACCAGATGTTACATCAGGAACAAATAATGAAAGCTGGTCAATGGTCACGATCCGATCTTCATGTGGAAAACATATCACACAAAAGAGGAAAGATACAAGCATGCCCATGGCATAAGAATAGTCACGCCACAGGAGTAAATTAAAATCCAAGGGGCATTGGACCACCATCACGTCTATATATATGGTTTTTCCTCCCAAAGTAATAGGAAAATTCAAAAGGATCCATAATGATTGACTGGTTCCTATGTTAAAAGTCAACATATTTTGAGTAACAGGCACAAGCTGCAGAGAACCCAAAGCTTTCCATGTAGTTGAGGACATAATACGTACTAACTAAGGCACCTTCATCAATATTGTGCCCGATACGACCATAACGCAGGCATGTACAGTGATCTCAAAGGGCGTGTAATAAGGAATATGATATCCCGTGAATCGACCCTAATCAAAGGAAGAGACCAAAATACATGGAGGGGGTGCCATAATAATAGGAGATTATCCCCTTGCGTTATGGGAGCAGAAAGACCATCCTCCTGGGCTCCGAGAACGAGAGAAGGAGGATCACTTTATGGAATTGTGGTGACAGGAGTCGTAGGACCATCCTACTGAATCATAGAAATGGGAGGATTTCCCCCCGATCCCGGGGAATCAGAGGAAACAAAAAGAACCTGACTCAGATGAGGCCCATACTCGATGGAAAAGACCTGATGGAATGTAGGTGGAATCAGGTTGAACTTTTTCTCAACCAATGATAGGTTAGAAATGGACTCAGGAGACTGACTTTCAAAGAGAGCAGAATTGACCGGAGATGAATCCAAATCAATGGGTTGATCAACTATTGGAGGACTCAAAGAAAACTTCCAATAACTGATGGGAATACAGGATTCAGAATCTAAAAGTGTATTCAATACTTTAGAAGCTTCAGCCATATAAGGACATAGGTGAATGGGATGGTTCCCTTCACACAACCTATAGGGAATTTGATCTTACCCTGTTTCTTACGAGTCTCATTATCTTTAGCTGAAGGCTCATCATCAGCATGATGTACAGAGGTTGATGATGAAGGATGAATCAGGCCAATGGACCACACTTCTAACACCTTGGGAATACTAGGGAAATCATGAAGAAGGTGGTCACCCTCACATAGCTTCCAAGGGAATTTGACTCTGCGAGACGGAGTGGGAGGTTTCTCGATATTAGCTGCATGGGTAGCAATAGTTTCTGATTCCCCCCCTAGCTTATTTTCCTTCTTCTTCTTCTTAGCCACCCGGTTAATAGAATCTAGAATTTCACCAGGTGAAGAGGAAGACCGAGGTGGAGAAATAGGCGAAGAAGGTGAGGGGTCAACCTTAGGATCAACATTGGGTTGACATGGTTTAGGCAAAGGAGAACTTGGTTGAGAAACCATTTGGATATTCAAAATCACAGGGGTCGAAAATAACCAAATCGGAAAACCAATGGTTAATCCCAAGAGGAACAATTTTGCCATATACAGGGCACCAACATTCTTGAACGAAGGAAAAGGACCAGGATTCCCATCTGAGGGGACTCCTTGGTTGGTGAACTCTAGAAAAGTTTGCATTGGAATCAACCCTAAAGAATCACTAAGGAATATAACTTTAACCAGGAATATTTAGTGGGCAGTCAATTTTAAGACACTGAAACAACACCTTGCCTTTTCATGTTTTAAGAGTCAAGAAAAGGACAAAATGTGACTCTAGCCACTTTCGGATTTAACGAGCTCGAAAGGACAAGGGATCGATGATCCTTTCAAATTTAAAGAGTCAGTAAAGATAAAAAATGACTACTTAGGGTATTCTAGGCATAAAGGGTTACTAGGTAATCGTGAACTGCAATATACACCTTGGTGATCACATGAAATATAAATGACCAAGGACTTGACGTACGACAGCCAATCTCCCCAACTGATGTGTTCGGTGTATCGTGGTTACAAGGCAGCATACTCAACTTCCTATGGATAAAGGATTGCAACCTATGAGGGTATCCCTTTATATACATGACGGTACTGTTAGAAAATTGTATATTACAAAGCAATGCAACACATAAAATATGCGGAAAACACAAGTAGACAAAACACATAAAACCAGAGAGACACAGATATACGTGGTTCATCCAGTTTGGGATACGTCCACCCCGAACAACCAGTCCTTCCTTTCTATTATCAAACAAAATGAAGAGACACAACATACAATAGATCCACTGTAATATCATCTGTTCTCTCTCACAGTATCCCTATATGTTTCTCGCTCTGAGAATACACATACAATCACAACCGCGATACAATACCCTCATACAAAGTGACGGGTTGCCTTCTAGGGAAAAAAACCATAAAATAAACATAACTTCTACCGTCAGATCACCCGCCTAATGAATGGCCCAGAATGACTATAAATTACTATACTTTTACAAGGAAATTTTACATTTGTTTTTAGCTTCAGGGGTGCTGCCCCTGAAACCCCCCGCCAGCGGGGTGGGTTGGGGGGGGGGGGGCTCTATAAAGTCATAGCCGCCCCCCCTGGACCCCCCAGACAGTGTTTAATTACGGGCGGCATTGCCGCCCCATTAAGGTATAGGGGTCCAATGTTCTGATACAAAATAAACAAGATAATCAGGCTCCACACCCAATAGGTATGGGGAGCAAAAGTCCATACTAGCATTGTCTAATGCAAGATTGCGAGCGAAAACTGCTAGGTTTAAGGATGTTGGAACACGTCACTAGCCTAGACCTCTAAATGTGAGCGTTAAGTTTCAATGATTCCTTAGATTCATGGAATAAATTTTATGGTTGATCTTGAATTAGGTTTCAATTCCAAGGCCCTACCACTGTCACTAAGAAACTTCTATATGCAGCTATATGAGAAAAGAAATATTTCATTTTGATGAATTCTATCTAGTTAAGTGAAGTGTCTCAAACAATGATGCAATAAACATTAATACTGCAAATGAAATATTTTCCCAACTAGATGACTTTCACTATCCAAAATAATCTAAAACATTCAAAGATGCGAATTATGCGATGTAATCTATGCAAAATTCTCTTTTTGAAAACTATGAAATTGTAATCCATGCACAATTTCCTTTTTCTTTTGAATGAATAATAATGCACTCAATACACTTTTCGATGAAATGAGAATCTAATTAATGCATGCTTTTAATGAAAGAGAACACACTCAATGCGACTTTTAGTTTTCAATCATTAAACAATGTAATCTAAGTTCAATGATAAATTTCAAACATGACTTTTCAATGCAACTTGATCTAATGCATTTTAACGAAAAGCAAACTTTGTGACGAAAACTAAATGAACGCAAATTTCCTTAATGAAAAAGGATGTAACAAACATCAAGAATACAATCTTGTTTTGAACACTTTGTAATGAAATTCCTCAAAAATCTACAAGACATAATAGTTCAAGCACAAAGAGGACTTCCAAAGTGTTATAGGTCAATTTGGGCATCATTCCCAATGACCTGGTTAACTAGACATCATCTCCAGGACCAATTAATAGAGTCTATCATCCCCTATCATTTCAGTTGCTACATGCCCTAAGACAAAGAACAAGACAGATTATTCATGACTTTCATCTGCAAAGGTTTCCAAGATTTGAAGTTTATAATATATCATATGAGAGCTCATCAACGCTGCCTCTAAAGGGACTAAGTGTGTTGCATATGCAAGTAGCCCCATTCAAGGCTGCTCTGCAAAGCACTTTCCAACACTCATAGGTGCGTTGGTCACATTGGGAGTGAAATTCTCATTGTTCCGAAATATCCACTTGGCCAGTGCCTTCTAGAAGAGTTCAAATGTGTCAAAATTCTAATCCATGTGTCCATTTGACATCTACAAGATTGGGAACATGTCTTGCCTATTATTGGAAAGTAATTGATTGTAAAACTATCTTCCACTCCTCTATAAATTGAGCACATATCTTAGTGTTTGATAAGGAAGAATTTGAGTAAAGAAATGATGGTGGAATTTAAATTGAGGAGTTGATTTGTGTAACATGCTGCTGGAGAGATCTGCATTGTGATGAGGCTGGGATGTTGTTGGAGAAGGTCACTTCAAATCAATCACTGGGCTGTAACCTCCCCTTCTATCCATTAATAAATATTGCTGCTTACATTCCCACATATGTATCTGTATAAGCTCATGTTTTCCATATTATGAATTCTTATTCGATGCATATGGTTTATATTTCATTGATTTAACTAAATAACTTGAATAGACATCTGTATTATTGCTATCTTTTGTTGTTTAGTGTTCATCTTTGCAAGAAATATTTTCGAACATCTAGCTTGGATTTGAAGCTACAACAAGAGCAACAAAAGGAGAATAGGAAGCACTTGGACTCCAAGTAAGTTCTTTGATTTGTTATGTGTGTCTATTTACAGTTAGGAAAAGTAGTCGAAAAGTCTTTAATCTATTGTTCTAGATAAGAACCTGTTTAGGGATGAATGATTTATCTGTAATTCATAATTCCGTATAAAAAATTAACGACTCCACTGGGGATTTTACCCTTCAACCTAGGTGTATTTTCCTCTGATTTCCTCTGTTTATTCACCCAGTAGTTTTTACTCAGAAAGATTAGGCTTTTAAAAAATCCAAAATTTCATTAGAAGTGTCTTAAACGACTGTGTTTTTCATTTTACACTGTGCCCAATGCACTGTTGGACAGGACACAGTGCTTTGCATAGAATTTTCTCCCTTTCAGGGGTACTTTGCAATGCACTGTCTCCCCTTAGAGACTGCGTTGACGAATTAATTTCAAAGTATTTTAATTTTCGCATTAGATCCATTTTCTTTTGAAAAGGGAATTGTCGTGAATTCTTCATTTCCTGATAGGAGAAATTGTTGTTTAATTCCTCATTTTTCCTTCAAAAGAGAAATTGTTGTTCCATTCCTCATTTCTCAAAAGTAAAAGGCATTTGTTCTTATTGATTTAGTGCACTTAGTTTCTTTTTTGCATTCATAACATTAAAGGAACTGAAAAGAAAAACCTGCATTTGCATGTAGGTGATTGTGTGATTTGAAAAAGGAACAATTAGGAAATCTGCATTTAGTTTGTACTCTTTGATTTGTTTTCTCTCAAATTGATTTCTCTTTCCCTCTAGTAGCTAGGATTTTCATTGAAAAAATAAAACCGAAATATTGCTTATCATTCTTAGTTTGCATTTTAGGAATTTCCAATACATCATCGTGGTGAACCTTTGAAAGGAAAATTGATAAACAAGATCAACTTAAAATTTATCCCAATTTACCTAACAAAGCATTGGAACCATAACGATAACATTTAGAAGGTCTAAGCTAGAGACGTGTTTCAGAGTCGTAAAACATAGCAGCTGTCGTTAACTTGTCTGTGATACATTCCGAGTGTGATACCTCACTCCACATACGTAAGTACATAGTAGCTCATCCACGTACTTTTGGGTATATCGGGCGATTTTACAGTACGAAAAGTATAAAGGGGTGCTCTCACTATGCGGTTTCACATCAGACAACGCTAATAAGGACTTCAGCCTCCACGTACCTTCGGGTATATTTGGGAGGAAAAATTTAGGTGCTATCCATCCATAGTGAATTGAGTTGGTAGCCTTGTAAATTGTGATACATCGAACACATCATTCGGGGAGATTGCTTGCCCGTACTTCTTGGTTCGCTAGGAGCTATTCTGCAGTTCACAGTTTCTTGGTAAACCTTTTTCCTAGAATTACCTTTTTATTTTGTTTGTTTGTTTTTGGTTAAAATAAATCAGTAATCATGGAAGAACAAAATTCTTTCCCCCATCGTTCACATAGATTAGCATTAAATCCACCTTTACCACCAGAAGTTACTTATGGTAAACGAAGGAGATCACACTCTGCCGAATCAAGTACAATTCGTACCCCTGGTGAAACATCATTTTCCAATATACCATAGTTAGCTCACTTTATTTCTACACATATCGGTTCATCTCCTGTTGTCAAAACGAAGTCTTCACAACTACCCGTGGTCACGATCCACCCAATCAGTGAGACCATACCTCCTGGATCCGATGTTGTTCAACTATAAGTTGATCCAGGTCTTATCTCTTATTTGCCATAACATCTAAATCCCGAAGTCGAACAACCGAAAGTTGTTCCTGCCTTGGTTATCCCACAAATTTCTGTAGCCATTGAGTCTCCCATATCACACAGTCAACCTCCTGAAAGATACTTTGGGCCTGGCGATGAAATACTTCCACCTGGTTTAATTGCGATTGAAGAAATCCCACAAGACAAGACACCTTTAACTCCAACCCATTTTGGGGAGGACCTTTACCTGTACGAGTTTTTTCCTCAATCGTCACCATCTGATTTTGTTGATCCTGTTCCTATTCAAACTCCCGTCGATCCAAAAGGGTATACATTTGGTCAATTAACCATGCCTGAACCAACATCTTCAGTTGGGCCATCTGTTCCAATTATGTCAACACCTTCCCTCGCTACCCTGTCGATTTTTACAACTTCACTAGAGTCATATTTTCATGGTGGCGCTATGGTCCCATCAAGTTAAAAATAATTATCTGGAATTTTCTTTGGTGCATCTTCAAAACCATGGACTTTACCAATGTCATTGTTCGATATTCTAACTCGTAATCCTATAGTGATTACTGAATGAATTGATTCTTTATAGACATCATCAGGGAAATATCAAGCCAGTCCTTCAAGTTTTATTCCTTTAAGTACCATATCAACTGGACTCCTAGCATTTGGAGAGCTATATTTTTTGTATTATTATCCTCCTCATGCTAGGGGGAAACCTTTGGTCACCCAATATGACAGTAATCCGTCAATTTTTGGTCAACCTAATGTCAAAATTAATGTTTGTCAATGGCAACCCACTCTGCCTATCCAACCACAAACGATTGTACACTCCTATCAACCAGTTCAACCTGTTACACCCACATCATTTTAACTTGTTAATACGTCCTTACCCCTGTTACAGAATCAAAATGTTGTACAAAAACCTTATCAAGCGGGTCCTTCAACTCAATACCCTCAAATATTGGGTCCACAAACTCCAAATCCTTCGGTTAATTTACAACAGCCTGTATCTGGAATCATTTATTCACAAGTTGGTTTACGATTTTATGGGATGTCACAACCACAACCTGGTTATATCAACCGAATCCAAGTTATCCTAATTTGGGTTATAACATTGGTGGACAGACTCCTTGGAAGCCTTAGGCGCAAATGCCTCAAACTTCATTTCAACAAGTATCATATCTAGGTTTTGGTCAACATAATCCTCAAGTGTTTGCTTATCAAAACAACCCCTATTTGGGTTACCAACAGTAGATTCCTTATGCTGTTGCTCAAAGGCTTGTTTCTCAAGCAATTCCATCTTACCCTGGCTATGCTCAACTTGAACTTAATAAGCAGTTTCCTTTCGTTGCAACTTTAGAGTTACCAGATTTAAATAGGCTAACTAATGATCCAATTAAATATGCTCCTTGGTGGCTGGTGATACCTCACAAATTACCCTCGGATATTCCTAAGTTCAATGGAAACCCTGGGGAAGACCCTTCGACTCATGTGATGACTTATCATTTATGGTGTTCATCAAACTCCCTGAATGATGATTCTGTTCGATTACGTCTTTTCCAGCATACGCTTATAGGTCCGACTGCAAAATGGTACATTGAGTTACCTAGAGATTATTTTGATAATTTCACTGCCCTAGCTAATGTATTTTTGAATCACTTCTAGTTACCCATACGATATGAAACTGAAACAGAACTCTTGACCAGTTTCAAACAGAATAATGCTACTCACATCTCCGATCATATTCATGAGTGGCGTCGTCATCGTAGAATGGTTAAGACATTTGTTTCGGATCAGCTCCTTGCCGAGTGGTTCATTAAGTCCCTGTTACCATCTATAATCGAGGATGTGGCTAAGGGTGGCGTCATCACAGAAGAGAAAGTTATTGCTCGTGCCCAATATTTAGACTTTATTTATACTTAGTCTGACACACTCTATGAAAAATTCCCTAACGCGTCGAGATATAATTTTACTGTTCCTCCTCAATTAAAGGACTCTCAAGACAGAGACAATGTGATTGGTACTGCAAGCACACATCATACTACTACATCTGATCCTGCACCTTCTTCTGAAATTATTTCCATGTCATTTGACAAAGGAAAAAGTGACAAGCAACCCAGAAGTAAGAAAAAAGGGAAATATAAGAAAAATTAAACTTCTAACTCGCAGGAAAAATCATCTGATCTGTTGAAAATGCAGAAAGATGATGGAGCTTAGTGAAATGAAGTCGCCTTCACTAAGTGGGCCCGCAGGCAAATTCTGGCGCAAAGTCTATTTTTAGACTATGTCTATTTTTAGACATATGGAGCATGGTTCGGGGATTCCAGTTTGAGATTCTTGGAGTATGTGTCATGTTGGTAAAAATAGATGGGACTCTATTTTTGTGACCTATAGGTCGAAGAGGTCGAAGTCTATTTTTAGACTGCCTATCCTAAAAATAGGGAAGTCAAATATTATTTACCCTTAATAATATTTGGACTCTAAACAACAATTTACTCTCTTGGAGCACTTTAGTTCGAGCCTTGGAAGTGGCTCATGCATCTGACAGAGGAATTACGCTATTCCCAAGGGTTTGATGGCATCATGCATGGTTGACTTCAGTTAGGACTTCAGTGGCAGAAGTTTGGTGGAGTTAATGAGACGGCTAGTGGAGTTGTGTTCTGTTTATTTTAGTTGAACTAGTTGAGATTAGTTTAACTAGCTAATCAATTAGTTATGAGTGGAGTGAATTAAATATTATTTAATTCATTAATTAGTAACTCATTATTCAACTCAAGAACACATCAGTTCACTACAGTGCATGATCGGTTCAGTGGAGACCAGTGAAAGAGGTAGATGAAAGGGTGGAGTTAGCTATCAGTGGCGACATCAGTTGTGCATGAGATTTGCACCACACTTGGAGGAATTTCCCATGATGATTGCGCTGTCAAGCCAAGGAGATTCGAACCTTGGATCTCTATTTAGACAGGCCATGATTTTGCAATAGAGGCAAGGCAATTAGTGGTGAGTTTTGAACCAGTAACCTGTTCAAAACCAAGCTAGTTTGTGTGTAACTTTATGAGAAAGTACTGAGTACTTGTGAGGAGTATTGTACTGAGTTTGTTACATGTTTTCTCCATTATAATATACACAATAGCTGCGGGGTTTTCAGCTATAAGCTTTCCCCATACATACTGTGTTAATGTGTATGATGATTTGATGTGCTATCGCTTGTTTTATTTCCGCATGTGTGATGATCTGAGTGGAAGAGATTATGTGTTGCATATGAATTCGAATTGATATGTGATCAGAATAGTCTCGGTGGATAATTAATCATTATTCAGCAAATTTCTACATGGTATCGGAGCTATTGAAGCAGAGATTGATCATCACAGTGATTACAAACTTATTTCGGTAGACAGAGTCTGCATGCGAGCCAGGTAGCCTCCGGATTCATCTTTCTTCGAAAAGTGAAAGGTCTGGTAAATGCCCCTTGCAGTCGATCTCTGTGCTAGAAATAATTTGTTCTCACAGATCTAGAGCAGTTGAGCTTTGAGGTGGAATTCGAAATTTTGCAGCAGTTTTGTTTTCTTGGTGCCAGTGTTGAAAATGTCTTTCAACGGTTTGCGACTCGAATATGCTCTTGAAGGTAGTTCGAATTATGTTGCATGGAAGGATCGCATGGAAGCAGTATTAGAAGATAATGGTCTGAAGGATTTCGTAGATACGGATGTCCAAAAGCCCACTGATGCAGTTGAAGTCGATGCATGGCAAAAGAAGATGGCGAAGTGTCGAAGGATCCTGTTGGAGGGCGTCAAGGATCATATTGTATCCAGCCTGCATGGAAAGGCTACTCCATATTTAATGTGGAAAGCTTTGACGGATCTATTCCAGAGTAAGAGCGACCAAAGGAAGCTGACGCTCAAAGATAAGCTCAGGAACATCAAGATGGAGAAAGGCGACAGTATCGCCAAATACCTCACGAAGTTCACTCAGTGCAGAGATGAGCTGGGAAGTGTGGGGGTGACTGTCGAAGACAAGGACATGGTCGAGCTGTCTCTCCTTGGTCTTCCGAAGGCTTGGCACTCATATCAAGATAGTGTCATAGAGCAGTTGAGCTTTGAGGTGGAATTCGAAATTTTGCAGCAGTTTTGTTTTCTTGGTGCTAGTGTTGAAAATGTCTTTCAACGGTTTGCGACTTGAATATGCTCTTGAAGGCAGTTCGAATTATGTTGCATGGAAGGATCGCATGGAGGCAGTATTAGAAGATAATGGACTGAAGGAGTTCGTGGATACGGATGTCCAAAAGCCCACTGATCCTGCTGAAGTCGAAGCATGGCAAAAGAAGATGGAGAAATTTCGAAGGATCCTGTTGGAGGGCGTCAAGGATCATATTGTATCCAGCCTGCATGGAAAGGCTTCTCCATATTTAATGTGGAAAGCTTTGATGGATCTATTCCAGAGTAAGAGCGACCAAAGGAAGCTGGCGCTCAAAGATAAGCTCGGGAACATCAAGATGGAGAAGGGCGACAGTATCGCCAAATACCTCACGAAGTTCACTCAATGCAGAGATGAGCTGGGAAGTGTGGGGGTGATTGTCGAAGATGAGAACATGGTCAACCTGGCTCTCCTTGGTCTTCCGAAGGCTTGGCACTCATATCAAGATAGTGTCAATGGTCGGGAGAAGCTGCCGGGATGGGAGCGCCTTTGGGCGGATCTCATGCGGGAGGAGATAAGGAGGACTACTCGAGATGGATCTTCATCAAAGGGAGCTGATGAAGAAAACTGCGCTCTGGTGTCCAAAGCTAAGAAAGGGAAGGGTAAGAAAACCTCTCATTCTGGTGCTAAGGGCAAGAAGCAGGATATGGCGAAAGTGAAGTGTTTTCACTGCCATGATCACGAACATTATGCTACAAATTGTCCAAAGAAGAAGAAGAACAAGCAAGCGGGAAGATCTGCAGATGGAGAAGCTTTGGCTTCACAGTTCGAGCTTGACTTTTCACTGATCGCATGCTTGGTTTCAAGTGTGATGGGATCGGTGTGGTTCTTGGACAGCGGTGTGTCATTTCATATGACGGGAGATCGGGATTTGTTCTCAGATCTGGAGGAAAAATATTTGGGTGTGCACATCGAGATGGGCGATGATGGTAGATACAGTGCGACTGGTATCGGTACCATATCCTTTCAGAGGGAGTCTTGTAAACCCTTTGTACTGAAGGATGTCATGCATGTACCTGGATTTAAGAAGAACTTGATCTCTGTGGCGATGTTGGAGGATAAGGGGTATGATGTGGTCTTCAGCGAAGGAAAAGCCTTCCTGCGCAGTAAGACTACTGGAGAGACCCGAAAGATAGGGGTTCGAACTCAGAACCTTTATCAGTTGCAGGTAGATGACTGCGCAGCTATGGCATGCAAGGCTGGAGATGTGGTGAGCCGGAATGATGAGGGCGAACTATGGCACAGGAGATTGGGCCATCTTCACCATGGAGCTTTGAAGATTCTGCAGCAGATTTCTACTGGACTTCCTAAGGGCACCCTTGCGCAGTCAGATCAGTGCAAGGGGTGTACTTTAGGGAAGTATGTGAAAGCCACCTTTCACGAGAAGGATAGTCGCGCCACGGCGATCCTTGAGAGAGTTCACACAGACGTGTGTGGTCCTTTCTCAGTTGCTTCGACAGCAAAGCACAAGTATTATGTGATCTTTGTTGATGATTTCTCTCGAAAGTGCTGGATCTTCTTCATGCAGAAGAAGAGTGATACATTTGCGAAGTTCTGTGAGTTTAAAGCACTGGTCGAGAAGGAGTCGGGGAAGAAGGTGATTTCTCTAAGGAGTGATAACGGTGGTGAATTCATCTCGGCTGAATTCAAGGAGTTCTGCAGCGCAGAAGGGATTCAGAGAGAGCTCATCGCACCCCATAACCCACAACAAAACGGGGTGGCTGAGCGGAAGACCAGAACGATCGTGGGTGTTGCACGGGCGATGTTGCATGATCGGGGCCTACCCCTTCACTTGTGGGCTGAGGCATGCAATACAACAGTGTATGTGCAGAACCGTTGTCCTCACAAGGTTCTTGGCATGAGTACACCGGAGGAGGCTTATTCTGGCAAGAGGCCTGATATTTCCCATTTGCGGATATTTAGAATATTTGTGGGGTACACTGATACACCTCACAACTATCGGGTGTATTTGTCAGACAGTCGCAAGACTGTTGTGCGACGGGATATAAAATTTCGGGAGGAGAAAGCCATGCAGTGTTCGCTTGAGAGGGAGCTACACTTGCATGCAGATGAGGAGCTGTTAGTTCCTAAGGAGGAGCTTCCGGATGTGGATCAGCCACGAGAGGAGGTTCAGGAGGTGGAAGAAACCACCCAGGCAGCGCCAACCATCAGAGGGCGCATGCGCACTACAGAAGCTGAGCGACTGGCTCGGGATGCAGAGAAGGTTGTAGGACCACCTACAGCACAGCGCAGACAGAGACAATCACCGGATCGATACACTGGATACATGGCTCTTGTGAGTCAATGTGTTGTGACGAAGCCATCCTCTTTTGAGGAAGCTGTGGAGGAACCCGCATGGGTTGATGCCATGATCGAGGAATATGATTCGATCATCAGGAACAATGCATGGGAGATTGTCCCAAGACCGGTGGGGAAATCAGTGGTGGGTTCGCGATGGATCTACAAGGTGAAGCAGGCAGCTGACGGGAGTGTGGAGAAGTACAAGGCGAGATTTGTCGCCCGTGGCTTTTCACAGATCGAGGGGATCGATTATGAGGAGACCTTTGCACCTGTCGCAAGGTACTATTCCATACGGACGATCCTTGCTCTCTCAGCGCGGATGGGGTGGCACATTCATCAGATGGATGTGAAGACTGCGTTCCTCAATGGAGTTATTGAGGAGGAGGTGTACATAGAGCAGCCTGAAGGTTTTGAGATCTTCAGCAGTGAGTCGCATGTGTGCCGACTCAAGAGAGCACTGTATGGGCTGAAGGAAGCACCTCGTGCTTGGTACACTCGGATAGACAGCTACTTCACCGGGCTTGGATTCTCCAAGAGTGAGGCGGATCCAAACCTGTACCAGATTGTGGTGAAGGGGAAGCTGTTGATCATCGTACTGTATGTAGATGATCTGATTTTGAATGGCGATGAGCAGTTGATACTTTCATGCAAGGAGGATCTTGCATGAGAGTTTGAGATGAAGGACTTGGGCATCCTTCATTATTTCCTGGGATTGGAGATTTGGCAGTGCAGCGGAGGATTGTTTGTTTCTCAGGGCAAGTATGCCCGGGAGATTCTGGAGAGGTTCAACATGCAAGGCTGCAAGCCTGTTGACACTCCTCTTTCTGGTGGTTGGAGGAAGGAGGATGCTACTTCAGCGGAGGTAGTGGATGCCACTGTCTATCGACAGTTGGTGGGGTCGCTTATGTATATGGTCAATACACGACCCGATATATGCTATGCAGTTAACCAGCTTTCGCAAGCTATGGTTAAGCCTACCAAGCTCTTTTGGAAGGCGGGAAAGCATGTATTGCGCTATATTAGAGGCACATCGGGATATGGTCTATGGTACAGACGGGAGGATGGAGCGAAGCTTTAAAGCTTGTGATGCGGGTGGCGAGGCCCAACGGACGGAGAAGAGAACCGGAGTTTTCAACGTGGAGTCGGCAGCGGTTTCTGAGTACGACGGAAGCGAATCGTGGCACTCATTTCAGTAGAGGCCGAGTACATGGCAGCAAGCTTGGCTGCATGCGAGGCTATTTGGATGAGGAAGATCCTCGTTGGATTGTTTGGGTTGCATTTGGAGCCTACAGTGATCTACTGTGATAACCAGAGTTGCATTAAACTCTCGGCTAATCCAGTATTTCATGATAGGTCCAAACACATCGACATCAGGTACCATCATATCAGAGATTGTGTTCAACGGAGAATCATGATGCTTTCATATGTTCCCACGGAGGATCGGGATGCCGACATCCTGACGAAGGCGCTCACCAGGAGCAAGTTCGAATTCCACAGAGGCAGGATAGGGGTTGCAGATAATCCATATCTTGCTGAGAGGGAGTGTTGAAAATGCGGCAA